>CM071875.1:28602625-28645531 GCA_036759665.1 Gynandropsis gynandra
AAACGCCGATTAATCGAGACCACACAGGGATTTGAGGAGCTCATTTGAGCTTGTGAGTAGAGGTAAAAAAAGCAAACGGAAGATTTGAAGAAGGAACGGTGTTCATGATACAAACGGTGGAGGCAACACGGACGCACAAAAGCTTCATGGTAGAGAGAAAGAGAATGGAAGAAGGAACGGCTGGAGCTAAAGATTTTAAGGGGATTGAATAAGGTCTTCAACTCAAAGAGACTAAAAGTAACGGTTGAAGAGTCGGGGAATACAAAGAGACTAAAAGTAAAACACGTCGTTTTGATTTTTATAAAGTCCACGTGGAGGCCTGAGAATGCAGAATTGCTGAGGAGCCTCCAGAAACATCAACTTTTAATATATAGATTTAATGTTAGCAGAAAAATATTAATTACTTATACAATTGATGTTATTCCAAGTAACGTAGGGAAGAGAATATAAAAGAGCCATGAGATAATTTTTGAAGTTAAAATATTAAATTTATACGTTTATTGAGAGAGTTTTTATATTCATTAATTAAATGCTATATTAAATTATTAAAAATATACTAACTTAAATACTCTAGTAATAATTAAAAAAACAATTAGTGAGATGATTTTTTGGAAATTAAAATTTATTATATTTAAATTTTAATTTATAATAAAAAATTAAAATAAATTATATATATTCTCCAAAAATCACCATCTCACTATAGTTTTGAATGTAATAATAATTTTGTAATTATATGAAAGTAATTATATTCATAATTAAAATGAAGATTAATTATTAAAATTTTTAATTAAATTGTAAATAAAATTTAAATATAAAAAATTTCTTAAATGCTGATGAGGTGACGCAATGAGAGAGCTCCATTTTATCCTACTTTTATATATAGATTCATATTATTATTATTATAAAACAATCTATTCAAAACTCATTATAAATATATAATTTCAATGATGAATCGTAAAATGAAATAGAAATTAATGCATAAATTGAAAAAAACAAATATTTTCAAAAGGTAATTAATATTTTAAAATGATTGTATATTTTAGAAATTATAAAAAAACTCCAAGTTAATTTCTTAATTGAATGGAGAAGGTACAAAATTCCACAATTTTGCACTTTTTTACGATGTTTAGCTATTCGAATTCCAAGTTAATTGTAGTAAAACGTCATGGAATCGAAGTGGATGTATGTATTTCTTTTATAGTAACGCCTGAATATTCGTATCTTCTAAAATCATAGGAATATTTTCCCATAAAAAATTGACACGCAATTGATCTGATGTAACGTCGCTGAATAAATGCGTGGACGCCGAGGAATCATGTATGTTTTAATAATAATAATAATAATAACAATAATAATAATAATAATAATAATTAGGATTTGATAAATAATATCTGCCTATTTATATTTGTATTCGACGAATATCTAAATTTATTATTTGCATTTGTATTTGTATATTCAGATATTTATAAATACAAATTTTTGTCGAATGTATGGATATCCGTATCTTAATCTAATTTTTTAACATATAATATATATATATAATTTAATAAAAAATAAATAATCATCAAATATAATCTAATATTAAAATTTAAATCCCACAAAGATACAAATATACGTAATCTAAATAAACAAAACACCAAATCCCCACATTCATCTCCAGCAGTTGTTTAAATTTAGTTTCGTCGATAATTCTACGAATATCGTCAATTCACCTGAAACAAACTATTAGATTATACATTGAAAAATTCGTAAAAAATTATATATTTAGTAATTTTGATTTTTTATATATTGTAATGTCGCTTATCCAATTCATTTGGATTAGAACCAATCTTGAATGTAAATTAAATCTTCAACGATATTAATTATTAGTATTCAATATTTTAATTCTCCACATAAATATATTGCATATTTGTCTATATATATTTTATAATAAGTGTTTAAATAAGATTAATATTATTTTTTATTTCCAATTTAATCATTGAAATCAATTTTGTTATATATTTATCTATATATTAACCAAATTTTTTATTTACTACCTAAAAATACGAATAGTTCCAATAATTAAATTTAATATATATATTTATATTTATATTTATCGAATATCTGATTTTTAATATTTATATTTGTATTCGTGTGGGTACGAATAAATATTTTGTAAGTAATAATAATGATAATAATAATCTTCGACAAATACAAACAAGTTGTCTTAAGGCGAAAGAGTAGGACACGTGACAAGTTGCTTTCGGACACGTGTTTGTGACGTGTTTGGTTTGAGATTTCCCTTCTGTGACCCAGTGGGCCCCACCTTTTTTGTTTCGAGATCTTCGTGACTGAAAGACGCAAAGTTTATTTTAAATAAATAACTATTATTTAGTTAGCTAATGTTTTTTAAATTTTAATTCCCAAGATCCGTATTACAAATTTTAGAAATTAATTAATATTAAACACGATTTTACATACACCATAAGCATATATTCGACGTCTGATTACTGTTTTGCTTTAAATTATTGTTTATTAACATGGATCACATCTCAACTTAAAAAAATATATCAAACATTTTGGTATATGAAAGGTGTAATTATCTTAATTACTCTTAATGATAATATATATATATGTTATGATAAGTTGTCCACATCGATTAGGACATGAACTTTGGGACTTCTATATATGATATTGGACAATACTAAACTCTTGAGTTAGTTTTTGGGATTAGTTAGGCCCAGCGTATCTTTGACATGGTATCAGAGTTCGGTTCGTCCCGATTTGAATATACCGATATTGGGCCCCCGTTTGCGATGTCCACGCTCTAGGATCGAGTCTGAAGTGTTATGATAAGTTGTCCCACATCGACTAGGACATGAACTTTGGGACTTCTATATATGGTATTGGACAACCCTAAACTCTTGAGCTAGCTTTTGGGATTAGTTAGGCGCAGCGGAAGCGTGGTGGGCCCATAACCCACAGGTCCCTGGATCAAAACCAGACTCTGATACCATGTCAAATATGGGCTGGGCCTAACTAATCTCAAAAGCTAGCTCAAGAGTTTAGGGTTGTCCAATACCATATATAGAAGTCCCAAAGTTCATGTCTAGCTTTTAGGTTTAGGGTTGTCCAATACCATATATAGAAGTCCCAAAGTTCATGTCCTAGTCGATGTGGGACAACTTATCATAACAATATATATATATATATATATACATATAAAAAGGAATTAGGTTTAGTCTAATTCTATCTTAATTACATATTTATCATTTATACGTCTCCACAAGATGGATCATTCAGGTGATTCCGATTTCAAAATAGAATAATTCAAACTGTGGACAAAAAAGAGGATTGATGAGTAAATTCGTGAGTTGATCTTTGGAATTGACATATACGATCTGTAAATTCCCGGTTTCAATCTGTCAATAGACAAATAAGTAGTCCAATGCAAGGTGTTACATACGCGAGTGAAAGACTGATTAACATTCAGATAACGTGGCACCGATGTTATCACAATAAATTGCTCGAGGTGTGGGAGTGTCACAATAAGAAGGATTAAATTTTGAGACACCAAAATTTGTCCCTAATTCGTCTGGAAAACGATTTTCATACGTTTTTCATACGGATTTTGTCGGTCCGTAAATGAACATCGCTAATTAATATCCGTTTGAAATTCGTTCAAAATTTCGAACGAATTTAGCCGCCTTAAAACGTCCCTAATTTTTTTAGAAAAAAAATTCCATACGAATTTTCCATTCAGAAAATTTAAAAAAAATAAAAAAATTCTAGACGGAAATGTTTTCCAAAAAAACAAAAAAAAAAACAAAAAAGTTCTCTTATGTCGCCGCCGTCGTCACATCCTCTTCCTCCGCCTCTATCATCGCCTCCTCATCAACCGGCATCGTTGCCTCTGCCTCCGTCGCAGGTGTCGTCGCCACCTCCCCTCTGTCTTCGCCACCTCCCTTTCGTTGTCGCCTCCACCTCCGCTGTTGTTACCTCTCATTCCTTCTTCTCTATTACCTTTTTCTTCTTATTCTTTCCGACTGAATTTATAAGTTTAGAATCACAATTCCGGATGATTAAAAAAATCCATCCCTAATTTCGTACGATTAAAAAATCCGTCCCTAATTCCGGACGGATTAAAGAAATGTGTCCCTAATTCCAAAAAAATTAAACCAATCCATCCCGAATATCGGATGGATTATAGAATTCGTTTTCCTAATTACGGCTAGATTAAACAAATTCGTTCCTAATTTCGGACGGGTTAGGGACAATTTTTTTTTATTTTTATTATTTTTTATTTATGATTTTTTTTCTTTTTTATTTTATTTGTAGAAAAAATTACGGACGGTTTATTGTGTGTTCGGAAATTTTTTGAAAAAATAATAATTATTTTTTATAAAAAATATTTTTTCTAAAAAATTCCGGACGAGTACGAAAATATGTCCCTAATTTCTGAAAGGATTTTTTAATTCATCCGGAATTTTTTGTCAAAAATAAAAAAATTCATAAGTGATAAAAAAATAAAAATAAAATTAAAAATTAAAAAATCAAAATTTATCCCTAATCCGTCTGGAATTTAGGGACTGATTGATTGTAGTCTTTAATTCGTCCAGAAATTGGGAGTGAAAGAATTTTGTTTGTAAATTATGGACGAACCGAAATTTATGTCCGAAATTTCAGGACTCATCAAAATCCGTCCAAAATTTCCGTTCGTTAATTAAAAAGTTTTCTAGTAGTGTGTGACTCCAAATTTTGTGAAAAGATTTACAATCCATCAGAGCTCGACCGATGTGTTGGTAACAGAGAGATATTCAACTTCGTACACAATTGAGAGTGACCCGTACGCTTCTGGAGGATAAAAAATGAGATGTTAGCCAAGATAGACAATATATGCTTTAATAGATTCGAATTCCGAGTGATCGTCTGCCCAGTCTGATTTGTAAAGGCATGAAGTGTGAGAGTATTACAGACCATCATAAAGATACCTTTGTTTCGAGTGCCCGATAGGTATTAGAGTACATGTTTTGCATATAACCAGTGTTTAAACGTAGGTTGAATGATGAATTTCGAGAGCTTGTTCACAACAAAATTTATGTCAGGCCGAGTAAAGGAGAGGTACTGAAGACTTCCAATGACTTGACGAAAGGAGTCTGGATCTGGAAGAGGAGTTCCAGTGGTAAGTGTGAGTCGTGATGTAGTTGCCATTGGCGTGGAATCTAGTTTGACGTCGTGTGAGCCGTTCTGTACTTACATTGGGATAGGTGAAGGCCATGTGAGGTACGTACTGAATGGCAGGACATCCATGTCCTTGAGAGAGAATCGTGACACTAAGATCTTAACAAAAGATTGAATCTAATCTGAAGAAGACCCCGCAATAATCAGATTATGTACAAGAAGACTGTAACATAAACAATGATGTATCCCCCAATGAATTTTTGAAACCAGACCCAATGAGAAATGCTCGTAGCTCCAAGTACCATACCTTAGGAGCCTGTTTGAGTCCATAAATTGTTTTGTGAAGCTTGCATATGAAATTAGGATGACTTGTTTCGACGAAACCTAAGGATTGAGTCATGTATACATCCTCATGTAGTCGAACTTGTAAAAAGGCATTGTTGACATCCAATTGACGAATATTCCAACCATGAGAGGTGGCAAAGCTATGGACAAGACAAATCATTGCAAGTTTAACGACTAGATTGAATGTCTCATGAAAATCTACTTTAGGGCATTGATGAAAACTTTGGCCACCAAGCGAGCCTTATACCGATCAATAGAGCCATCGAGTTTCCTCTTGATTTGGAACACCCACTTGCGGCCAACTATATTTGAAGTAGTATCGAGTGAGACTACTTCCCATGTTTCATTTCGAATGAGAGCATTGAATTCTTCGCTCATGACTTGACGCCACATCAAGATTTTGAGAGCTTGAGCTGCTGTGGAAGGTTCAGTCTCCACTAATTTACCTGAACAAACTAGAGCAAACTTTGGGTTAGGTTTGTGAATATTGTTCTTGGCTCGAGTGACCATAGGGTGAACATTGCGTGGACACAGCTCGATTTCTAGGATGTAGTTGGTGGCGATGATTCAGAAATAGAGTTGGAAGACTCTGTTCTCGTAGAGTCAAAGAAGATAGACATATGATCTCTCGGTGATGTGGGCTCTATATTCTCGATCTTGACTGGTGAAGGATGTACCCGTGAGACGGCTGAGAAGACGAGTCACCGTGTGGCGGTTGAAAGGAGTTAATAGAATACATGGGTGAACCAGTAAAAGGGCGAGACTCATACCTATCGGTGATTGGAGACCAAAATTTGGATAATGAGGTGAAGGGAAAGATGGACACATGGAATTTTTACATGCCTAGAGTGTTTCATCATTGAAGGCTCCATCGTTTCACCGGTGAGAACTCTGATAGACGGTGTTAGCCATCCTAATCCCACGTTCGAACCTTGGAGATAACACGATCGGTTGTTGTTTAGTGCACTGCTTGGTGTCTTATTAGTGAATCTCTAGTACTTAATTGCTAAACCTTGTTTAGTTAGGGATACCTGGAAAACCTTAACCAACATCTACAGGGAGGGCTTCTCGTGACCACATCAAAGAACTTCAAGATCGAATCAAACAAAATATCAAAGGTTTTCAATCCATCGATAAATATCTTCATTTCAACACATAAAAACAGAGGAATTATTGCTCTTTTGAAAGCCCATGGACCATGAAGACATCCTAGAAGCAGTTCTTGACGGTCTACTTAAAGTTTACAAATCTGTAGTTGATGCAATTAATACCAAGGACACCGCAATCTCGATTCAGGAACTTTACGAGAAATTAATCAATCATGAGGCCAAGCTTACTACAGTAAACCCCTCTTTTCTCTACTTCACAATGGACTCAAAACAATCGTGGCCAATAAGGTGGTTATAGAGGTCATTGTCAAGCTTGTGGAACTCTCGGCCACAGTGCACATCAATGCCATCGATTTTGTATTGTATCAGCATCCTCGAATCCTGAGTACTCCCATTAGTTTACGCCTATCAATCCACATCTTGGTGGAATTAGACTCCTCAGTCGTGGGGTCCTAGAGCCAATCACACCATGCACTACTCTTATGACGCATCCAATTGGCTCCTTGATAGTGGTGCCTCACATCACATTACTTTAAACCTACATAATCTTACGCTTCACAGCTCGTACCAAGGAGGAGAATAAGTGATTATTGGTAATGGATCGGGATAACCAATAACACGCACGGTTTCCCTCTCTATCATTACTCGCTCGATCTCTTACACTTGATGATGTTATATATGTTCTCTCTATGCACAAGAACCTTGTTTCCGTTTATTAATTATGAAAAACTAATGAAGTTTATGGGGAATTATTTCTGCATATGTTTCAGGTGAAATATCTACTCACGGAGGTGCAGTACTTCAAGGCAATACTAAAGACAGTGTCTATGTATGGCCAAGTCCTTCAAACACATTTCCTACATGTGTTGCGTTCTCAAGTCTAAAGTCGACTCTCTCGACCTAGCACACCCGACTCGGTCACCCCTCTCTTCCCATCTTCAAACACACTTTATCCAAATTCAAACTTCCATTGTCTCACACTTCCATGTTTTCTCCTTGCAATTCTTGTCTTAGTAACAAAATTCATAAAATTTCTTTCCATTCTTCTTCTATTGTTTTTTCTCGTCCTTTTGGAGTTTATTTTTTAGATATATATACATCCGCAGTTGTTTCAGTTGATGGCTTCAAATATTATTTTCTTTTTGCTGATCATTTCATATGATATTCTTGGCTCTATCTACTGAAACAAAAACACAAGTTCGAGACACATTCATCGCCTTCAAAGCTATTGTTGAAGCCAAATTTAATTTTAAAATCACAAATATCTATACCGATAATGGGGGTGAGCATGTTGCTCCCACTTCCTTTATCTCGTCTCATGGCATCTCTCACTACACTATTCTGCCCATACACCTGAACACAATGGTATCTTCGAACGTCGCCATCGTCACATTGTGGAGATCGGACTATCACTTCTCATGCATGCCTTTATTCATGTCACATATTGGTCTTATGCATTTACGGCGGCGGTTTATTTTATTAACTGTATGCTAACTCTTATTCTTGATGTGTCGTCAGCCTTCGAGCCTAACCGAATTTTGACAAACTTAAAATTTTTGGATGCTTGTGTTATTAATGGCTTCGTCCTTACACATCTCACAAAATTGACTCCCAATCTACCCCATGTGTTTTTCTTGCTATTCATCATCTTAAAGTGCTTATCTCTCTGACTTGCATACTTCAAGTGAGGTAATTTGTGGGTGTGAGCTTTGTAACATTGGACATGTTACATGAGAGAAGATATCTTTGTGGCTCCACAGGATTGAATATAATTATGTTATCATTAGGGATTAATGAAGTCTCTCAAGAAATCGACATGAAGGCAAGTTGGATTGATGATCCCGTGGAACTTTTCACTCTTAATATTTGCTTAAAGGTTAGACCAACTCCCTTATTCCATCATGTTCTCTTCTTCTCTTCTTCTCTTCTTCGTCGGATCCACCTCAACTTAACTTGAGTTGCTAGATTTGGAGCGGTGCGGCAGCTGAAGTGGTACGGCTGAGCGTTGTGACGAACTTTTGGAGACGACTGTCGATGACGAAAAAAGGGCTTAGGTTCAATGATGCAGATATTATCAGTTGAAGCAGATCTATCGGAACGACTTGGAGAACAGATCTGACAACACGGCTCGGCGCTTGAGTTGCGACAGAGTTGATGGAGCTTGAACAGATCTCGAAGACTGTGTAGCTCGACGAAGCTCCGAGATGAAGGCAGAGGACACAGGTCTCATCAGCTGAACTAACCTAGACGAGGCGACTACGTCGGGTGACGAAGGGGTTTCCGTGGTGTAGACCTCGACGAGAAGAGGAAACATCACAATGAGGCTGATCTAGCGGGGCGGCTGGATGACGATCGATCTGTTATCGGGCGATCTATCGAGACGACTGGGACGACGGTTGGAGAAGAAGAAGGAGCTGGTGATGAAGGAGCCTGGTGACTTTGAGAGTTTAAACCAATGATGGTGACGGTTAGGGCTTAGACTAGTGATGGTGACTAGGGTTTACATATAGTTTACAAATAGATTAACTTGCTCTGGTATTATATAAAAGGTATAACAATTCTTTTAATTACCTGCGAGCCAGCTCGCGTAAGCTCTAATTCGTTTTTGATTCAGTTCGTCAGCTCATTTTTTAAAAGATTTAAAAAATATCCAGTTTGATTCGTTTAAATATTATCCGAACTAGAGCTGACTTGCGATTCGACTGTCTATTTTGCACCTAATGATATAATATATATATATATATATATGTATAATTAGGTTTAGCCAAATTCTGTCTTAATTACAAATAATTTATTTTCTAAAAAATATTTAAATAAGAGTAATTGTAATCTTGTTTTTAAAACTAATAGGTTGAATTATTCAAATTATTTTAACCATTTATGGCTAGAAATTGAATATTATAAGTAATAATATTTTAAATTACTACGAATATGCGTATATTATAAGTTATGGTTAAGTACATCTCATGGAGATAATGTTATAGTTGCCTTATCCAATATCATAACATTGAATTTCGTTGGTTATTTTAAAAAAGAAATCATTGAACGTAATAGAAAAAAATATCTTTATTTTCACCCAATTTTTTGTATTGTATCTTTCACCACTCACCACAAAAAATTTCTGAGGTTATAAGCGCGTCGGCGGGAAAGTTCACGCGCTTTACCAATCTCACCGTCCATTCTCACGCCGATGGAGTAATCCCAGCCGTCGCTTTATCCAACTCTCACTCTTTGCCACGTTGCATTAGCCACGTGTCAGAATAACAACGGTTATCTTATCCCCTCTCTTCTATAAATACCGAACCCACCATCCGGTTTCTTCTCCTCCGTCACACAAAATTCAAAATTGGAATTTAAGAGAATAGCGTTTTTTGTTGAAAAAATTCTTTTCGTGAGAGAACGAGTCATTTCTAGTTCTTCCGTTTGTTTCTCGGGAAATAGAAGAGGAGAGAAAATGGCGCTCAACTTTGCGGGTCAGATCGGAGCCCTTGCCGGTACACCGATCATCCCAGTGGACACGACAACGCCGGTGGGAGATACGTCGTTGTCGGTTTCGCCGCCGTCTGCCTGGAAGCCTATGGCGATGAATCTGCAGTGTAAGATTCAGGGACCGGATACGAATCGGAACGTGTCGCCGCCGGTGAGCCCGCTATCGACGCCGGTGCTGGGAGCTTCGCGCTCAGATCTGTCCGTTGCTTGCAGAGCTTCCGCCGTGGCTGCGGCTGCTGCTGTGGAGACGGCGGAGGAGCAGAGGACGTACTGGGAAGGAGGAAGGGTGGGAAGGAAAGAGAGCGGAGGAGGAGTACCGGTGTTCGTGATGATGCCGTTGGATAGTGTAACGATGGGGAATACGGTGAACCGGAAGAAGGCGATGAAGGCGAGTCTGCAGGCGTTGAAAAGCGCAGGTGTGGAGGGAATCATGATCGATGTTTGGTGGGGTTTGGTGGAGAGAGATTCTCCGGGGGCTTACAATTGGGGTGGATACAATGAGCTGCTTGAGATGGCGAAGAAGCTGGGCCTCAAGGTTCAGGCCGTGATGTCCTTTCACCAGTGCGGTGGCAACGTCGGTGACTCTTGCACGTACGTTATTCCCTTCTCCACCCCTTTGATTTTGATGCCCTATTTCTGTTGTGTAATTCATATGTAGATCAGGATTACATTGTCGAGAATTTCGATTCACAGTAGGTATTTTGTCTGTGAACAATCGCTTCAATGTTTGGATTCATCCTCTAGTTTGTGTGGATAATGGGTATTAGAGTTTCTATAGACGTCAGATTAGTAATATGATTTGATCAAATGAGTGTAGGAAAAAGTATTGTAGGATATTAGGATCCTGGATTCTTCTAATCAAATCTGTTCTCCTAGATCCGTCTGGAATCTTAAATTGTATTTTTCTAAAAGATCTGAACCTATCTTTTTGGGTTAAAAAGGTATGGATTAACTACGTTATAAATATTATATTAAATATAAACTATTTTAATCAGAAATCCATGCCTCAAAGCTAGATTCTTGGTCCACCAAATTTGTCTTTTTTTTCTCTTGTGGAGACAAATATACATAGATTCAAGAGCTAGATCTCCTTGTTACGCCCACACGAGTAAGTGTCATAAAGACGAGTAGATCTGTGGATCCCGATCACAACAGTGTTCTTTGTTATAAGAATTAATTCACACATTTAAGTATCCTTAAGCTGAAATGTGATTGGAAGAAGGGCACTTCTGGATCACTTATGGGGTTATTGTGAGCTTCTATTGTTGTGACGTTTATCAGAACGTTACTGGGATGATACTTGGTTATGTTTTTTCTAATCAAAAGAACGCTTCTTCTGATACAGAATTCCTTTGCCGAAATGGGTTGTGGAAGAATTTGATAAGGACCAAGACCTAGCATACACTGATCAGTGGGGAAGAAGGAACTACGAGTATGTATCACTTGGCTGTGACACTCTCCCCGTTCTCAAGGGTCGCACGCCAGTGCAATGCTACACTGACTTCATGCGTGCTTTCCGAGACAACTTCAAGCATCTGCTTGGAGACACCATTGTGGTAATTGCAATTTCTCACTCTTTTCAGTTTTATGATGTTGATAAAGATTGAAACATTATGTGTTTGTTGGTCCTTTTCTTCTGTGACTTAATTTTCTGGATGAGTTTTTGTTGCTAAATGAATTGGGGGTTAAATTTCCAGGAAATTCAAGTGGGAATGGGCCCTGCTGGTGAGCTGCGTTACCCTTCGTACCCTGAACAGAACGGGACGTGGAAGTTTCCAGGGATTGGAGCTTTTCAATGCTACGACAAAGTAATTGCATTTTCCATTCCATTGCTTCACACGGAACACCAATTTTCGAAAACACCTGTGATTGCTTTTGCAGCTATACATATACTCATAGTTTCTTATGATGTGATGTGCAGTACATGCTTAGCAGTTTAAAGGCTGCGGCTGAGGCAGCTGATAAAGCTGAGTGGGGAAGCACGGGTCCAACCGATGCTGGGCACTACAACAACTGGCCCGAAGACACTCAGTTCTTCAAGAAAGAAGGTGGCGGTTGGAACACGGAATACGGTGAATTCTTCCTCTCCTGGTACTCCCAAATGCTCCTGGACCACGGCGAGCGGATTCTATCCTCAGCCAAATCAGTCTTTGAGAACACTGGCGTCAAAATCTCGGTGAAGATTGCTGGAATCCACTGGCATTACGGTACTCGGTCACATGCCCCTGAGCTCACAGCAGGATACTACAACACAAGGTTCAGAGATGGGTATCTCCCGATCGCCCAGATGTTAGCCAGGCACGGTGCTGTGTTCAACTTCACTTGTATAGAGATGCGTGACCATGAGCAGCCTCAGGATGCGCTATGCGCACCAGAGAAGCTCGTAAAACAGGTTGCCCTTGCAACCCAAGCAGCCGAAGTACCTCTAGCCGGTGAAAACGCCCTGCCTAGATACGATGACTATGCGCACGAGCAGATTCTCAAGGCATCAGCATTGAGCTTTGATGGGGATAACAATGACGTAAACAGAGAGATGTGTGCTTTCACGTACCTGAGGTTGAATCCCGAGCTGTTCCAGGCCGAGAACTGGAGGAGATTCGTCGCGTTCGTGAAGAAGATGGGCGAGGGAAAGGACGAGCAAAAATGCTGGGAACAAGTGGAGCGCGAGGCCGAGCATTTCGTGCACGTCACGCAACCGCTGGTTCAGGAGGCTGCAGTGGCTCTTATGCATTGAGAAAAGTCTCTCAGTAATTAGGGTTCGTCTACGTTGATACAGTATGAAATGATGCCGAAAAACGATGATAGGATCTGCAGGGAGGGTGTATGTATGTATGTGTGTATACATACATATGTGATATATAAGTATACCGATGAATCATAAACATAATGTTAATGCTATGGCTCTGTTGTTTTTGGTGGTCGGGCTGTAGCTTACGGTACCCTTCCTTTGTTATCTGCAAAAAAATGTAAATGTTACTCTTCTTTCCTTTTCTATCATGTCAAATAACAAAATATAATCACTACGAATAATGGATTTAATTAGTGTATTTTGGTCCTTTTCTTTAGTAATGTAATTTTAATTATAATTCTGAATAATTTTTGGAATTGCTTTCTTTTATGTGCTGGAGATATGAAATGACAGCAAATTTCTTTTAGTATATAGATTCATCCACTTGAAACAAAACTAATAATTCGATAGACGAATCTAGTAATCGATTTTAAAAACAAAGAGAAGATTTGGATGTATGGATTTTTGGGGCGATATATGTATAATTCAAATGTATGGTGTTATTATATTATTAGTCAAAATTAAAGTGATTTTGTATAATAATTTATGACTAAAGGGTGTAATTGTTATGAATTAAAAGTGTAGAAATCAATTTATAATTTCTAATTTGTTGAGGGGTTAAATTAGAAATAATTAAAGTTGTATTTCTATAAATACATGGATTGTGGTCCCCAATGAACATATAGACAAAAGATAAAAAATATTTTTTTTTGTTTCATAAGAGAAGAAACAAAAGTCTATCAATTGTCGATTAATTGTTCGTTAGAAGATTCAATCCAAAGTTTTTCGGTATCCTCGATGGATCAAGGTACACTTCCACAAATTTTGTATACTTTCTATTTCTTACAATTGGTATCAGAGCATGTAGAATTAGAAAAAAATCATGATTTTTTTGGATTGAACATATCATTGTTTATTCGAATGAACATATATTCTTATATAACAAATAAAATAATTGTGGATCAATTTTTTTTATTTGTTATTTGATCAAGATTATAAATTTGTTTTTTTATATTTGATTTGCATGAATGGCATTGGTGGGATTCGAACCACTGTCATGACAATCATATAGGAGCATCTGACCACTAGACCACGCGCAATATTCATCTGCAATGGTGAACAGGTTTGTATCTATCTCCATCTCCGAAACCAAACGATCGATCTTGTGTATGTATCTCCTGAGATCTCTATTTTGGTTTTGCGCAACCCAAATATCTTCGGCTTTTGATAGATTACATTTAGATTCGGCGTTGGTCGAATAATAAAGTCACCGAATTTGGGTTTCGACTAACGGTGGCCATTGGGTTCGACCACCATTGAATTTCCGACCGGTTCAAGTCACTGTTGTTTGGGTACCGGACGATGGAATAACCGTGTGCGGGATGACGACACGGCATTTGATTTGGTAAATTTTTGGGTTGCCGATTGAATGCGATTGAATCGAAAAAAAATGGCGATCAATGGTGGTTTATACGAAACGGTACCAGAAAAGGTTCCGTCGTTTCGTCGGTGTCTTTTCGTCCATGGTGGCGTTTTGAAACGGTATCGGAAAAGGTTACGTCGTTTTTGTCTTTTCGTCGATGGTGGCGTTTTTAAATGGTACCGGACAAGGTTGCGTCGTTCCGTCGGTGTCTTTTCGTCCATGTAGCATTTTGAAAAGGTACTAGAAGAGGCCACGTCGTTTTGCCGGTGGCGTTTCATACGTGTCGATCGTTTGGGAAGGAGATACATACACATGTATGTATCTATAAATTTTACATATATATATATTGAAAAAAAGGAGCATAAGCCCTCTAGAAGGATTCAAACCCATGACAGCTTAAGATAGTTATTATAAGGAAGCCCTTGGCCATTAGACCAAGCACAATTTTCATTATCATTAGCGCATGTTTCTATTATTATCATATAGTTATATTGCGTTATCGTATTCCCGCCATTATTTAAGTTTTAATCAACATTTGCGTCCATCATAATTTTAATGTTGTACATATTCAATATTTTATATGTTCAATTGAAGCAATATGACACCAAAGTGTCCTCTGTTGTGAATATTTCACATAAAAAAATATATTCAATGTTATATATGTGAAAATTCATGCGAGTATTAATCGACCCAAACGTAGATTCATATTTGGCCGAATTTCATATATATTTGTGATGGTAAATATATGATAATAATATGGTTTGACATATAATAATAAATCGGTCCAAAGATAGGTTTATTATTCATGTAATAATTATCATTGTTTGATCATCACATCATGAATACCACTAGCTCTTGATATTACTGTCCAAAGACTTGATATTGATGTTGCACTTGGTATCTTGATTTATATTTGTACAATGGTTTGATTATAATAATTGATTGATTTAATTGATAATGTTATTATATATTCTCTTTTCAGTTCACTACAAGAAATTCACGGATTAGGGACTGAATAATCAGTCCCTAATCCGTCCGCAAACTCATTTAGGGACCGATTAGGGACTGGCACGAGCCGTCCGCAAACGTGCGTCGGCAATCAGTTCCAGTCCGCAATCCGTCCGAAAATAGAAACGGTAAATGTAGACCGCAAACCGTCCGCAATTTCGGACGAAAATGTTAGTCCGAAAACCGTCGCAAAATTTCCGGACGGGTGGAATGCCGTCGGGAAATTTCCGGACGGAGGAATACCGTCGGTAAACCTTTTTTTCTTAAAAAAAATTCCGGACGGGAGGCTGCCGTCGGGAAATTTCCGGACGAAGGCTGCCGTCGGAAAATTTCCGGACAAAGGCTGCCGTCGGGAAAATGTCCGGACGGGAGTCAAGCCGTCGGGAAATTTTCGGACGGCAGCCTTCCGTCCGGAAAATTAAATAAAAACATGCATATAATAATATTTAAATTGTCCGTTTACAAATTAGTAGGTGATAATTGGGAATTATTATCGTCGTTAGCATCATTGTCTTCGGCCGTATCCCAATTAATAGAAGGCATATGTGCTTTTATCATTCTAAGCCATTGCTCACGTTCTCTTCTTGATTGTTCTACTTCTCTTTGCAGAGCGCTGACATGTGAGTTTTGTTGTTCTAGTTGTGCTTTCATCTCCGAGATTGTATTTTGTAATTCCTCGTTCGCGACCTTTTCTTTGCCTTTGGAGGAATTCGCACGTTTTGATAACATTCCTCCAAGACCAAATAGACGACCTTTGTACGGCGTTACGTGCTACAAAAAATATTGACAATTAATTTAAATTATTAATAAAAAATTTATTATAAAAATGTATTAAATTTACCTCGAAATACATCTCGTTGTATTTTTCTTGAGAAAGAGTCGGTTGTGTCCCATCTTCTCTTGGCGGGATTTGGGACACTGATTCTGATGCCATGTTATCAACATCGTCGTGAATTTGTTTTGCCCTGGCATCTACCCACGAACCGTCGGATTTTTTCTTGTGTGTACGTTCTAACAATTCCACGTACGACGGTTCACATCCTTTCTCTTTCCTCTAAAACAAATTTGATGTTTTACTTCTTAACAAATGTCACTCCTAGTAAAACTTAAAAAACTTTTAAATCTTACCATATCTTCATAAACCTCCGCGAAAGAGTGAGAACCAGCAGTATGTGCACTAGGACCATATCCCGATCTATCAGAGCGACAAGATCGACTAGCGCGTTCACTTCTCTGCTTAAACTGAGGAGAGTCCCAATGGGCAAGCAACTGTCCCAAGACATCATCAGGGATCCAAGTGGGTTTGACATTGGTTGTCTCCCATTCTTTTCTCGTTTCGTATAAAAGATTTTTCAATTGCTCTCCCGCATGCTTTTGAAATTCGGACTTTACGTGTCAAGTTATTGCAGGATCCCAGTAAAATTTTTGCTGAAAATTATAAAATAATTATGTATTTAAATATTATTTTAAGTTTAAAATTTATAATGAAAATGAATATTTAAAAAATATACCACGAAAGCTTTCCACCATCGTTCCTTTACTTCGGGATCAGTTCGCGTCCAATTATAACTTGGACGATCATAATCAGCTTTCATTATCTTTGTGAGATCACGATTAAGCTGCTTACGACCAAACCTAAAAATTAAAATATATTAAGACTTGATACTTAATTAGTTACTAAATTAATTTAAATTTAATTTATACCAAAGTTCGTCGGTTGAAGCTGGATCTAAACAAGGAAGTTTGCGTCTTTCTTCGTCCATTGCTAAAAGCTCTTCCACTGTTGGTTCTTGATGCATCGGAGGCTTGTGATGCATCATCGGCTCGACCGGCGGTGGCATCTGCTGATAGAATGGATACGGCATATATTGCGCAGATCTAGTGTGAAATAAATTCGGATTCATAAAATCCGAATATACTGGATCCGATGATTGTCTCAGATGTTGTGGACCACTAGCACTTTCTTCAGATGTTGAGCGGTTTCTATTGTTACCGTCTCTTCCAACACGACGCGACATACTAAAATTGTAATTTAAAAGTAATTATTATATTACAACTTTTTATTGTTACTTAAACACTAATTAATTTTAATATAAAATTAACACCACATATATAATTTAATATATGTGTTTTTAATTTTAAAAAACATATAATCACGGAAAGCACATTTTTCCATGACATATCTTGATATAGATTCCAAAAAATCCGTCATACCAATTCATGATTTTTTTGATTTTATATCAACAAATCCATCATTATGGTGAGTTTGATATATCAACTATATCTCTTTTTCTCTTCTTTTTCTATAGAACATTTAGACGGATTAGTTCAATCTTTAATCTAACCCTAAATATATCGATAATTTTTTTAGAGTTTGTTTTGAAATAGATCAACATTATGTATGTAATTTTGGATAGTTTTCGAAAAGACGATCCATCTGAAAATCTATAAACATTTTAAAGATATATTTTTTCAATTTTTTCTTATAATCCATAATTAATGTATAAAAGTGTAACCGCGTATGAAACACTAAGAAGAGGGAATTCATTTCCTTGAGTATATTCCTTAATGTATCAACTATCCATATGACTTCCATCTTAACACGCACAAATAGTCATCTTTCTAAGAACTCGAATTTATACAATATTATCTAGAGAGTATGAAACAGAAACTTAGTAAATTATTTTTACCTCAATCCTTTTAAATCTTTCGACTTGTATTTTGCCTGGGTTATAACGATTGAAACACCTGTAGACCAAAAAAACAAATGAGAAATACAATCGGAGAAAGAGATAGCCGAAAACGGCGAAAACGGAAACGGCGAAAACAGCGAAAACAGACAGAGCAAGAGGGCACACGCACACGCAGGAGGGAGAGCGGCGTTCGGCGGTCGGTCGGAGAGACGCGGCGGCAACTGACGGACGGAAGGCGTACGGACAACGGACGAAAACGGAGAAAACGGAAAGAAATTGGGTGAAACCGGCGACGATGAGTTTGTGGGAAATGAAGGTCGGTCGAATAAATAAGGATTTTCGGACGGGAGTCGCGCACCGTCAGGAAATTGGAGACCATTTCCGGACGGGCCGAGAAAACCGTCCGGAAATGCGGGACCGATTCCGGACGGGAGTAGTCAACCGTCCGGAAATGCGAGACCGATTCCGGACCGGAGTAGTCAACCGTCCGGAAATTGGCGACTGCTTACGGACTGACTACTTAACTGTCCGGAAATGGCGACTGTTTACGGACTGGTTACTCGACCGTCCGAAAATTCCATACGCGGCTTCAATCCAGTCCCTAACCCGTCCGGAAATTAAAAATGAAGGACGAGTTTCGATTAAGGGTCGGGTTTCGATCGAGGATCGGGTTTCGACCGAGAGACGGGTTTAGATCGAGGGTCGGGTTTAGAACGAGAGACAGGTTTCGATCGAGCGGGTTTCAAACGAGAGACGGGTTTCGATCGATGGTCGGGTTTCAAACGAGAGACGGGTTTCGATCGATGGTCGGGTTTCAAACGAGAGACGGGTTTCGATCGATGGTCGGGTTTCAAACGAGAGACGGGTTTCGATCGATCAAGGGTCGGTTTAATTCAAATTCATAAAACATTATATATATAATATAAAGATAAAACAAATCATTATCTATCGTTAATACAATATAAAGATAAAAATAACAATTCTTTAAACGTCTGAATTCGATTCAGAGTCACATAATTCTTCCATCGATTCTTGTGATTCTGAATTTGATTCAAATTCTTAATCTTCTTCGTTTCCTTCTATCGTTTCATCTTCAATTTCTTCGACTTCACCATGTGCCAATTCTTCAATTGTAACTTCATCAATAGCAACAATCTCGGTGGTTTGTTGTTGCATGGCCAATTGTTGTTCTTCTGTGTTGTCGATAAATTTACCCATTGGAATTATCTTCATTGCGAAACGCCAACCTGAAGATCGTCTAATATGTGGATAGGAAACATAACAAACTTGATCGGCTTGTGACGCAAGAATAAAAGGCTCATATTTTGCATATCTTCTTGTAGAATTAATTTCGACGACACCTAATTTGTTTATTCTTGTTCCCGACCGTTTATTGGATCGAACCAATCACATCGGAATAACATCACTCTTAAACCGACGTAACCTACAAAAAATGGCAAATATAAGTCAACATATTCGAAAATATAACATACGTGGTATCGAAAGGAAATTTTTTGGATTATTAATACCTGGATATTCCAATTGCAAAATGTCTTTCAAAATCCCATAAAAATCTGGTTCGTCTGTCGATTCACAATAGCTTTCACCTTTCACACATACACCATAGTTCATAGTTGACTTCAATTTTCCGTGGTCGTATGTATGAAAGTTGTAACCACGTGTAAAATACATGGGCCAACTCATAATTTTTAGAGTTGGTCCTTTAACAAGCTCGCGTAGCCATAACGGGTGATTGCCAATCTCAATCTGCATTAAATGAAACAATCATCGATATAAATATGTTCCTTTAACAATAATATATATTTAACATTTACTTACATATTGTCTTATCCATGTGGAGAAATCTCTTTCTTTAAGTTCTTGGAGTTGAGATTCATCAATATTCATATATGTATTCTTCAATACATCATCGAACATCCTGA
The DNA here is from genome assembly GCA_036759665.1 of Gynandropsis gynandra. Taxonomy (NCBI): domain Eukaryota; kingdom Viridiplantae; phylum Streptophyta; class Magnoliopsida; order Brassicales; family Cleomaceae; genus Gynandropsis; species Gynandropsis gynandra. Next base: position 28,622,584 of record CM071875.1, read on the forward strand.
AAAATGTGAGAAACATATGTCAATATTACAAATAAAATACGCATACGTAATTGAATCATATATTTATAAGATATTACCTTTCAAAAGGCCGTAGATATTCACAGTTGAGTAAAACATACGTATGTGCGATGTGTATATCTCGTTGTGATAGCCATATCTCTTTCGCCTTACCAGCTGTTCGACCCACGCCGCAAAAAATATCTGGAACATCTGGTACTGGATATGAAAATGTCACACCACCATCAAAACATCTGTCTGGATTTCTACTTCGCGTTTGAACATGTGGTTCGAAGTAGTAAGAAGTGAAGAACGATATCTCCTCATTCACGTATTGTTCAACAATTGAACCCTCTGGACGAGCTTTTTGTTTGGCTTTTTTCTTCAAATGGAACATAAATCGCTCGAATGGATACATCCTACGAAATTGAACTGGACCTCCTAATGCAGCTTCGTGTGGTAGATGAACTGTCAGATGCTCCATAACATCAAAGAATGATGGTGGAAAAATCTTCTCCAAATTGCATAGTACTGTAACTATGTTACTTTTAAGTCTACGAACCACATCTACACTTAAATTTCTCGCACATAAATCCCAGAAAAATATGCCAATACCTCATATTCAAGTATATTAATTAGTTTATTTTACAATTAATATTTCTATAAATTATTAATCACTAATTGTACTATATAAAATAATCATATTACGTACCTCCAATTGCTTCGTGTGCATGCTTGTCCATCAATTTAGAAAAACATATAGGAAGTAGTCGTTGCATGAATACATGACAATCGTGACTTTTCATTCCTGATAACTTTCCTCCATGAATATCGACGCACCTTCCGATGTTAGATCCATAACCATCAGGAAATTTCACGTCTTCCTTCAACCAATTCAACAATTTATATTTTTCCTCATTAGACAATATGAATATCGGAACTGGCGCTTTACCATCTTCACTTATATGTAACTTCTTCCGTGAACAATACTCTGCGAGATCCTTCCGTGATTTAATGTTATCCTTCATTTTTCCTGTGACATTCATTACTGTATTGATGATATTATCGAAAAAAATTTTCTCTATGTGCATGAAATTAAGATTGTGATGAAGCTTCAGATTTTTCCAATACGGAAGATCCCAAAATATGCTCTTCTTGTACCAATTATGGGTAATTCCATAACCATCAATTCTCGGATGATTGTTTCCTCCGCAATCTATACTCCTAGGAATACCCAAAGCGAGAAGTCGTTCATACAATATCTCTTCGCCGGTCAAAATTGGAGGAGGAGATTTCCGCACAACTATATTCCTTCTGAAATTCCTCTTGTTGCGTCGTAATGTATCATCAGAAGGAAGAAACCGGCGATGACAATCAAACCAACTCGCCTTTCGTCCATACTTTAACTGAAAAACATCTGTTTCTCTCATGCAATATGGACAACCCAATCGACCATGTCTCCGCCTCTTTCCAGAAAATCATACAGTTGTCTTGGCAAACATCAATCTTTTGATACGGCAATAAACCCAATGATCTCATCATCTTCTTTGTTTCATAATATGACTCGACTGCATTATTATCTTCAGGCAAATAATCTCTAACTAATTGCGATATAGAATCCATGCAGTTCTGAGAAAGATTATTTTCTGTCTTCAAATTCATTAACCGTGCAGATAAAGACAACCGTGATAAACCACTTCTACAACCATCGTACAGTGGATGCCTAGCATTTTCTAACATTTCAAAAAATGTTTTTGCTTCTTCATTCGGATCTTCTTCAATATTTTCATATTCGTTTCTTTCCACGAACGCATTTTGCACCATTTCTACATAAGGGTTTTCTACATCTTGAAAAGTCTGAGACACTTCATGATTTACGATACCCCTACTAAAATTTTCCACAACATCCCTCGGTCGTGGTTCAAAATTCTCTCCATGAGATAACCAAATAAAATAATTTGGAGTAAACCCTCTTAAATAGAGATGATTCCAAACGGTTTTCTCATTAACGAATTTTTCATTTTTGCATTTTATACAGGGACAAACCAACTTACCGTTTTCTCTATAAACTTGTTGATTTGTTGCCACCGTCATAAACTGTGTAAGGCCTTCTAGAAACTCCTTCGATACACTTTGAGTTTCCGGATCAATTCTTCTATACATCCATTGTCTCGAAACGAAAATATTCGATCTCGACGACGATGCCATTACAATTAGAAACGATAACAAGATATAAAGAGAAATATATGAGATTTGTGTGTGAGAAACGGGTAGAAGAGAAGAGATTAAATAGAAAATTTTAAGACCGATTCGGGACGAATTGCGGACTGGAATGAATATTTCCCGACGAACCGTCCCTAACACGTCCGAAATTTGCGGACGGTTTGTTCACGGTAAGTCCCAAATTGCGGACGGAAAACTGTAGTCTCTAAACCGTCCGCAATTTGCGGACGGATGACTCAGCAGTCCGCAAATTACGGACGGATGACTCAGCAGTCCGCAATTTTCGGACCGAAGGAATTTTAGTCCCGATTCCGTCCCGAATTCCGGACGACTTAGGGACTGCCCAACGGTCCCCAAATTTAGGGACGGATTCGGGACGGTTTTCTCAATCCGTCCTTAATTAGTCCCTAAATTTAGGGACATATTAGTTAGTCCGCAAATTCAGTCCCGAAATCCGAATTTTCTTGTAGTGGTTAATCTTGCTTCGGTATCTACCAACATAAGTATGATTCCAGTCTTTAATGGTTCCAATTTTAAGGAATGGAAATATAAGGTCAAGATAGTTCTGGGGTGCATGGATTTGGACCTTGCATTAAGGATTGAGCCACCTATTTCCCCTTCAGATTCAAGTTCTTCTGAAGAGAAGAAAACTTATGAAAAATGGGAACGCTCAAACCACGTTGGTCTTCAGATCATTATGAGCACCATTCCAGAAACTTTTAGAGGCATTGAAGAGGTAAATCTCAAATATTTCCTTACTGAACTTGAAAAGCGTTTTGTACAAAGCGATAAGACTGAAATAAGTACGTTATTGTACCGCTTCAGCACCATGAGATATCATGATAAAGGAAACATAAGAGAATACATTTTGGAGATGACCAATATTGTTTCAAAGCTCAAGACTCTTAAGGTCATCTTCTCCGAAGATGTTCTTGTGCATATTGTTTTGAACTTTCTCCCTCTACAGTTTAACTAATTCAAAATCAGTTATAACTGTCAAAAGGAGTCATGGTCTCTTAATGAGCTCATCTCTTATTGTGTACAAGAGGAAGAGAGAATGAAATAAAAAAAAGATAGAAAGTGCTCATATGCTTCATACCTCTAAAGGAAAGGGCAAAAGAAAGAACTTTGAAAGTTCTAAGAATAAAGCTGCAAAGGGTCCAGAGAAAAAGAAACAGAAAACGGTTGAAAACAATTGTTTCTTCTGCAAGAAATCTGGACATATCAAGAAGGATTGTACCGCTTATCACGCTTGGGGTTGTGAAAAAGGGTATGTTTCTTACTTTGGTCTGTTCTGAAGTTAATTTAGCTTCAGTGTCAAGAAACACTTGGTGGTTAGATTCTGGTGCTACTACTAACATCAATGTTTCTATGCAGGGTTGCCTGAGCTTCCGAAAGCCAAGTGATGCTGAAAGATGCATTTATGTGGGAAATGGCAAATCATTTGAAGTGGAGGCAGTTGCATATTTTAGATTATTAATGCGTAATGGTTACTATTTGGATTTAAAAGACACTTTTGTTGTACCATCTTTTAGAAAGAATTTGATTTCTGTTTCTTATTTGGACAAATTTGGTTATTCTTGTTCATTTGGAAACAATCAATTTACTTTGTCATTAAATTCAATTATTGTTGGAACCGGTTCCCTTTCGGGTTATGATAATCTTTATATGCTTGAGACTGTTGAAACATACCATACAAGTTTGAATTCCGAATCTGCATGGTATAAAGCGTAAACTTAATGACGCCACTTCAGTGATGCTATGGCACAACGTCTTGGTCACATCTCTAGAAATAGAATTGAACGACTAGTGTTGGATGGAATCCTAGATTCCATTGACCTCACAGATTACGATGTTTGTGTTGAATGCATTAAAGGTAAACAGACCAAGAAAAAGAGAATTGTTATATATAGAGTTACAGAAGTCCTAGAATTGATACATACAGATATTTGCGGCCATTTCCAAATCCATCGTGGAATTTTCATGAATATTTTTATCATTCATAGAAGATTAGTCTAGATATGCATACCTATATCTCATTCATGAAAAATCTCAATCATTGGATGTGTTCAAAGCTTTTAAAGCTGAAGTTGAGAATCAACTCAACAAAAGAATTAAATCTGTCAGATCTGATCGTGGTGGTGAATACTATGGTCGATATGATGGTTCAGGTGAATAACATCCAGGATCTTTTGCTAAGTTCTTAGAAGAGTGTGGAATTGTCCCACAATACACCATGCCGAGGTCACCTAGCATGAATGGTGTAGCTGAAAGACGAAATCGAACATTTGAGGATATGGTAAAGAGTATGATTAGTCATTCAACCTTACCAGAAATACTTTGGGGCGAGGCACTAAAGGCTGCAATTTACATTCTTAATCGAGTTCCAAAGAAGGAAATTGCGAAAACACCTTATGAGCTTTGGACTGGTAGAAAACCAAGTCTGAAGCATCTTCATGTATGGGGATGTCCAGCTGAGGCAAGGCCTTACAAGCCACATGAAAAGAAACTGGAACCCTGAACAGTTAGCAGTTACTTTATTGGTTACTCTGAGCGATCGAGAGGTTACAAATTTTATGATCCCAAATTAATGTCAATTTTTGAGATAGGAACTGCTACGTTCTTTGAGGATATTGAGTTTGGTGAGAGAAATAAAGTTAAGAACATTGTCTTTGAGGAAGAGTTGGTTTTAATTCCTGAACCTATTCGTATAGCGGTTTCAAATGAAACCAGTTTAGATCCTCAATCTGACATTGTTCAAGAAGAGCAAACTCAACAACTTCACGAACCTGAGCAGCAAGATCAATTGCCTTTAAGGCGATCTACTAGAGAGAGAAGGAACACTATTTCGGATGATTATATAGTGTTTCTTCAAGAACATGAGGAAAATAATAGTATGGTGGATGATGATCCAATTAATTTCCATCAAGCTATTAGTAGTTCTAACTCGAAAAAGTGGATTGAGGCATTCAAATGAATGAAGAGTATAAATCTATGCAAGACAATAAAGTTTGGGAATTAGTCCCTTTACCAGAAGGTAAGAAACCCATTGGTTGCAAATGGATATTTAAAACCAAACGGGATTCTAAAGGTAATATGGATAAGTATAAAGCTTGTCTTGTAGCTAAAGGATATACTCAAAAGGAAGGGATTGGCTATAAAGAGAGTTTTTCTCCAGTTTCATCAAAAGACTCTTTAGAACAATCATGGCTCTTGTTGCACATTATGATTTAGAGCTTCATCAAATGGATGTCAAAACAGTGTTTCTCAATGGAGACATTGAAGAAACGATTTACATGAAACAACCAGAAACCTTCGTATCAGGAGATCCGAACAACATAGTTTGTAAATTGACAAAATTTATATATGGGCTCAAACAAGCATCTCGTCAGTGGTACCACAAATTTCATCAAGTGATTATCTCATTTGGCTTTGAAGTGAATCTTGTTGATGATTGTGTGTATCACAAGTTCAGTGGGAGCAAATTCATTTTTTTGGTTTTGTATGTAGATAACAAATTACTTGTCACTAATGGTATAGGCATATTGCACGAAACCAAGAGATTTCTTTCAGAAAATTTGAAATGAAAGATCTTGGTGACGCCTCCTTTGTCTTAGGAATTCAAATCCATCGGGATCGTACCCATAGTATTCTCGGTTTATCATAAAGGAGCTATATTGATAAAATACTCAAAAGATTTGGCATCCAAGATAGTAAACCAGGAAACACTCCGGTCACCAAAGGGGATAAGTTTAGTATTAATCAGTGTCCTAAAAATAATCTTGAAATGGGAGCCTAATGTATGCTCAAGTGTGTACACGTCTAGATATTGCGTACATTGTTGGTGTGTTAGGTAGATACCTACGCAATCCAGGCATGCAACATTGGAAAGCAGCCAAAAGAGTCATACGATATTTGAAAAGAACAAAAGATTACATGCTCACTTATCAAAGATCGGATCATTTGGAGATCATTGGGTATTTTGACTTTGATTTTGCTGGATGTCAAGAAAGTATGAGATCTACTTCGGACTACATCTATTTATTGGCTGGTGGAGCTATTTCTTGGCGAAGTACCAAACAGACACTTATAGCATCATCAACCATGGTTGCAGAATTCATAGCTTGTTTTGAGGCATTAAACCAAGGAATTTGGCTGAGAAACTTTGTCACATGAATGCGAATTGTAAATGGTATAGAACAACCATTGAAGATATATTGTGACAATAAATCGATCGTCTTGTATTCTAACAACAACAGGATCTCAACAAAATCGAAACATATCGATATTAAGTTCCTAGTTGTAAAAGAAGGGTTCAGAGTGGACAAATTTTCATAGAGCCCATTGGGACGAATTCCATGATAGCGGATCCTCTTACTAAAGGTATTCCACCCAAGGTCTTTCATGAGCATACTATTCGAATGGGTGTTTCAAGGTTTGAGGATTCTATCGTTTAGTGGGAATTTGATATCTATTTTGTATTTGTGTTCTATGTCTTGCATTGAAATAAATATACATTTTCTGATCAGAAATAAAGTAATATTGAGTTTATTTCACTATGTACAATAAAGTTATTAAGTGATCTCGCTTAAGTAGGACCAGTTGAAAATGTCGTGTGTAGATCACACTCATGTGATTTTCATGCTACACGTTCATAACAAGATTTATGTCATTTAGTCATATCAGATTTAGTGACCATGGAAGGTTTAATTACGAAAAGTGTAGTGAAGTCGCCATGATTCTATATTCGTTGTGGTTAATGGACGAAATTTTTTTATACTCTAAGGTTATGATGGTAACATTTGAGCTCATACAGTACATATATTTCTTCGGATACACATATGGCCCTGTGGGAGATTGTAGGGATTTCTGGGGCCATATATGTATAATTCAAATGTATGGTGTCATTATATTATTAGCCAAAACTAAATTGATCTTGTATAATAATTTATGGTTAAAGGGTGTAACTGTTATGAATTAAAAGTGTAGAAACATATTTGTAATTTCTAATTTGTTGAGGGGCTAAATTAGAAATAACTAAAGTTGTATTTCTATAAATAAATAGGTTGTGGTTCCCAATGAACATATAGACGAAAGATAAAAAATATTTTTTTTTTGTTTCATAAGAGAAGAAACAAAAATCTCGCAATTATCGATTAATTGTTCGTTGAAAGATTCAATCCAAAGTTTTTCGGTATCCTCGATGAAATCAAGGTACACTTCCGTAAATTTTGTATATTTTCTAATTCTTACATTGGAAACTTCACTTTTTTATCTTCCAAATGTGATTTAAATATATAACACTTGGCTATTACGGTAGTTTATTTAGGTTGTAAAGTATGCAGACTATAGATTTATTTGGTTGCAAACTATTGTGTATAAGTCCAAATTCATCCAGTGTACCCCGAAGGGAAATGGCTATGGATTCCGTGATTATAAAAATTAAAATTTAACAATATCTTTGTGGATAAAAGTTTAACGTCTATCTATCTATAATAATTATAATGACGTCTAAATCATGTAAAAAAATGTGTATACGAATGTTTTGTAGGATTCAAATCAGTACTCTTGACGATCAAATCTGCATAATAATATAAAGTCTATATAAAGTCTGTCCATTTTCATCGGTTGGATGTGATTATTAAACCCATTAAAATATCGATTAGATAAAAATTGACATATTTTTTAAGTTGATTTACCTATCTAAGCATAATTTTTAAAAGAAATCTTAGAAATTTAGAAAAAATGTTTCTTATTATTCTTATTCTTATAAAAATAATATGTGGGTAGCGATGTGAAGAAATTACTCACCATTTCTCATGTTTGTATCTTGCACTCACAACTTTTTATATTTGTTTTCTAGGATCCAAATACGAGTCCATACGATTTGCTTGTTGTCTTTCTCTAGTTCTATTTCTCATCGAGCGCAAAACGGTTTAAGGCGGCCTTTAGATTGACACTACAAAAAAAAATTAAGATTTAGGGACGGATTAGAGACGGATAATAGTAGTCCGCAAATGAGCGTCGTCCGTCCGTAATCCGTCCGCAATTAAAGACGAAAATTTTAGTCCCCAAAACGTCCGTAATTGCAGACCACTTGGTCGTCCGCAAATCGACGGGAAAATGACCAAGACACGGACTCGCAATACGCTCGGGAATTTTTTTAGAAATAATTACGGACGGATCGCCCGTCCGAAAATTTAAAAAAAAAATTAAATAAAAAAATTAAATTAAAATTAAATTCAATTACATTAAATCTTAAATGTTTTTACATAACGATAATTAATTAGGAAGCATATGAGTAGCATTTGTATTTTCGAATCGCCGTGATCGAAATCATTGTTCTGACATGCATCCCAATCGATGTTAGGCATTTGCTCTTTCATCATGCGCATGAACTGTTCAATTCGTCTTTTTGATCGTTCATCTTGCTTTTGTGATCGTTCAGCGTCCTTTCGTGCTTGTTCAACTAGCAGTTGTGATTCCTTAACTCGTCTTTCGGATTCTTGTTGTGCCTCGAACTCTTTCGATAACGTATTTCAGAACTCGTATTCTGATACTTTTTCTTTACCTTTGGAGGAACTTGAATGTTTTGATGTCATTCCTCCAAGATCGAAAATATGACCTTTGTACAGTGTAACTTGTTTTAAAACCAATATCGAGATTTAATTGCAATTATAAATAAAAAATTATATTATATTGAAATGTCATTAATTTACGTCGAGATACAACTTGTTGTATTCTTCCTGACTAAGGAAAGTTTGTGTTCCGTATTCTCTCGGCGGAATTTGGGATACTCGTTCCGCTGCCATGTTCTCAACATCATCGTGAACATGTTTTGCTTTGTCATCTACACACGAACCATCAGATTTCTTAACGTGCGTATGTTCCAGCAATTCTATGTAAGATGGTTCGAATCCCTTCTCTTCGGATCCAGTGCGTCGATTGTGTCGATCCAATGTTTCGAAAGAAATTCAGATGCATGAATTCCGTAAATCCCAAAACAGAATGTCACGAATGAGGTGACACATTACCACTTTCCTCACAATTAGAGCGGTTTCTCATTTTACTGCCTCTTCTAACTCGACGCGACATACTGAAATGTAAAATTAAAACATTACATTTTCAATGTCTTTGAAGCATTTCAACAAATACTTAACTACATATTACATCTCTAACTAAAATTATTTCATAACATTTTCAAACTCTTCCAAGCATTTCAACAAACACTTAGACTACACATTAAATCTCTAACAAAACTTATTCTAAATTTAACTTAATCTATTCACTATTTAACTGTATATATTGGAAATCATAAAATTTTATGAAAATTAACTTGCAAAGTGTCGGGATGATTTGTTGGAACGAATTGCGGGGGGATAGACTGCCGCAGAACTGTCGGGACGGACGGGACGGGACTGGGGGTGACGAACGCGGTTGGGACTGAGGGCGACGAACGCGGCCAAGACTGGGGGCGACGAACGTAGCGGGGACTGGGGGTGACGAATGCGATCGGGGACAAGGGGCGATGAACGCGACTGCGATTGGGGGTGATAGACGACGACACGATGGGAGAGACTCGTGATGCAGGGAAGGGAGAGAGCGAAAGAAGAAAAATGGCTAAGTGTCGTTCCCGTCAGAATTTAAAGGATTTTACAGACGAGAGGTCGTTCCCGTCCGTAAACCGTCCAGAATTACGGACGTGCCACAATGCTTCAGTCCGCAATTCCGGACGGTGTTCCTACGTCCGTTCGCAATTGTGGACAACCCTTCCATCCACAATTTCGGATGGTTGAGGTGCGTCCAGAATTTTTGGATAGCTGGGAAGGGACGAGACGAACTACCGAGATGAGACGGTTGGGATGAACTCCCGTCCGTAAAATCCTTCTCCATCTGTGACTCGAGTCCGTCCGTCCATTCGTTTGACTCTCTCGTTAAACGCCTCATATTGTTTGTTGTGAAATATTTATTATGTTACAAACTCTCAAAACCGAATAAACTGATATAACAATTCATTAAAAAAAATAGAAACAATACTTTGAATATCCAATAACACATTTAACATGAATCATCATCTTCAGAATCACACAATTGTTTCGTGAACTCTTGTATTTTTTTATCTGATTCAAATTCGTCTTCTTCTTTTTCTTCTATCTCTTCATAAATATCATTCTCATTTCTTTCAATTTCTTCCAATTGCTTTGTGTGCATGTTTGTCCATCAACCACATACATCCAATTGCTTCGTGTGCAGTCCATCAATTCAGAAAAATATATCGGAAGTAGTCTTTGACTTTTCATCCAATTGCTTCATGACAATCTTGACTTTTCATCCGTAATAACTTTCCTCCATGAATGTCCACACACCTTCCGATGTTAGACGCATAACCATCTGGAAATTTCACGTTTCTTTCAACTATTTCAACAATTTATATTTCTTATCATTTGACAATCTGAATATCGAAACTGATGCTTTATCGTCATCACTTATATGTAACTCCTTTTGTTAGAAATACTCTTCTAGATCCTTGCGTGATTTAATATTATCTTTCGTCTTTCCTGTGATATTTAGTACCGTGTTGATGATGTTATAAAAAAAATTTCTCTATGTGCATGACATCAAGATTATGCTGAAGTTTCAGATTTTTCCAATACGACAAATCCCAAAATATGCTCTTCTTGTACCAATTATGAGTAATTCCGTAATCACCAATTCCCGGATGATTCTTCCCTCCGCAATCTATACTCCTAGGAATACCCAAAGCAAGAAGTCTTTCATACAAAATCTCTCCGCCGATAAAAATTGGAGGAGGAGATTTCCGCACAACTATATTCCTTTTGAAATTTCTCTTGTTGCGTCGTAATGTATCATCAGCAGGACGAAAATGACGATGATAATCAAACCAACTCGTCTTTCATCCATATTTCAATCGAAAAGCATCTGTTTCCTCCATGCAATATCGACAAGCCTCGAGATATCGTATGCTTGAACTCCCTTCCATAAATCTTTCCATTCTTCAATGAGTGGTTGAAGAAATATATCCAAACTTCTTTTCGGATGATTAGGCCCGAGAATCAATATTGTTAAGAATAAAAACTCCCTTTTCATGCACATATCAGGTGGTAAGTTGTACGGTGTCATAATAACTAGCCACAATGAATAATTCTTCCCAGACATCCCAAATGGATTAAGACCATCGGTACAAAGGCCTAAATAGACATTTCGACTCTCAGCTGCAAAATCAGGATATACCTTGTTAAAGTATTTTCATGCCTCACCATCTAAGAGATGACACATCTCTCATTCACGACTTGAATGTTCAGCATGTCATCTCATGTTGCTTGCGATCTCCTCATATTGATACAATCTTTTTAATCTGTCTGTAATTGGTAAATACCAAATATGGTGATATGGAACCTATTTTCCATTCTTTGTCAAATAAAACAGATCTTTTTCACAAAATCGACAATTACTCAAATCCGATGTCTCTCTAAAAAAATCATGCAATTGTCTTGACAAACATCAATCTTTTGTTATGGCAATAAACCCAATGATCTCATCATCTTCTTTGTATCATAATAAGAGTCTACTGCATTGTTATCTTCAGACAAATAATCTCTTACTAATTACAATATAGAATCCATGCAATTCTCATACAGATTATTTTCAGTCTTCAAATTCATCAAACATGCAGATAAAGGCAATTGTGAAAGACCACTTCTATAACCATCATAAAGTGGATGTCTAGCACTTTCTAACATTTCAAAAAAACATTTTGCTTCTTCATTCGGATCTTCTTCAATATTTTCACTTTCGTTTCTTTCACCGAGTACATTTTGCACCATTTCTACATAAGGGTTCATTTCTACATCTTGATAAATCTCAAACACTTCATGATGTATAATGCCCTTACTAAAATTTTCCACAACATTACAAGGTCGTGGTGCAAAATTATCTCCATGACATAACCACATGAAATAATTCGGAGTAAAACCTTTAAATAAAGATGCTTCCAAACGGTTCTCTCATTAACAAATTTTTTCAATTTTGCATTTGACGCATGGACAAACCAACTTACCGGTTTCTTTATAAACTTGTTGATTTGTCGCCATCGTCATAAACCGTGTAACACATTCTATAAACTCATTCGATACACCTTGAGTTTCTGGATCAATTTTTCTGTACATCCATTGTCTAGAAACAAAAATATTCGATCTCGACGAAGATGTCATTATAATCGCAAATAATAAAAAGATATGTGGTGAATGATATGAGAATTGTGTATGAAAAACGAATCAAAGGTTGATGGGTTAAATACATAATTTCTGGACGTATTACGGACTAAGACAAATAGTTGTTAGAACCAAATGAATTCGGATGTTATTTAATACACAATTTATAAAGAAATTTAAACTATATTGAATTGAAAAACAATAATTAAAGATACCAGTAAATATTGATGATTGAGGCCTGCGTTCGCAGTGTCCTAAGACAGAAATTTGGTCTCTATTCCGTCTTGAGGATTCAACGATTGCAAGAGAATGATCTCTTGTTGAATGTACTCTGTTTATTTCTCAAAAAGTTTTACGGGTTTGAAAATGAATTTCACTGCTAATTCTGAATGATCAGATGGTCATACTTATGGATATCTTGGGGTGCAAGCTAAAACATGCGACCCTATGAACGCAACCCTACAAATGTGTGTGAAGCGTGTGGAGCGTTCAGAGCATTCACCAAACGGACGCAATGGTTCACCGAACGGTCCAAAAAAATTCGGCCCGTTGGGCCGAGGTCCGCTCCAACCAAGAGCCCAAGAGACCCAAAGCCCAAGAGGCATCTTTGTCATTATATATATATATATATATATACATATACACACATACCACATATCCATTTTATTGATCATTTGAAACCATTGAATGCATGAACACTTATATAGTGTTCATTTAATATTTTAAGTTTTAATGTGGAACTTTTTTAATAAAAACATGTGTAATGCACATGTGCTCCACACACATGTATCACATGTGCCAACAATAGTTGCCTAAATGGATTTGTGGTCGTTCCGGTTTAGGATGGCGGCGACAATGTCCGCATATTGCGAATAATGGATTTAATTAGCGTATTTTGGTCCTTCAAAAGTTTAAATCCACATATTGGAAGCAAATAACAAATAAAGAAGAATTTAAATCCACGTTGTCCCGGCCGAAGGTCGTGGAAGCAAATAACAAAATGACAACTCGGAGGTAGAATTATAAAGAAGAATTTAAGGTCTTTCAAAAGTTTGAATCCACATATTGGATCTCTCATATCTAAAAATTTAGGTCCGGCCAAATTGTTGGGATGGATCCCAAACTCTAGTATTTAGCTGTTTAGAAGCTTTATAAACATTTTCACGGTTATTTTTAAGTATAATTTTGAACTATTTAAAAAAGTGATTTTGTATCGTTTTTCAAATTATCAAAGTTAGATCATAATTTAGTTCATTTTTTGAAGTTAACAAACCATATAATATTTCCCACAATGACAATAATTAAAAAAATGAAATACCACAAAAGTACATTAATTTGTTTCAAAATATCAGTACTATACACGAATATTTTTTAAAATTTTATATATGAACTATAGTATTATTTCCAAAATAATAAGAGAATTATGATATTTACTTTTCAAACAAACCAATAAACATATATAACATAGTGTGTACTCATGGTTAATTTTGAAATGATCTTATAGTTTGTGTATTTATTACGAAGTAACTTCATATTTCACGAAACAAAAAAATATTCATTTATATATATACATATATTATAACAATTTTATGTGTTATTATGAGATTTTTTCTATAAAAAAAACTCAAATTTAGATCTTTAAAAATAATTATCGCATTTAAATAAAAAGGTATACCATTTTCCTTAGAGGTTGATTCATAATCTAGTAATCTAGATGCGTTAGTATACATTTATATCGTTGTTATGATTGACAAGTCAAATAAGAGTTCTCACATATATTGAAATGGATTCTAATGTAAGGCCTATAAATAAGGACTCTTAGACACTCTCACCTATAAAATAGTTTTTTAGATGAATTCTATCTATATTGTTTTTATCAAATGATACCACAATAATTACGATCTTCAGGCGAAGATTGATAATAGGAGCGGAGCAAAAAGGAACGAAATAATTTTTGAAATGAGTTATATGTGGTTGGTTTTGTCAATTAATCCACATAACAAAACTTACTATGTAATGATGTGATTGTTTCTTTCTCTCCAAATCAAGTAACATAAATAAGTTGCTCTAGAATTATTATTGTTGGATCATATTGGGTCTCTATGGCATGTGAGCAAATACCACAACAATGAACTATAAAAATTTAAATATAATTTTATAACCCTAAAAAGACAACACAACACATAATATTATATAAACAACAAATTTGTAGCTGTAGCTTCAAAGGAACTGATTAAAGGAATAAAAGAAGAACAAAACAAAACCCTACATTACTCGGTAGTTCACGTGAAAGCAAGGGCTTAAGACAAAACACAGACTTAGATTTGAAGAATGTAGGGACCAAATAACGTGATGAAGTGTGCCTGTGAAATTCCTTCTTCTCATGAAATTACGTAAACCTCTATGGTTTTACAATTGCATGCATTTTTTGTGCCTTTATTTTACCAACACACCTTTTGAGATTAACTTTATTGGAATGATCGTTGTTAGCAATTTATATTCTTTATAATAATTTTTATTATGATACGTAAAGTCATTCATAAAGAGTTTTTTATGTATTGATTTAGAAACAAATACAACGTATTTATAAAAAACAAATGAAACAAAAATATATGAGAATCTTTACAAATCGACAAGTGAATATATGAGAATCGTTGTAATTGTGGAAGAATATTCTCATTAGCACAAAATCTTCTATAATACTCCTCAAGTTGCAGTGTACACGTCAAGTAAGCCAATTTGTCCAAAATAAATGTCAAATTCTTTCTTCTCGAAGGAGTTTGTAAATATATCTGCTAGTTGAAAGTTTGTTGAGACATGGTGTGTAGTAATAGTATCGGCGAGAATCGCATCACGAACGAAATGACAATATATCTCTATGTATATTCGTTCGTTCATGGAATATTGAATTTACAGTAATGTGAATGACAATTTGACTATCATAATGTAGACGAATAAGATGATCATGATGGATGCCCATGAAAGCTAGTAAGGCCTTGAGCCTAATTAATTCACAAGTGGTCATAGCCATTGCCGATATTCAGCCTTAGTAGATAAATAGGAACGACATGTTGATTTTTGTATTCCAAAAAATTGGGGATGAGCCAAGGTGAATAAACCAATCAGTTAGAGAGTGCCGTCTCAAACGACATCATGCCCAATCAAAGTCACACCAAACATGAAGACGTAATTCAGAATCTGAGGGTAGTAATATACCTTGACCCGAATTGCTTTTGAGATATCGAGTAACCCTCATTGTGGCATTCCAATGTGCTTGTCAAGGTTCATGATTAACCGAGATAAAATATGAACCGAGTAAGACAATTTTGGTCGTGTGACAGCCAAATATATGAATCTACCAACAAGGCGTCGATAAGAAAGAGGATCGCTGATGATGTCCACATCAGCTAGTTGCAATCGGTGATTTTGGTAAAAGGAAATCCAGTCGGTTTCACACATAGTAAGCCCACCTCAAAGATTATGTCCAATGTGTATTTGCGTTGACATAGATAAATTCCCTTTGAACTTCTAACGACTTCAATTCTGAGAAAATATTTAAGTCATGTCCAAGCTTTGGGAACCAACCTTCATAGCATCAACCCAATACAGATCCTGGGATGCCTATCCATATGAATGGGGCTCGTGACCTGTTGTCACAACAACAACAAAAGCGAAGTGGTGGGGTGATAACTTAGAAGACGTAATTCCCAAGCGGGTACATCGAAGAAAATGGAGTCTAAATAAGAGAAGACTAAACCATGTTGATGACAAACTCACGTAGTATTGTACATGGAAACTTTTCTCGGTGGCCACGACCAAGATCCGAAGGATTACCGGTGGCAAGAGTTGTAGAAGTAGACATATCAGTGAGAGATGCAGAGCAAACATCCGTTGTAGAGCCCATACGACTCTTTCTTTTGTCTGATGTATTGGATGGTGAAACATGTTGCAATGAGTGAGTTTCCATTGAATCCTTCAGTGTATCGGTTGAGTTTCCACGAGATCCAATGAAGAAAGCAATATCCAATATGAGAGAGATGAAAGATAGACATTCTGGATGGCATTAGAAGTCGAAATAGAGTAAGGAAAAGTTTTTCGTAGAATAAAACATCACGTCAGATGAAGAATATCCCGCAATCCAAATTTTATAATCGTTATCCTTTCTTCCCTTGAGGATATCCAACGAAGATACAACTGTGACTATGACTAGCAAATTTATCCCCAAATGTGTTCTGATTATGTGCATAGCAGAGAGACCCAAAAACTCTAAGATTCGCATAATTCAGTGCAATACCATATAATAAATTAAATGGAGTTTTTCCATTAAGCAGAGGAGTGGGCGTGCAATTTATAAGATGAGTCATTTTCAACACTGATTCGGCCCAAAAAGCGATTAGAAGGTTGGCCAGAAATAACAAAGATTAAGAGACATTAAGAATGTGTCTATGCTTACGTTCAACTTTGTCGTTTTGTTGTGGAGTTCCTAAATATGAAATCTAATGTTTGATTTGTTTTTTCGAAATGAATTGTTGTAGACATAAAAATTATGTCCCATGTTAGAGTGCACACACTTTACCATTGTATCAAATTGTCTAGCAACCATTGCAATAAAGTTTCGGATATGTGTAGAGACCTCAACTTTGTTGATCATTATAAAAATCCATACTGGACGAGAATGGTTGTTAAGAACTATGAAGAAATATTTTGCTCCAGTAAATTAAGGTGTACAGTAAAGACCCCATATGTCCTAATGCATCACATCGAAATTGGAAGATGTTTTATTTATACTTGTAAAAAACTGTCTCTCGTTTGTTTGGCATAAATACAAACGTCGCACACTTTATTCAAAGAATGTGAATTGTGATCAATACTCAAATCAGACACTAACTCTAATATCTTAGAAGACGAATTACCTAGCCTCTTATGCCAAGTATCAGCTGAATAGAAATCCGAGATCTAACAACTGCAACATGCTCCACATATCTAAAATAGCAAATACCACATCATTGTTCACTCACTCCAATCAATGTCTTGGTATGTCGATCTTGAATGACGCAAAATCTGTTAGCGAGTTGGACCATACAATCTCGTCATCTGAGCAACTGATATATCGATATCAGGTTATAGGTAAGCTCCTCTATGAAGAAAATATTACTCGGAAAAAATTTAGAGCTTAATACAACATCCCCTTGTTGTACATCCAAACTCATGACCATCCGGAACAATAATAGAGCAAGCTTGCATTGCAGTGATATTACGAAGAGAATCCAAATTGCCTATCATATGA
This sequence comes from Gynandropsis gynandra, assembly GCA_036759665.1. Lineage (NCBI taxonomy): Eukaryota > Viridiplantae > Streptophyta > Magnoliopsida > Brassicales > Cleomaceae > Gynandropsis > Gynandropsis gynandra. The sequence continues at coordinate 28,640,323 of CM071875.1, forward strand.
TGAGAGCATCCCGCTAAATTCACATTATAGTAGAAGACTTACCCGAAGTTGTCTTTGTTGCTTCAATCTTTGAAGCATTCAGGAGGGCAACAAGCATCTGCCACTACACATTTTTGATGTCACTGGCTGCTTCTTGATCGACAAGACCCAATATCGATGACACAACTGGTTTTGAGAAAATCGGCACTGCTTGGGCGACATTCACTCGAGCGGTGTGGGAAGTCATACGACCTCCAGCAGTCATAAGAAGAGAAGCATAAGAACATCGTCCTTTTACTAATCGATTTTGTGGTTTGTCTTCCCACCATTCAAGATAGGCAACATTCTAGAAGCATGAAGAAGATAGATAACCAGATCGACCACAAGTGCAGCAGAGGACCTACGAGTGGTTTTTAGTGGCCAAGCGAGAGGAAGACCTAGTCTTAACAACAAAATCCATGATACTGATTTTATCTTTTTTTCGTCTTAAGTTATGTCCGAGAGCTCTCGGCCTAAATAATAAGATTGTAAATGATGTCAAGATCCGGTAGTGGTTCACACGATAGTATGATAGAATGAAAACTTCATAAACTGAGATGCCAAATCACAGGTGCGGTGACCACATTTGCATACTTGTAATGGTTGGGCGTTTTGAATTTCATACCAAATGTGATTCAATTTACCATAATAAGCATCAATTGTCAAGCCGTGTTGTATGCAATTGGCCAGCTCCATCCAAAGTCATTGAATGGGAAGCCTTGTCTTCATTGTGAACATATTACGAAGATGATTCCATAAATCAGATGCCTCCTCCAAATGAACTGTATCAGACCAAGCTCTGATACCATGATATGTAAAGTCGTTCACAAAGAGTTTTTTTGTATTGATAAAGAAACAATACAATATATTTATACAAAAACGAAAGAAATACAAATGAAAATTAGAATATGTGATGATCTTTACATATCGGCAAGTGAATACATGAATATCGTTGTAATTGTGGAAAAATATTCGCATTAGCACAAAATCCTCCGTAATATCTTATAACCGTAGAAAATCGTATCCTTTCAGATATAAATTGGATAAATCTCATAATTATATAATATAGTTTGCAAATCTTACAAAACATATAAACAATGTAGAGAAATGTTTAACATAGGTCTTAAATCCAACTTTGCAAATTCTATATTATTATAAATCTATATAACTTATAATCTCAAAAATTTTTATATATCTAAAATTCAACCTTTGTTCGATTTTTCTTTATGTATATAGGTTAAATAATGGCAAAAAAAACAAAAAAGTCGCATGTCCCATTGAATTAGTAACTAATGCATAAATGGGTTTCAACCATATTATTTCTTTGGTGAATTTAAAGTCCGGTTAAAGCACATTCAAAGCATTAAATGAAGTACCTTCTTACTAATCTAACTATTAGTTCTTATGTGATGTATGTAATTTGTAGTACCAGTAAGCCCTAATGGTAAAACATCGTTTATACCAAGCAAGATCTACCTGTAAATAGGTTGTAATGGATGTTTATATTTATTATTTTCAAATCAAATTCGGATTAAGAACAAAAAGGTTCCCACATCAAGGACATACAAGATGATGATGAATTCTTCCGATGGTATAAAAAAGAAATAAAAAGAGAATTTGAGAGAAAAAACAAATGAACATTGTGATGATAATTGTTAAAATACACAATATTTCGTAATAGATGGAAAACAAAATCTTATATAGGAAGTTAAAAATGTATTGATATTACAAAATGTAGGTTTATAGAAAATAGGAGATTTTGCAGGCTATGATAGGGATCCGAGGAAGAGGAACATATAGAGCCTAACACATACAAAGAAAGGTATTACTAAGGAAAGAAATTTGGTGAGCAGAGGAATGGGTCCATGTTAATTGCATGTGACCAAAGTTTCAAGCCCATCATTAATGGTATGGTGAGATTTCGTGTAGTGCTTTTTTCTTGTCCTTTTGTTCTTCTCATTCATTCTTCCTCCAGATTATATTCTTCTTCATTGAATGCTCTTATATGAAGTTACCAAGGAATGTTGATGTTTTTATCGAAGTTAATTTGCTTTTTTCTTGTCCTAGTGTCATTTTATATCAACTAAAATATATATTACATATTTGTATATATTATTTTGAATAAACTTAATCAATTAAATTATCAGAAAATAATTCATTTTAATTTGACTATACAAATGTTAAATCACTCTAACATCAAAAGATATGGGAAAAAGGGTTACTTAATTCATTGAGAGATTACAGTCTAATTTTGTATAGCTTACAAAAGTAATTTCCATTCATCTTTTAAATAGAAAAAAATAATGTGTAAGATGGTTTTGGACCGCCATGTACAAAATAAGGAATGAACTCTATTCCTTGAATGAAGGAAGCCTCCCTCTCAAAAAAAAAAAAAAAAAATCTTCCGACATTCTCACTGAGTTTACATAGGAAAGACAGACATCACCAGTCCAAAGGCTGTTTAGACACAACCAGAATCTTCTTCCATGGGAGGCTTCACAAGCAAGCAAGAGAGACATGTAAATGCGAAATCAAGAGGAAGAAGAGAGAGAGAGAGCAGAAGTGGAGAGAATGATGAGAGAGAGACGGAAAGAGAGTGGAGGAGGGAGAGGAATCGACTGCAGGAAGAGGTAAATAGGCTGAGGAAAGAAGTGGAAGTGAAGGCTGAGCAGAGTAAATTGGAGTGGTGGGTGGTGGAGCAGATGTGCATGGAGAGAGCTGTGAGGGACGAAGCCGCTGAGAGGTGGAAGAAACTCTATTTAGCTATCAAATACGAGCTTGATGATCTTATTCACATAACTTACGGTAATTCTCTTCTATCTTTATTCTTAATGTATACAAGTAATGATTTTTGAAAGAAGCTAATAATGGGGTTTATAGGAAAAGGGTTGTACCCGAGACCTGAGGAAGAACTCAGAAAGGAAATGAAGGTAAAGGAAGAAACCATTGAAAGGCTTAAAGATAGAATAGCATTGATAGAGAAACAACAATATGATAAAGAAAGAGAGATTGACATACTGAGACAAAGTTTGCGAATCGTCAGCAGCAATAACACCGTGAAGAAGAAGAAGAAGAAGAAGCCTGTCGATATTCAGAAACTCATGTGTCAGACAGTAAATGAAGGATTGAGAAAGTGCAATATATGTAGGAAACTAAGTACATTGTAGTACATTCCATGAATATCATCAATGGACATTCAAAGAGTAAATTCAATTGGCTAAATCGTTTCTTCCTCAAATCAGTACACTTCTCTTTAGAGTTTCTAGAGTAAACCAGTATATAATAGCAAAATGAAACAACCAAATGCATCAAAGTTGTATTATTCCTAAAACAGAGGAAACCGCCAAAATTAGAAGGAATTCCGGGATTGGAATAACTTACTTCCACTGCAGTTTCTCATACCACAGATAGTCATGATCCTTTTGAGCCACAACCTATATTGCCTGCATAATTTCTTTGTGCATTTACATGTATAGAACACTTAACGTTCCAAATTCGATTATAAATCAGTCTTGGGAGCATTTCGCTTTGAAGTTTATATACCAAAACCCTTTTTGTCCCCATGAAATCACGTATATATGTTTCTGTCTAAAAGACACAAAAGATCATGTTGTCTCTTACTGTAGACCGGACAACTAAAAACTACGTTCCAGTCCTCACCAGATGAATTCATTTTTTCTCCTGACTTGGAGCTGTACAACTGTTTCACTAGTCCAGCAAGAGAATCCATATACTGTATGGTCGTCATATGAACCAGAATCCGAAGTATGAGATGAGCCTTAGACCTGTCATGCTGAATCTGCTTTAGTCTTTCCGCCGCCTTCCAGCTTTTCAACAGTTTGGTAATATGTTCTCACACTCTGAAAAGTACCAACAAATTTTCAGTCTTGGTAAGAGATTGGAATAACGTTCTGACTAAAATAAGACAGGCCCCGTCTGAAGGCTCGTCGATGTCAAAGTGTTCCTAATTGAATCATGTATGATTCCAGGTCACAGAACAATTCTGAAACCAAAAATTAAGAAGACACCATTGTGTACCTCTAGCAATGTAACATAATAGAAATCCTCCATGTGCTGCATAAGGGCACTCCCATCACGAATTGCGTTGAATATGCTTATTTCAGTTTGCAGTATCTTCTCAATGAGCTCCTTCTCACCTTTCATCTGAAATCAAAATAGAATCACTTGCATAAGAAGAAGTTAACAAAAAAGAAGATGAAAAGATGTTATGTGAAGAGAGACTTACAAATTCACTAACAAGGATATCAGGTGTGGCTTCCCCAATCACATCACCTTGGTAACCATCTTTCTGAAGCTCCATGTTCTCCTGCGGCATTGCCTCACTCATCAAAAAACTTTGGATTTATCATTCCATATTCTCTTTTTATTTGATGAGTTACTGTGGACAAAAGCAAATACACAGGTCCAACATGATGTTTAATCCAGGAACACAAATGGTGGATTGCTAAACCAAGATCATTACCAGGAAAACATCCCAATGATTGTCATTACTGAGGCCAACAACGAGGAAGAAAGATCATGACTTTCATCTAGAACACTACTTAAAGGTACAAAGTATTCACCAAATAGAGAACATGTGACAGAAAGACTTACCAAAGCATCTCTTAAACCTCCAGCACCTAAATAAACAGGTTGTGCTACATGACAATAACCCATCAAGCGAGGGACCGTGGGAATTATATCTCTATGGTTTACAACTCTCCAGCTGTCCTTTACTTTCTACAGATGTACCCAAATGCAAAAATCAGTCACCAGAGATACCATAATGATCCTGTCGACTCAATCCAACTCGTCGATCAACTTTTTGTTCAGTAAGTAAGAAGCAAATACTACCTTATTATATACTTCGGCAAACCTTTTGTTGCCCACTCTAGGAGATCCAAAATTGTACATTGTAACAGTTATAGTTCCCTGCCTGAAAAGCATCAAAATATCATGTTTCATCAATGGAGTCTACCAAGTGAAGATTGGTGATACGGTCAGAGAAATGCGTAAATCACTCACTTAGCTAATTGACTTGACGCAAGTTCAAGAGTCAAGAGTGTCGCCAGTGCGCCACCCAAGCTATGGCCAGTCACATAAACATGCCACTTATATGGAGGCTCAGCAACGTTGTCTCTGTCAGAGGAGAGGGAAAGAGCAATACAAATTCAGCAAAAGTTCCAAATTC
>CM071875.1:28676289-28699940 GCA_036759665.1 Gynandropsis gynandra
GTCGGATGCAATCACGGAATTGACGCCCTATATGCCGATCACCACATCCCACCAGCAGTACAACTACCGGACAACCACTTTCTTGTCCGGTCAGAAGTCAAGGTTCATGGAGCTTCAGCCGCGGATTTTCCCGTCCCGCTTCTTATCCTCCGAAGCGATGAGTGCTCTCCACATAGAGGAGCATATAGACGCCATCTTCAACACTCTGGGATGGACGGGACTGAGGGACACGCAGGAGTACACCTACCGCAACCTCACGGCGGAGTTCCTCGTATCGTACGCAGCATTCTTTCCTGAGTCCGGAGATCGAGAAAGAGCCTTCATGGAGTTCCGTCTGTTGGGACAAAACTACATGCTCAGCACGAGACAGTTCGCAATCATCCTTGACGCTCCACATTGCAACTTCACGAAGATGCCTGAGCACAACCGGAGCCGTCAAGCACAATTCTGGGCTTAGATTGCGTACGGAGATTACTCGACGAGGTGGAAGGCCAGCCATATACGCCACCCCACCCTAAGGTACTTTCTCTACTTCCTAGTCTCTTCTATACTAGGAAAGGGAGCGCAAGGTGGAGTCAACCACACAGAGTTGGCATACCTTAGGCGGGTGGTGCAGTCAGGCTTTGATCCCGATGAGTGGGATATTTTGGACGTCGACTTGGCGTCGCTAGTGATGAGGCACTTCCTTGACATAGCCACCGAGAAGTGCAGCACAGATACGAAGATCATGTGCGGTGGCATAGTCACGATGATCGCACGGAGAGTCGGGATCAACCTTGGCATCCTGACTGAGGATAAGATCGACGAAGAGCCCGAGCTGAACCTTCAGAACCTACGCAACCGAAGGACGATTACGTTAGAGAGGTACAACGTCATCTGGAGCTACAAGGACGAGCACGGTCGCAACTTGGAAGTCGACCTACGCGAGATTCAGATGCCGGGTCTAGACGAGGAGGGGTCACGATTCAGGATTGATCCAGCCATCGGAAACATCGGCCCGAGGCTAGCTGAGATGAATCCACCTCCAGCCGCTGCACCAGGACCTTCCGTGTCGAGGCAGCGCAGCCGACATGCCACACACTCACGCGACCGCCCAGAGTACCCTCACCACCGCTCAAACTTCCCTTCCATGGAAGGAGTCTCCGACGTCCTCAGGTATGTAGCGGAGGAGACCAGGTATCAGTCGTTTATGACAAAGCAGATGTACGACATTGAGGCAGCGAGGCACGACATCGAGGCTGCGAGGTATGCGGAGCAACAGCAGTTCCAGGAGCAGTCGATACAGCATACGTTTTGCCTCACGGAGTCTGTCCGTCGATTTCAGCAGCTCAGTATGCAGCATTACCAGGAGCCATACGTGCCAATCCCGCAGTACTATCATACTGGAGCCATCCCGTACCGCCTCACATTCCCTACGAGCTGCAGTCTTTCTACTTCCCACCTGAGGAAGGGGCACCCGCGGAGCCAGCAGACCTTCCGGCCACCCGCGGTGGAGAGGATGAGGATTAGACCACTCTTCCATTTTTCCTTTTTTCTTTCTTTTTCTTTTTCATCTTTTATGGACCTATTTTTCTTGCTTTTTAGTTTTAGCAATTATGTACGCTCTTTCAGACTAATTGATGTAGTGATCTTTGCTCTATGTCTTGCATTGCATGATTTTCATCTCAGGTCCTTCACATTAACACATGCATTAGAGCAAAAGAGAGTCACACAATCCGGATGTATCACAATTCGAGAAAGTCACACACATCAGGTGTACTCGTTATCCTTTTTATATTTTCTCGGATTTTTGGCATGCGGGTATCCCTCATAGGTCTCGAACACCGGGACTGTGTTCCGTTAAGGTCTGGGGGTACTCTTAGTTCTAGAGTGATATGGATTTTTATTTAGAGCGACATATTTGTGCTTAGGATTAGGTTTAGGAATAAGATGGATACCTAGTGAAATTTTTTCGAGCTTTAGTCATGTTTTGCGACATTGTCGAATCGTAGATAATGGTCTAGGTTTGCTTAGAAGCCTTTTGGATACCGATTAGTCGAGTAGTTGTGTTTGAAGCCACGATCGATAGTTGAATTCACTCCTTAGGTTTCGGTACCAAGTAGTCATATCTCCGTGTATACCGTCTAGCCTTAGCTTAGTTGATATATTTTTACCGTTCATCTAGGATAAATTTATGACTATTCCGAGTTAGGATTGACATGAGAACATTGATGATCGATGGTTCGGGCCTAAAGTGTATCGATTTTAGGTTAGGTTTTAGTATCATTTTCGCATATATTTCATAGTTAGATTAACATTTTCGTTACGATTATCCTTTACATACGCCCGTTTTGTTGGTTTTCAGGTTTTAAGGCGACAAGGCCTAAACGAGCGTAAAAAGACGGATTCCTGAGCAAAACCACGCATTTTGAAGATAAATTCACTCGGAGCCAAAACCAAGCCTCTGAACTCAACGGAACACCCGAGCAACGAGCGGAAAAGAGCAAAATCAAGATTTCAAGAGTGCCTGCTCGGGCACTGAGGTCTACCCGCTCGGGCAAAACCTACGGGGTTTATTTGCACACCTTGCACGACCCGGGCACGAAGGAAACATGATCGGGTAGTCATACCCGATCGGGCGCAATCAAGGTACCCACGCATGCGTTAATTCATCCTAAAAATCCCCGAGAGTTTACACGACTCGGGCCGTTCAATCACACGATCGGGTGCTGATGCCCGATCGGGCAGGATGGAGTATGCGACCGGGCGAGGCTCTACCCGACCGGGTAAAAGGTGTACCCGAGCCGGCCGCGTTTCTCGCAACCAACTAGATCTTGCATTCAAACGAGCTAATTTATAGACCAGAACAGATCTAGAGCAAGGGGGAACGTACAGGGCAAGGAAAGGCTTGAAAAACATCAGGAAAGGCTTGGGAGATGCTGGAGAAGGAGAGAAGCATCAATCCATACATCGGTAACACAATAGGGAAGATCGAGGCATCGAGTTTCCTAGAGTTTATCATATCTAGGGTTGTGTTATTTCCTTTGTTTGTAATCTTCATGAGTGAGTAGGTTCCCAACTATGGGTTAGGGATATCGGATTGTAACAGATGTACAATTTTATGCGTTAATGCTTAGATCTATTGCATTTATCTTGATATTCGGTTCTACAATCAACACCGTAAATGTCTTATACTAGTGCTGCCCGCTCAGTAACATAGGAATTCATACTTTGCTGGAAGGTTAAAGGATGAATCCGGAACTGTTGAGTTGTAGGTTAAGTTCGATTAATGAGAATCTGAACGGTCAGTTAATCGACTTAGGAATCAGGATTGTGTTCGTAAAGCTGGCATAGTACGGGTTAATCACTGCTGGAAGGTAGGGTTGCACGTACTCATGGTTAGGAGGTTTAGGCTCGGAAGAATCACTCCTCACCTTAGAGCATGAATTTCCCGTTATCAAGATAATTCGATAGGTTTATGATCTTTAGTTGTTACATCCATACGATTCCCGGTATCCCGACACCCGTAGTGTTCGTCATATCCAAGTTTTCCCTAACCTTCTATCGTTACCACCACTTAGCTTAGTTCTTTAGATATTTCGCACCACGCCTTCATCTACTTCCCTTTGTCTTAGTTTAGTGATATTCTTAGGATAAGGTTGCATTAGTCCCTAGAGATCGACCCTGGTACTCTACGATCCGTATAATTACGGTGAAGTGGTCTAGGAAATATATTGCTTGAGTTTCCTGTCATCAAAGCCCTATATGTTGATCGCACCCGATTGATCAAAATGTTTCTTCTACACTTGCAAAGAAGAAGTTGAAATAAGATTACAAGGTTCACTACAGACAAATTGTACAAAGAATATTCTCTCTTATTCAGCAAACAAAACGAAAAAGGGATTGTGCAGGTGAATGTTGAATTCTCTACTCTTTATATATGTTGGTTTTGGATTATTAGGTAATTTTTCACAAGTGGCCTTGTATTTGCAGTAGTCTGAGCAACAGTACCTGGAGTTACGAGGGTTATGACTGGTCTGGTTTCTGAGGTGATTTCAGCCATGTTGTAGTGAAGAGAAGAGGAGTATTGTTGTGGTGTCATTGCTGGTATGTTGCAGTCTGTAGTAGAGGAAGAAGAAGAAGTTTGTGAGGAAGAAGAACTCTGATGTGACACATTCGCTGGTTCATTATCATCTGATGCAAAAGACATTTGTGCACCTGAAACAGAGGAGAATGCAGATTGTTTAATAGAGCCAAGAACAACTTTTTCTCTTATGAAGTGATAATCAAGTTCTATGTGTTTGGATTTTCTATGAAAACTAGAATTTGTTGATAAGTATACAACAAATAAATTGTCACAAAGTAAAATAGTGGGTTGTGGTTGAGGAATTCCAAGATCTCGGAGAAGAAAGGAAATCCATGTGATTTCAGCAACAAGAGATGTCATGGCTTTGTATGCTGCTTGTGTAGAGGACCTAGACACCGTGGGTTGGCATTTTTCTGACCAAGAAACCAAATTACTATCGAGGAAAACACAAAATCCTGTTATGGAACGTTGAGTATGCTGACCTCCCCTCCAGTCACTGTCACTAAATGCATTCATGTTTAAGATGGTGTTTGAATGTAGATGGATGCCTAACTCGAGTGTTCCTTTTAAGTACCTTAAAACATGTTTCAAAATTTTAAAATCTCCAAATATTAGAGCATGCATTTCTTGACAGAGATGGTTTATGGCAAAGCTAAGATCTAGTCTAGTTAGTGTTAAATATTGAAGGGCGCCTATGGTGCTTCTAAAGGAAATTGGATCATGGTAAGGGGATTGATCTGTGGTGGTGATGTTTGCAGTTTAGCATATCATTTCTAGAAAAGAAATCCTGAACATAGTGTGTTTGATGCATGAAAAGACTAGTTTCAAGAAATTTGGCTTGAACACCTAAAAAGTAGTGTAGATTTCCTAAATCTTTCATGAGGAACCGAGAGCTAAGCTGACATATAAGTTCAAAGATGATAGATGTTGAATTACCAGTGAGTATAATATCATCTACATAGAGGAGTAGGCTGAGAGTTACCTTGTTGTGCTGGTAAGTGAAGAGGGACGAATCTGCTTGACTACAACGAAAACCAAACTAAAAAAGAAATGAGCTAAAATTGTTAAACCAAGCTTAGAGAGCTTGTTTAAGATCATATAAAGACTTTTTAAATCTATAAACATGGTTTGGAAATTCTTTACTAACAAATCCAGGAGGTTGGCTCATGAAGACTGTTTTAGTGACTTCTCCATACAGGAATGCATTGCTGACATCTATTTGTTTGATAGGCCAATTTTTTGTAATTGCAAGAGTTAAAAATACATGTATAATTGATGTTTTAACCACTGGATTGTAAGTATCAATAAAATCAATTCTAGCCTCTTAATGATAACCTTTTGCTACAAGCCTTGATTTAAGTTTATCTAAATTGTCATCTAGTTTTAGCTTGGTTTTGAAGATCCATTTACATCCTAGTATATTCATGTTCACAATTCTAGGTATTCCCAAGTTTGGTTATTCTCAAGAGCTGTAATTTCATCTCTCATGGATTGTGCCCATCAAGAATGTTTTAAGGCAGATGTAACGGTTCTTGGAGTGAGAGGTATCTGGTTGTCACAAGGAGAGCATATCTAGGGTTAGGCTTCCTGATCCCGACATGAGACCTTGTAGTCATGCGATGCAGAGGAACTGATGGCTATGATATTGTTTCCAGTCTGTCAGCTGATGTATCAGTTGGAGTGGGTGAAGATGAGGTATATCTTGAACTAGTTACACAAGAGTTATTAGTAGTTGAGTTTAAATGAAACTGATGTTGTTCTAAGATAGTAATAGGTGTTTGATAAGTTGGAGAAATGTTTTTATTACAGCGAGGTTTAAAGACACTTACCTGGAATCCTTGCTGCCATGATTTTAACAGAGGTGTGGTGTATGAAGGTATCAGGTTTGAGTAAACAATTGAGAAGGGAAATGATGTTCATTAAAGATAACATGTCGAGAAATGTAGACTCTTCTTGTGGGTGGATATAGGCACATGCATCCTTGTAAATTTCACTATATCCAACAAATACACAATTTAGAGATCTCAGGTCAAATTTATGTTAAACATAAGGACGAAGGTATGGGTAACTTGAGCTGCCAAATACCTTTAAAGATGTGTAATTGGGTTCTTTATTGTATAGAACTGCGTAAGGTATGTTGTTTTGTAAAACAAATGATGGTAATAAGTTGATGAGAAAGTTGGCAGTATGAAATGCTTCAATCCAATCGTGTAAAGGTACCTCTGATTGCAGTAGCATGGAGAGAGCAAGCCCAACTTTGTGCCCATGACACCTTTCAGATGCTCAATTTTGCTCAGGCGTGTAAGGACACAACATTCTTAATTTAATGCCACAGTTGGATAGATGACCTTTGAGCAGCTTGTTATCAAACTCACCTCCTCCATTACACTGAAAATTCTTGATTTTCTTTTTAAGATACAGTTCAACATTCCTTTGGAATTTCAAGAAGACTGCATAAAACTCATTCTTGACTTTTAAAGGATAAAATTAGAAAAAACGAGAGAAATGGTCTATGAAAATGACGTAATACTTAAAACATTGATTTGAAACAACTGGAGAGGGTCCCCATAAGTCGCAATGTAAAAGTTCCAGGGGTTCACATGCTTTAAACAAAGAACTACTAAACGAAAACTTAATGATTTTAGATAGTTGACAAGGTACACAAAGACCAGAAGATGGTTTGTTGACATATATCTTGTCGATGGCCTTTAGTGCAGTAAGAACTTCATCATTTAGGTGTCCAAGGCGGTTGTGCCAAATATCATGGATGTCACTTGTTTTCTAATGGAGAAGAGAGCACAGTGAGCAGAGGAATCAAGGACATAGAGACCTTTAGTTTTGTGGCATGCTGCTAAGACTCTTTGTGTATGCTGATCCTTAATAACAACATTATTAGAATCAAAGATAACATAGCAAGGAATATCTGAGGTAAGTTGAGAAATAGATAACAAATATTTGTATAAAGATGGCGCAACAAGAATAATTTGTAGCTGCAGAGCACCTGATGGAGATTGAAGAGCTGCAGATCTTATGTGTGTGATGGAAAGGAGAGAACCATCACCCACCATGAAATTTTCTGAACCTTTGTAACTTTGATAGGTGTGCAGATGGTCCAATGTGTGTATGCTGATCCTTTGTGTATGCTAAGACTCTTTGTGTATGTTGATCCTTAATAACAACATTATTAGAATCAAAGATAACATAGCAAGGAATATCTGAGGTAAGTTGAGAAATAGATAACAAATATTTGTATAAAGATGGCGCAACAAGAATAATTTGTAGCTGCAGAGCACCTGATGGAGATTGAAGAGCTGCAGATCTTATGTGTGTGATGGAAAGGAGAGAACCATCACCCACCATGAAATTTTCTGAACCTTTGTAACTTTGATAGGTGTGCAGATGGTCCAATGTGTTGGTCATGTGAGAGCTTGCCCCTGAATCCAGATACCATTTTGTTCCCATAGGATCTCCTACTTGAACATATGTTAAAGCAGGTGGTACATCTTGAGCTTGGAAAGAGTTGTTAAAGCGATACCAACATTTTAAGGCTACATGACCAATTTTCCCACATATTTGGCACAAGGGACGAGTACTTTCAGATGTTCGTTCTGGTGAGTTTTTCATTTTATTATTTGTGTGGACTTTTTGTATGAAGCCCCATCCTCTAGAAGTAAAAGATTGTATCCCTCTATATGAGTTGTTTCTACCATGATTTCTGAAGGAGGAAGAGTTACCTCGTTCAAAGGAGTTGTTATAGGAGTGAGATGTATTTGAGTTACAGTGAACTCACCGGTTTGAGTAGAGAATGCAGTATGATGGGATAACTTATGAGGTTTGTGGTTTCTGGTTGTGAGCGCTAAGCTGGTGAGCTGACCAACGAAATCTTCGTAAGTTGGGTGGGAAAGCCTATGCATAGATGTGTGTATCACCGTTGAGGAAGCCTCATACTCCTTTTCTAGTCCTTATAACAGTCTGAAGATCATCATGGATTCAGATATTGGCTTTCCGATGGAAGCAAGATGATCACATATTGACTTGAAGTCTTTGAGATATTCTGCCATTTCTTTTCTTCCAGAGACAGGTTTTGCAAAGAAGCTAAGAGATCGAATTATCTAGAGATAGAGATTTGATTGAAGTTGCGTGGTAAGGATTTTCTTACATCAATGGAGGTTTCAATGCCAATGACCAGGCCAAAAACCTCCTCTGATACAGTTCCACAAATCCAGGACTTGACCAACTTGTCTGATTTTTTCCAGGATAAGAATAGAAGGTTCGTAGTGTGGGTTATTATGTCTCTGTTGGTTGTTGTCAAGGTCTCTACTGGCTTAGGAGTCTCTCCATTGATGAAACCTAGTAGATCTTGTGAGTCTAGTAACGACTCAATATGTGTTTTCCATATTAAGTAATTTGTGTTTGTGAGTTTCAGTGTGACAAAGTTGGAGATGTTTACGTGTATAGGAAATGGATATGAAGGATTGTCATCCATGGAGGAGTAAAGAAAGAGAGACCTCAGTATTGAGGCTCTGATACCATAAAGAGAATAAGAATAAAGAAGAAAACTTATAATTTCATTTGTTCTTGAATTTCTTGCTTTTACATTTGCAGAGAAGGAGTTTATATAAGATTATAAGGTTCACTACAGAAAAATTGTACAGAGAATATTCTTTGTTATTTAGCAAACAAAATGGAAAAGGGATTGTGCAGGTGAGGTTGAATTCCCTACTGATTATATCCATTGGCTTTGGATTATTAGGTGGCGTGTTCCTTGTCACAGGTGGCCTTGTGTTTGCAGTAGCCTAAGCAGCACCTGGAGTTACGAGGGTTATGACTGGTGTGGTTTCTGAGCTAATTTCAACCATGTTGCAGTGAAGAGAAGAGGAGTATTGCTATGGTATCATTGTGGTATGTTGCAGTCTGTAGTAGAGGAAGAAAAAAAGAAGTTTGTGAGGAAGAAGAGCTCTGTTGTGACACATTCGTTGATTCATTAGCATCTGATGCAGAAGACATTTGTGTGCCTGAAACAGACACATGCGTTGGTTCATTAGCATATGATGCAGAAGACATTTGTGTACCTGAAACAGAGGAGAAGGCAGATTGTTTATTAGTCTTTTTGTATGTGTTTATACATATCAAGCATCAAATAAACACGCAACTCCTCGATCCCTTTCAAATCTTCAAATGCTCATCACTTAGATAAGTAGGCTTCCAGTTTTCATCATCAATTTCATACTTCAAAATTCTATCAAAATTTGTTTTTTTCAATTTGAGGGAATCCAACTTCTATGATTCAATCCATACCATCTTCCCCGTAGAGAAATTGAATAACATCACCCACCGTATTGTCGCGTCATACTTGGCCATAATATTCTCCATAGCTTTAACCAATCGCCTCTGAATGAACCTAGTCTCAAAAGTGATATCAGAAATATAAATAAGACCTTCCCTGCCACCCATTGCAAAGAACTCTTGAGGAGTCCATCTACACAGGTATGAGTTCTAAAATGACCCTTGACTTTCAGAACCATAATCATTTTGGTGAAATGAGACAATATTCGACCGATAAAATCAAATTCAAATGGTATTCTTTTCCTTTCCAAATATGATTTGTTTCACACAAAAATGTTTGATTACACTTCACATGCATCCCTATCTGTTTAAGTAAATCTGGCACCAATAACTTGCATAAGCATCAAACTAAGGAGATTTGAATTTTTTGAATATAGTTGCAGAACCAATATATGGGTTAAGCTACCTTCCATTTGTAGGACATGGAAAAAATATATGGAACCGAGAAGTTGTTTTTAACTTAGGCGGGAGATCATTCAAATGTAGAGATGTTGTCCAACAGAGATGTTTTGATAAGAACCTAGTCGTGGATCATACGAATATCGATCATAAGGATGAACGCAAAAGAGCAAAAGAGCTGAGGTATGTGCACATTCAAATGGAAATAAAAAGCCTATTCGTGGATGGACGGGGAAATAAAAAGGAGCTGTGTCGAGATTACAAGGTCCATCTATAAGAAGAAAATACCGAGAGGAGCGAGAAGATGGAGACATTAACAACTCTTGAACTGAGCAGTGATTAGTTAGATCCAGACGAATCCATTAGAAAGAAGATAATCGATACACTCGAGATTTAGATATCGATTTCTTGGAAATATTTCAACACTATATGACTTGTCAACCCTATATGATACGTGTCATGGCGTCATTTGAAAAGTGCCATGACGTCATTTGCGGTGTTTGAAGTAAAGGTATCTGATCCGGTTAAACTGGATCGGATCGACCCGAACAACCGAATAATTCTTAATATGAGTTATCCTAGTAATCTATATGGTTCACATTTTAGAATTTTTTCGGTTCGGGTATAAGCTGAGGAACCAGAAAAACCCCTAATTAAAAACATAAAAGCAAAAATTAGGGTTTTGTCATGTTATTTGTGGTGAGGTTGTTTTGCTTGGTTTCTCTACACCCCTCCAAATTAAGAAACCATAGACTCTTATCTTCTCTCGTGGCATCATCTTTATGATGATGGTCAAGCAGAAGAAGAAAAATAAAAAGAAGAAGTAGATGGGCCAAAGCAAAAAAGGAACAATCAGAAACTCCCAAAAGCCGGAGGATACTACAACCACCCAAGTACAAGAGGATGCTATACACCACAAGGAAACACACAAAGAAAGGTGCATTTGGTGAATAGGATGTTGTAGAAAAGGTCGGTAGAGAGAAGAGAACTAGAGAAAAAGCTCAAGCATGCTCCAGCAAGGGCATGCAACCATCGAACTTGATTAAGTACGACGTGAAGATCCAAAATCGTTCACAGAGTTCGTCATTGTAAAATTTGGTGTTTGGAAATCAGAATTTGTGGAAACTCGGGATTCAGTATTTTTTCAAAAAAATGATGACCCAAATTGATGAGGATATTGGGTTCGAAGCAGAACCTGATGAGGGTCACACGAATGAAGAGGTACTGCAAGTAAACGAGCGGATTGAATCTTCCCACGGCCAACTTACACGTGGATGAGCAACGAGCTTACATAACAAGGTAGTAGAGATTGTGATGGAGGCATGGGAGACTTTTAACCAGAAAGAGGATTCGGGCCCAACCCAAACAAACATCACGTCAATCTTCTATATTGAAGCGGGCCTCAATTCGCCCACCTAAGGACTAACAGGCTCGGGCGATACGGATAACGAAAGGTATCCTTCCAACGACCAGAAAATCTTCTCCAACGGCTATGAAATCTTCCAAACCAATCTTATCCCACTAGATCATCTTCTTTCTCGTTCCGAAGATTCCCAACAGCCATAAAATCTTCCCAACGACTGGAAGATCAATCTGTTAACATCATTTATGCATTTTCCTTATTGTAATATGGTGGATCAAGAGGTAAACACTCGGTGATGTACAAGACTTATACAAGTCTCAACATGAGATGAAATGAAAGCCCTTATGTGTAAAAGGTACGTACCCCCATACTTCCATCAGGAATTGCAGCAAAGATATTGAAAGTTAAACCAAGGAATTAAACTGTCGAAGAATACTTCGATGAAAATGAACATCTTCGCAATAGGCTAGAAATCGACGAAGATGAAGAAATTGTGATGGCTAAATTTCTACACGGTTTAAATGAGTGAATTCCTACGAAGGTAGAAAGATAAAAATACCATGATCTGCAAGATATATTGTATTTTTCAATTCAAATTGAGCAACAAATCAAGAGAAAGCAAGAGACAAGTCGAGTAAGGACACAACCCACATGGTTAGTCGGACAACCCCTAAGGATGCCAGAGAAACCAAGGATAGACGACGGTTCCAGGGGCAAAGCTCCTGAGAAATCAAGAAATGTCAAAGGAGAAGGTAACAATCTTATTACTTTGAAACAATTTGTACTCGTGAATTTGTAAGTTTTAAGTGCAAGGACGTAGGGCGCATAGTGCGAGACTGCGCTAATCAGCGAATCATGATCCTCGCTGATTGTGGAAAATATGAGAGTTGCGAATGAGGATGAACCACGTGACTATGGAAGCGAAGAGATCGAGTATCCAGAAAATGGAGAACTACTGTAACACAACACGTTTTGAGCATGATGATCAACCCTCAAGAGACGGCCCAACGAGAGACGAGCTTCCACACAAAATGTCCCGTCAAGGATAAGGTATGTGGACTTATTATAGATAGTGGTTCTTGTACTAATGTTGCAAGCATCTATATGGTCAAAAATAAAGGTTTGGAGACAAAGAAACACCCACACCTGAATAAGCTACAATGGCTCAACAATCAAGGGGAGCTCAAGGTGATCGAGCAAGTAATCGTGCCATTCACCATAGGTAAGTACAATGATGAAGTAATTTGCGATGTCATACCAATGCAAGAAGGACACATCCTACAAGGGCGCCCATGAAAATTCGAACGCGAGGTAACGCATGATGGAAGGACAAATTTCTATTCCTTCCTCATGGAAAAAGGAAGGTAACACTGAGTCCTTCACAAGTACACGAAATGCAACTGAAGCTAAATCGTGAGAACAAAAAGAAATAATTTTTTTATATAAAAACCAGTGTTGTTTGTAAGGCTTTGAGTAATCAAAGCCCGATATTACTAATGGTCTACAAAGATGTATTGATAGGCCAAAGAACGATGGAGTACCTCGGGAAATCACCAACATACTAGAAAAGTATTGCGATTTGTTTCCCGAGGAGATACCAGCAGAACTACAACGCATACGAGGCATAGAAAATCAGGTCAATCTCATCTCGGAAACACCATTGCTAAACCGAACAGCATATAGTCTGAACCCCGAATAGACAAACGGGTTACAATGGCAAGTCCAAGAGCTCATGGACAAAGGCTACATCCCAGAAAGGATAAGTACATGTGTTGTTCTCGTATTACTTGTACCAAAGAAGGACAAGACTTGGAGGATGTGGGTCAACTATCGGGCGATAAACAATATTACGATCAAGTCCGACATCCCATCCCACGGTTGGACGACATGCTAGTCGAGCTAAGTGGGGCAACTATCTTCTCCAAGTTTGACCTCAAGAGCGGATATCACCAAGTCCGCATGAGAGAAGGCGATGAATGAAAGACAACCTTCAAAACGAAACAAGGGCTATACGAGTGGCTCGTCATGCCCTTCGGGCTTACCAATGCCCCCAGCACCTTCCTGAGGCTCATGAACCATGTTCAAGAACATAAATCGATAATTTGTTGTAGTTTATTTTGATGATATTCTCGTTTATAGTAAAAGTTTTAGGGAACATATAGTGCATCTTGAGCTAGTGTTAGACACGCTCTGGAAGAAACAACTGTACACAAACCTCAAGAAGTGCTCCTTTTGCACTGATAAGATTGTTTTGCTAGGTTTTGTAGTAAGTTCGCAGTGACTACACATAGACAATGACAAAATCAAGGCCATACAAGAATGGACAACATAGACAACCGTCTCACACATACGGAACTTTCATGAGCTAGCAAGTTTTAGGGTTATCAAAATCGAGCCTGGCTCACGGGCCCACCTCAAGACCGCTTGAAAATCAGTAGGCTTGGGCCTAAAAATATAAGGTCCGAATGTAACGAGGCCTTCAGGCTATCTGATAGTCTGATATTTTTCAGCCCGGCCTGTCGGGTTTCAGACTGAACCGCGGGCCGAAGCCAACTAAAAAACCATGAAGTTCTGTTCCGTCCAACAACATCTCCTCCTTCGAGTGATTGTCATTCTACAATTAAGAGATTGTCATTATGTGTACCTCCTCAAGTTCCAGCAACTCGCTGCTTCCGTCGGCTAGATCGCCTCATCCTTCATCTATATTGTCCGAACCGCCAACCGTCGCATTGCAATCGATTCTCCGCCTTTGGTGTCTTCGTCTCCATTTTCCAAATCGGCAAGGTTGTACTGTGCAATTAAGGGTTTCCTTGCCGTGGTAATTCTCCTTCTTTGCTTTGAGTCGCCCCGTTCGTGCCCTTGCTCCCTTCGGTCTTCGTCTTCGTCTTCCAGTGCTCGTTTCCCTTTCTCCCTTCGGTCTTCATCTTCGTCTTCCAGTGCCCGTTCGTTCCCTTGCTCCCTTCGGTCTTTGTCTTCTAGTGCCCGTTCGTGTGTCTGTCAAGAAGCGTCAACATCCAGATGTACTGATAAGGTAAGCTCCATTCTTTTAGATCGTGTTCACGCCCCATTCCCCAAGTGATCTCGATTGCATCATTGAACATTTATTTATTTGAATCCTCACAAATACAAAGATGTCTTACGCGGAATCACGAGGCAGCCAGGAAGAGCCGGTTAAAGTTGATTCAATTAGAGCAAGAAGGTTACCGAGCAAGACAACACTCTTTGGTATGTGATTCTCTCTAGAATCTGTATATTGCCTATTTTAAGATGATTTGAATCTGTAAAATTAGGATTAGATTTAAAATGGACGATAATTTCTGTCATCCAACCAACGTAATGGTAGATGATCATGCTAAACAAACGCTAGATGATCATGGCGATGACGATCAATCCACTCCTCAAGTAAGTGGTTCTAACAAAATAAAAAGGTTTGATGTTTGGGCACATTTCATTAGTATAAATGCTAATCAAGCCAAACAAAAATATTGCGATAAAGTGTTATCCGCGTTATCAATTAGGGGTACATCTCACTTAAAACGTCATATGGAGAATTGCAAGTGCAAACCTAGGACAAACAATCCATTGTGGAGACTTTCGAAGTCTCTACCACTGGTTCGTGAAGGACTTGGGTTACATAGCCGCACCCCTAACTACGGTTATAAAAAAGGACAAAGCCTTCGAATGTGGAGAAGCACAAATCAAGGCATTCAAAGCACTAAAGGTGAGTCTCACCATCACACCTGTCCTAGCGTTGTCGGACTTCGAAAAAAGGTTCAAAGTGGAATGTGACGCCTCAGGAATCAATATTGGTGCGGTCATTGTTCAAGAATGACCAACAATGGTGTATTTTAGTGAGAAGTTAAGTGGTATCATACTTAACTACCTCACATACAACACGGAGCTCTACGCCCTTGTCCGAGCTTTGGAAACATGGCAACACTACCTGATCACGAGACCCTCAAACATCTCAAGGTTCAGATCAATCTAAAGCGGTGACATGCTAAGTGGATGGAGTTTGTTGAGTCCTTTCCGTACATAATCAAGTAAAATAAAGGAAAGGAAATGTGGTAGCCGATTCCCTATCAAGGATATACACCTCATCACCACCATGGAGGCTAGAAATTGGGGTTCAAGCACATTAAGGAGCTATATGAACAAGATCCAGAGCTTGGTGAGATATTTCAAATGTGTAAAGATAGAGCTAGTGGACCATTCTACATACACGATGGATATCTCTTCCGTGATAGACGGCTTTGCATTCCGCAAAGCTCAATGAGGGAATTGTTGCTTGAAGAAACACATGGAGGGGCATTCATGGGACACTTCGGCGTGGAGAAAACCTTGGCCACGATAAAGGAGAATTTCTTTTGGCGATGCCTCAAGGGAGATGTAGAACGGTTTTGTGCATGATGTATCACGTGTCCTCAAGCCAAATCCTACGTCCATCCCCACGGTTTGTATCTTCCTTTACCCATCCTGACTCATCCATGGACTGATTTGTCGATAGACTTTGTTCTAAGACTTCCAAAGATCTGAAACAAAGATTTTGTCTTTGTTGTTATCGACAGGTTTTAAAAAATGGTGCATTTCATACCCTGCTCAAAGACCATCGATGCAACCAGTATTACATAACTTTTCTTCAAAGAGATCATATGCATCCACGGGCTACCCAAGACGATCGTGTTAGATTGAGATAGCAAGTTTCTAACTACAAACACTTTGGCAGAAGCTAAGGACAAAGCTCGTGTTCTCAATCACGTATCACCCACAAACTGATAGCTAGATTGCGATGGTCAACCGTACACTAGCAGCCCTACTATGAACATTCATTGGACGGAACCCCACAGCAAGTTTGCTTACAATCGAATAGTACACTCGGCCACAAAGCACTCGCCATTTGAGGTCGTATATAGGTTCAACCCCTCACTCCCTTGTATCTCTCGGCTATACCAAGCAAAGAGGTCGCCAATTTAGATGGCGAGAAGAAAGCTGAACTTATCAAGAGGTTACACGGAAACTTTCAGGAAAACATAATGCGAAGGACTGAACAGTACGCCAAACAAGCCAACAAGGGGAGGAAAAGGATGGTATTTGAGGAAGGAGATTAGGTGTGGCTGCACATGAGGCCAGAACGGTTCCCCGACAAAAGGAGTTAGAAGCTAGCACCAAGAGGAGATGCCCGTTTCGCGTGCTAAAGCGGATAAAACGATAACGCCTACCATCTTGAACTACTAGGTGAGTATAACATGTCTACAACATTCAATCTTGTTGATCTATCCCCTTACAATGTAGATGATCACATTCCGAGGACATAATGCTCACATGGGGGAGGGAATGATGAGGACATCGGGCTCGAAGCTAAACCAAAGGAGGGTTATACGAACGAGGAGTTATACAAGGGATTGAGCATAGCGAATCTTCCTATGGCCTACTCAAACGTGAACAAGCAAGGAGCTTGCGTAACAAGGCAGAGATTGTGATGGAGGCATAGGAGACTCTTAACCAAAAGGAAGATTCGGGCCCCATCCAAACAAGCGTCACTTTGGTCCTCTACATGGAAGTGGGCCTCAATTCGTCCATCTAAGGACCAACGGGCTAGGTCGATACGGATAAGGAAGGCGAAAGATAAAAATCTTTCCTTATCCTTTCTAGCAGCCAGAATATCCTATCCAATCGTATCCCACGGGATCATCTTCTTTCCCATTTCGAAGATTCCAACGGTCATAAACTTTTCGCAACGGCTAGTTGATCAATCTGTTATCTAGCATTTACGCATTGTCCTTATTGTAACATGGAGCTTCTCCTATATAAAGGAGTCCATTTCATTTGTAAGAGCCTCTTGAACTGTATCAAAAACACGGTGACTTCAACTTATTCTGGGAACAATTGAAGCCCTTATACGACTGTATCAAGTGGCTTTTGTGTGTGGTTCAACGTGTGTGGTTCAACATGAGTGGTATTATGTGTGTGGTTCAATGTGTATGATACTATGTGTGTGGTTCAACTTTCATGCTAAGTTCTACCACAAACGTAGTACAAAGTGTGTGATACAATGTTCGTGCAACGTTCTACCACAAACGTAGTACACGTGTGGTATAGCGTATCGTTCGTACGTAGGAGAATTTTCGAAAACTTCTCAATGACATAAGAGAGAGATTGTAGGGTTGAATTCAATTTGCGGAAGCGTGTTTTATCAACCCGAATTTAGATCTAGTCATGTTCGGATTAGTTTTACAGATTTCAACGGCGAACAAATATTGAAACGGTTTCAGTGATACCTGTTGCGTTGAAACGGATGATCGGATGTGAGACTTGATGATGCAAGCCCTCTACTCCCACTTGCCTTTACGTAATATTTCAAATAGTCGAAATACATGTATCTCCATACACATATTTGCCTGTACATCTTATGTACTAACCCAAAAGAAAAACAAATACAATTATATTCTTCGGTGCTAGCGGATGAATATAACTGTATCCCACACTGATTGTCTAACAATCATAAGCAGATACCGAGACACTCGTATGCGTGTGACCTCGTAGGTTCATCACTAAGCTGGTAGTCAATTAGTCTCACTAATTAACTAATCGAGGTTGGCGTCTAGCAACACTCCTCAACGACCAGATAGTGTGAAGTAACATCCTTACTCTGTAGAACCATGGTAGAAGGATAATATTATTATTTCCCTCCGTCTTTACAGCTCCGGATAATCCTAGGACATGGTCTGACTGTCAAGTCCTAATAGATTATCAACTATGTTTCATGCCTAACATAACTGACTGGTGAATGATCGCAAGAAACTCCTTTCTTCTCTCATTCAAATGCCCTGGCCAAGGTCTTTTCAGTCATTATGTTGCTGACAACATAGAGCTCAAACTCTTTACCTAGAGTTGACGGATTCCATCTTGATCAATCACTAACTGCACAAGCATCTAATCATTCCCAATATCCTTTCAACTTATATCCCAAGACATAAGGTGTCCAGAATCAAAGAATGGTAGATAACTTGTCAGTTACCATGTTGATCTCAGGTCTAAGGAAATTATAATATTCCAATCCTTCTAGAGAAATTCCTATTGACAGTTCAATGGTAATGTAACCATTAGGAATTCTCCCTTTGGGTCTGTTCAATGATCACATCTCTATGTGCATCATCCATGCATGTGATTTAGTAAAAGAGATCTACTAATTTCTATCGAATAGAAACCATCACATCCATGTTGATCTATCCGGATTACTAACGTCCAATTAGTTATCCTATGATCAAGAACGATTTAGATTAAGTTTTTACCAAAACTTGACTCTCTTTATCATGATCTCTATCATGATGACAAGTTTCTAAACTTAATCATGGACTCTATCATACTAGCTATGAAAATATATACACATATATATTTACAAATATCATCAAAATGATAAAATAATGCCATTATATTTATTTATAAGTGTTCAAAATACAAGACATAAAATAGCTTTTAAATAGTTACAACAGTTATACTATTCCTAGAACTAATTCCAGCATGCCATGTCTTTCAATCCAATCTTCAACTTGTGCTTGTCAAACTCATTTGAACCAAGCGCCTTTGTGAGCGGATCTGCTGCATTCTCTTTTCCTTCTACCTTCTGGATTTGAACGTCCCCACGGTCAACGATTTCCCTTATTAGATGGTATTTCCGCAGAACATGCTTTGATCTTTTATGAGATCTCGGTTCCTTCGCCTGGGCTATTGCCCCGGTATTATCACATAATAAAGGAACTGGTTCCTTTATCGAAGGCACCACACCAAGTTCAGTTATGAACTTTCTCATCCAGACCGCTTCCTTAGCAGCTTCGCAAGCCGCTATGTATTCTGCTTCAGTAACCGAATCAGCTACAGTATTCTGCTTGTTTGGAACTTTTCCAACACACTGCACCCCCATTGAGACAAAAGACATACCCCGATGTCGATCTGCTATCATCTTTATCAGACATAAAGCTGGCATCCGTGAACCCTTCTAACTCTAAGTTAGAATCTCCATAAACGAGGAATTGGTCTCTAGTCCTTCTCAAGTACTTGAGAATGGTTTTCACCAATTTCCAATGTTCCTCACCGGGATCTGCCTGATACCGACTCGCTACACTTAGCGCGAAGGCTACATCAGGCCTCGTACATGTCATGGAATACATGATGGCTTCCACTGCGCTAGCGTATGGGATCCTACTCATGTGTTCTCTCTCTTCTTGTGTCTGAGGACAATCCTCTTTGGAGAGAGTAATTCCAGTGCCTATCGGTAGATAGCCTCTCTTGGAATTTTCCATGTTATACCTCTTCATGATGGTATCAATGTACTGGGACTGTGATAGTCCAAGCAACCTCCTTGATCTATCTCTATAGATCTTTATTCCCAGAATATAGGTTGCTTCTCCCAGATCTTTCATGGAGAACTGTTCGGATAACCAGAACTTCGTCTCTTGCAACGCCGGAATGTCATTCCCTATGAGCAATATGTCATCCACATAAAGCACAAGGAAGACAACCGCGCTCCCACTAAACTTCTTGTACACACAAGGCTCTTCTTCGCATCTAACAAAGTTGAACTCTTCAACTGCCTTGTTAAAGCGAATGTTCCAGGTTCGAGAAGCTTGCTTGAGTCCATAAATGGACCTCTGAAGCTTGCATACCATATGACTTTGAGTTGGCGACGTGAAACCCTCAGGTTGAGTCATGAAGACTTCTTCCTGGAGCTCTCCGTTAAGGAAAGCTGTTTTCACGTCCATCTGCCAAATCTCATAGTCATGGAATGCCGCTATCGCAAGCAGAATCCGAATAGATTTGAGCATTGCCACAGGGGAGAACGTTTCTTCATAGTCAATCCCTTCTCGTTGACTATACCCCTTGGCAACTAGACGAGCTTTATAGGTCTCTACCTGCCCGTCCGCTCCAATCTTCCTTTTGTAAACCCATTTACAACCTATCGGTCTGGAAGCCTGTGAAGAATCAACCAAAGTCCATACTTTGTTGATCTTCATAGATTCCATCTCGGATTCCATGGCTTTCCACCATTTCTCAGAATCAGGGCCTTGTATAGCCTCTTGGAAAGTCAAAGGGTCGTCATCTATATGACCGACCACATCCTCTTGCACCATCAGATTAAGTCTGTCAGGTGCACGTCGAGAACGTGTTGACCTTCTCAAGGAAGCCTGTGTAGCAGGTTCAACCTGCGCTGGGATATCTTGTTGGGCTTGTTCCTGAACAGGTTCCTGAACAGGTTCCTGAACTTGTTCCTGAACGGGCACTGTCACTTCAACATTTGAAGATGAAGCGCCGGAGCCTAACACTATATCACTCAGCCAAGAACGCTCATTTGACATCTCATGTCCATGAGCTTGTGTTGGCTCATCGGGTTCTTGAATCTCGTCAAGAACTACTTCCCCACCATGAATTCCTTCATCAAGGAATTCCCTTTCAAGAAAGGTTGCCGTTCTGGCCACAAACACTTTGTGTTCAGACGGGTGGTAGAAATAATATCCCATAGTTTCCTTGGGATAACCTATGAACCTACATCTGTCAGACCTAGCATCAAGCTTGTCTGGCTGAAGTCTCTTAACGAAGGCCGGACACCCCCAAACCTTGATGTGCCTCAGGTTTGGCTTACGTCCTTTCCATATCTCATATGATGTCTTTGAGACTGCTTTGGTGGGAACTTTGTTTAGCAGATAGGCAGCTGTTTCTAAAGCATAGCCCCATAAGTTCATTGGAAGATCAGTGAACCCCATCATGGATCTCACCATATCTAATAAGGTTCGATTTCTCCGTTCGGATACACCCTTATGTTGTGGTGTTCCGGGAGAAGTCCACTGAGACAAAATCCCATTTTGCCTTAGATAATCGACAAATTCATGACTAAGATATTCACCACCCCGGTCAGATCTCAACACCTTGATACTCTTTTCGGTTTTTCATCAAGAACACAATTCCATATCTCGACATATCATCAGTGAATGTGATGAAGTACGAATATCCACCCCTGGCTTGAACTCTCATAGGTCCACATACATCAGTATGTATCAGTCCTAGGAGTTCTGTAGCTCTTTCCCCGGTTCCACTAAACGGAGATTTGGTCATCTTACCAGTGAGACATGACTCACAAGTTGCATAAGATTCATAATTGAAATGGCCTAAAAGACCATCTTTATGCAACCTGTTTATCCTCTTCTCACCGATATGACCAAGTCTACAATGCCAAAGATACGTCTGTCTTTGACGATCATCTACTTTTCTCTTAAGGCCCGAAACATGCATGTTAATTTGTTCTACATTAACATCAGGTAAGATATACAGCCCTTGTTGTAAATAACCATTTACACAAAATTCATCATCATGATAAATAGAGCAAATGTTATTACTAAAAACTATTCGAAATCCACATCTATCAAGCATAGAAATAGAAATTATGTTCGAAACAAACTTAGGAACATAATAACAGTCGTCTAACAACAAGGTCTTGCCCGTAGGCATTACAAGGGAAATTGATCCTACGGCTAGAGCAGCAACACTTGCGCCATTTCCAACCTTCAGACTGAACTCTCCCTTCCTGAACCTCCTACTGATCCTCAGCCCCTACAATATATTGCAGATGTTAAAATTGCTACCGGTATCCAATACCCATCTAGACGAATCAATAGTAGTTAAGAAAATCATGAAAACATTTTCCATGAGAATCTTACCTGGCTTCTTGCCCTTCAGAGACTGCAGGTATTCTTTGCAGTTCCTCTTCCAATGCCCCTTCTTCTTACAGAAGAAGCACTCAGCATCAGCTTGGTCAGATTTGCCCCTTTTTGCCTTGGGTATGGTCACACCACCCTTGGGCCCAAGGAGCTTCTTCTTGGGCTTTTTGTTGCCCTTGCCCTTCTTGGAAGAAGAGACGACCATCATCACGGCACTATGTCCCTTAGACGTCTCAGACATTGACTGACTCTCATAGTCAATCAGTTGGTTCAGCATCTCATGCAGATCCATGTCCATCTTGTTCATGTTAAAGTTAACAATGAACGGAGAGAACGTCTCAGGCAATTACTGCAAGATCAGATCTTGAGATAACTCTTTGCCTAGTGTGCACCCTAGCTTCACAAGCTGTTCAATAAGACTGATCATCTTACGAACATGGGGCCCCACCGGAGAGTTAACAGACAATCTTGACTTGAATAGTGCCTTCGACAACTGATATCTTGCCGTTCGGCTCTGCGCACCATACATCTTCTTAAGATGCTCAATGATAGCAACAGGCTCCATATCCTCATGCTGGCGCTGGAGTTCTGAACTCATTGAGGCTAGGATGATACACTTGGCAGTGTCAAGGCGATCCCTTTGCTCTGCCCAAGCAATCATGCCATCCACATCGTTATCAGCAGGTTCCTTGATAGGATTCTCGATCGAATCGAGTATCTTCTCCTGCTTGAGGACGATCTTAAGGTTGCGGTACCAATCATCGAAATTTTCCCCAACAAGCTTGTGGACATCGAGAATGGCACGTAGGGAAATTGAAGACATTCTTCGGGAAATCTAGAAGGAAAAATTGCAGCATTTATTTGAACACTTATTTAATCAAATAGATATGGACTTTCATCTAAATGATTATTTTACTGACTAATACTACAATAGTATTCAGAAATCGTATTTCTTTCAGTAATATTGATTTTGAGGTTGTGGTACCAATCATCGAAATTTTCCCCAACAAGCTTGTGGACATCGAGAATGGCACGTAGGGAAAGTGAAGACATTTTTCGGGAAATCTGTAAGGAAAAATTGCAGCATTTATTAGAACACTTATTTAATCAAATAGATATGGACTTTTCATCTAAATGATTATTTTACTGACTAATACTACAATAGTATTCATAAATCGTATTTCTTTCAGTAATATTTCCTGAACTAATCATGCATAAGCCCCCTGGTAGTCAGGTCGTTTCTTAAGCATATTAAACAGGTTGGTTTTAATTTGGCTCTATATCACATAGTCACCTGGTAGTCAGGTCGTTCCTATTGATATAGTTGAGTTCATCCTTCAGCTCATGGTTAGATATCAATTAAGTTTATGTCCCCCGGGTAGTCCAGGCGCTTACAAAAACTAATTGATCCCTCCCACTAGACATCTGATGTCGTAGATGTATGAATCGAATTATTGAACTACATGCTTCCTAGTAGTCAGGTCGTACCATGTAAACAAGAACCTAATCAAAACATCTACGATGAAGGAAAAAGCCTAACGATAAACAATTTATCGTTTTAGAACTCAATTATTTATTAAAATTCATAATTTTAATATAACTCTATATCACATAGTCACCTGGTAGTCAGGTCGTTCCTATCGATATAGACGAGTTTTATCCTTCAGCTCATGGTCGGATATCAATTAAGTTTATGTCCCCCGGGTAGTCCAGGCGTTTACAAAAACTAATTGATTCCTCCCACTCGACATCTGATATCATAGACGTA
>CM071875.1:28710667-28753243 GCA_036759665.1 Gynandropsis gynandra
AAAGTCTTCACAAAATTCCAAGTCATCAACCATGTCAATGAGATCATGGCTGATAGAGTTTTCTGCTGAAGGCTTGTGAGCCATAACTTGCGCCAACAACATCAAAGTTGCGAACCTCATCTGGTCGTCGGAATTCTTCGCCTTCACAAGCTTTTCACTGACTTGTTCGGGGGTCACCTTTCCACGGCCGAAATGCTTCCGCCTGAATGTGACACCCATCATGGACTCCCATCCTATGGGATATGGTCCGCATTTCAATCCGGAAATTAGTACATGTTCCACTATAGAGTACCGGATGGGAATGTCGTTTATGACGAACCATAACTCTGTATTGTCCCGTATAATCACGGAGTGATTTAGTAGTACAGACATTTGAACCTTCGTCAATGTGGAGTCACATTGTAAGTGGCATAAATGCCTAAATTGTGACTCCTTCTCGAAGTAATGCAACTCGTGTTCATGTAAATTCCTTTCAGCGTCCTTATTGTCTCGTGAGGATAACACTTGGTGGTGATCTTTGGTATTCTGTCCATGTGCTTGAATTCATACACAAATTTCGGCTTTGGCGCCACCTGTAAAATGACCAATTACGAATACATTATACTTCTACCGACTTAAGCGACCCATGCGACTCAACCGACCCGTGCGATTCAACCGACCCGTGCGACCCATGCGACTCAAACAACCCGTGCGACCCATGCAACTCAAACGACTCTCAGACACTCTGCGACACTCAACCGACTCACTGAGACTCAACCGACCCACACCCCTCAAACGACCATTGCGACCCATCCCACTCACTGAGACAACCGACTCACTGAATCGAATATGGTCATGCAACTCCTGCGACCCTTGCTACTCAACCGACTCACTGAGTCGAAGATGTTCATGCAACTCCTGCGACCCTTGCGACCTAACCGACTCACTGACACTGACACTCACCCATTTCAAATCAATAAACTGAGTCGAAGATGGTCATGCAACTACTGCGACCCTTGCTACTCAACCGACTCACGGAGTCGAAGGTGTTCATGCAACTCCTGCGACCTTGCGACCTAACCGACTCACTGACACTGACACTCACCCATTTCAAATCAATAAACCATTTTGTGACTCGAAAGCTTGCAAAATCCTAGAAATCGAACTACTTACATTTATTGACGCCATTGAAGATTGACTTGTGCTCTCTTCGTCAGTGCTGCTGCTGATTCTAGCCATTTTCCTTCTCGCCAAGTTCAAATCGATCCTTCTCAAGTTCGACATCACTTATTTCTTTTTTGCTATAAACTTTTTAAACAGGTTTCACTGCGAAAAACTGTTCGGCTTTCTCGTTTTTTACAATTTTTCACGTCGAAAAACTGTCGAACGTGGATTTTTTCGCATTCGAACATTAAGGGCAAGTTTGTCTTTCCTTCAGTTTTTTTTCGGATTTAATAATTATTTTAAGAAAGGGTATTTTTGAAGTGATTTAACCCAATAGGTATTTCTGATATTCCGCCGATTGTATACGAAATCATATATTCTAGAAACTTTTTTGTAGGAAAAATCATGGGAAACAAAAAGAAAAAAAATTTCTTCAACTCAATACAAAATGTCCAGTAACAGTACATACAAATTTAAGAAAAAAAATAAAATAAAAAAGAGGTCAAAATTGTCCAATTTTTAAAAACTATAAATGGCATAAAGCACATTTGATGAATATAACGTCAACAATTACAAAACTAGTGTTAGCAAACAACAAAAACCAAGTTCCTCTCTTACTTGATTGATCTTCTGACCTCTTGAAGATATTTGAACCAAAACTTCCACAGGATTTGCAGAGCCAACCCTACTTTTATTTTCCTCATCGAAGAATCGAATGGATTAAACCGGAATCTTTTTCCACAAGAATAGGAATGGCTCACTATGTAGTTCATATCGGATATACAGAATGGCGAAATGAAGAAGAGAGTAAGGTACGATGCATCAGATTAGCTTGCTAGTCCTTCTTCTCGACGACCCTCCTGGGAAAAGCTTCATGATCCATCCTAGAACTCGTTCTACAACCTAACAATTCCATAGAGAACGACGGGATTAAGGAATAGGCTATTGAAGGGTGTTCTTCTCAGTTGTAGTTAGGATATATCTTTAGCTATCTTTCTTTTTTAATATCTATCGTAGGATGAGTTTGATAGTGAGATTACCTCGTCACCCTCATCTACAATTGGTGTAATATTATGTACAAGAGGAGGATCTGGTTGCTTTGTAGATGTAATGTTGTCAACGACCATATTCTGCGCCGTAAGAAGCTCTAGTCTTTGAGTCTGAATTTCAAGTTTTTTGGATAACTCTTTGTTCAACTCCTACAAATTAAGAAACACGAGAAAAGAGAAAACTTGAGTGACCAGGAAATCGCTGCAGATTTAAAATCTCTTATCATTAAAACATAACAAAGCTACAAATGGTGTTTACGATTACGCACACTCGAGGGAAATGTAGAAACCAAATAAGAAATATATTCAGCATATTGTCAGACATACATTCTGAAGTTCATGTTCACATACCTTAAGCCGAGCAGATTGAGATAACTCAGCTGACAATGCTTGCATCAGTTCCTCTTTCTCCATGGCCAACTGCCGCCACAAACACATACATTTACAATCTTTACAAGTTGTATAAAAGATAGTTTTACCGTAGTTTTTGTTTACACGATAAAAATGTGATTTGCTCCTTGATATTCAAAAAATTACTATGAACACTACCTCAGCAATCAAAGAGTTAATGTTCTGAATCGTTCTGATTTGATCAGGTGGGATGCTCAAAGAAGACCCGTCAAGAGCTAATTGATCCCTGTCCAGAGCCGAAGTATTAATAGATGAATCACTTTCGGATTGAGTTGTCTCCAGCATACTGTATGACATTGCTGCGTCAAGCAAAAATTCAAGAAATTAAACTAATGCAGAATTTTCCATAGGCATGATAAGGTTTCATCCGGTGGATGAAGGTTTTTTCTTTTATTTTTGTGGACAGAATTTAACTTTGAAAGTTTCAGAAGGATTATATAAGCTTGAACATTGCCATGGATGAATGGTTTGATTTTCTTCTCGAACTCGTATATTACCGGTAACATATACAGCACCATTACCTAGATCTTCTGTAGAAGTCGATGTCTCTTTTCTGATCGTAGAAGCTTTAACAAGATCAGCTGATTTTCCACTAGAGGAAGCTTTACGCAGCATGGTCTGCAAGACCTTCTTCTCTGAAAAAGTGAAAGAAGATCAAACATTAAGCATGAAAAGAGAATCCATACAATCAGATAACTAGCTGGGAATAGTATTAGCTAGCATGCACACCTTCTTGAAGGGCACTAATTGTAGATTGCAAGTCTTGACGATCTTTTTCTAGACTAGAAATTTTTTTCCTGTATACACGAATGTACACTAGAAAGGTAAATCGAGAAGTGTGTATCTACGAAAGAAATACTAGTCACAACGTTAAACTTTAGGTCCTTTATCCAGCGTGTCGTAGTTCATTTTGGATAAGAACACTTTATAAAGGTGAATACAAACAACAACGGGAGTGTCTGAAGCATACTTGTAAGATGACATTTCTGCTTGTGCATTCTCTAATTCCCTCTCCAACTTTAACTCATTAGATCGGAGTCTTAGTGCCTAATAGATGTTCAAATAAAAAAATAGACACAAAAGATCATAAATAAGACCATCTGAGGGTAGAGAAAAGAGAATTGGTCAGCCAAATAACAAATCCAAAACTTTCAAAAAGTTTTATTGGTTTTACAAATGTAATAATCGATATTACAATAGAACATAAAAGCCTAATACCTTATCTTCCAAACCAATGACTTCCGCAGCCAATATTTTGGCTCGTTCATCAGCAGCATTGCACTCCAGTTGCGCATTTGTATACTCCATTCTGAGTGACTCAAGTTCCATCTGTAAAGAAAACATATTAAACCAAGTATACAGATGGTTCTGTAAATTAATGCCATAACTTCAGAAATGCTTCAGGTGGATGTAAAAAGCATGCAGTCAAGAGATTCATCCAACACCAGACTCCAAGCTAATCATAAACTTCAGCAATTCGATACAAATTTCAAGCAACTCGACATCATATGAATGGAGCAACAAACAATCTCAAGGGAAAAAAAGATATTGTTAAGAGGAATAAACAAGTGGAACTTGTTGAATCTAGGATGTTGATACGGACCATGTGTGCCTGGATCTGCTGCTGTAGCTTCTCCATTTCATCTTTTAGTTGGTTGACAATACTTCTCTGGATGAATCAAAGAGAAAAACGTCACAGAAGTAATAGAAAAACCCTTGAGGAGAATTTATACTACAACGTAAGCCAATGGCCACTATGTCTTAATAAATAAAGCAATACGCATCAATCATTCACAATAGCAGATATATTTCATTATACTGTCAATCAAATAGACATCTTAAAGAACCTGATCCCAGCTTCCTAACAGTCAGCTTCATCCACATGCGAGCAGCAACAAACTCGTTTTTAAAAATTGCTTAATGTGGAATTTTTATTCAGAACGCGACACTTAAGGGGATATATTAATGCCGAAACATCTAAATAGTGAAAGATAGAATCTTTGCATCAGGAATATCAACTCCTGGGAGAACAATAAAGCAGTATGAAAAGACAAAACAAAAAGCCAAACACAATAGAAGTAATAAATCTATGGTATTTTCTTAATACATGGTCACTGCTCTAAGCATAGTAATTTAAAATCCATGAGGAATGGCTTATAGTATGCATATGCACCTGCTGGTTATAAGTGTCCGTCAGAGATGAATTTTCCGATGCTAGTGATTCTGCCAGAGCACGTGAAGCATCGAGAGCTCTTTGCAGTGAAAACTTTTCTTGCGTTAAGTCCTCAATATGCTACAGATGGACAAATGAAAAGAATCCTCAGCAAATATATGTAATTCGTGAAAACAATGTGAACAGCAAAAGCTAGCATACTAAGATTAGATAAAAGAAATATGCAAAACATTGAATAAGTAATATAACATTGACAGCGTGACAAATCCCATAATATTTTACAAGCTATTTGTCCTAAGATGACACACTTCCCAATTAATGCTTCCTAAAAGAGAAGACTACAATGTTTTCTCGTCTTATTCCAGTATTAACCAAATATGACTGCATGAGCGAGAAATGAATCCTTAAATCTTGTACAAGCTATTAATGATTCATCTTTTTATGATTTCACGTGTTCCCACATGAAGATAAGAAAAATTTTCCCAGTTGATTCTTTAGACCATACCATGTTGTCTTGTTCTCACTTTTCGCAATTAACCAAACATAACATTTCATCTATTATGTGACATATTAACCAATACACAGAAAAATACTTCATGAAGAAGCAAATTACCTGTTCAAGAGCAGCAAAATCGTCATTCTGTTTTGGAGGGGGAAAATCACTGAAACTTGGTAAGGCTCCATTGGCAACAGAAAACAAAGAACTCTGTGAACTTTCAAAAGTATTAGTTAATGTCGATGCTCCCATTGCCGAGAGTGGTCCATTGGGCTCTTTCTTGCCCGATAGATTCTCGAAAGAACCCGATCCAAGATCATCAATGCCAATCAGCTGGGAACCATCGGATGTTGTCAAACCTGCCTCTACCGAAACATGTTGATGTTGAAGCTCGGAAGCTCTTGAGATATTAATGGAATCAAGGAAAGACGGGCGAGACCTCCTGGCATTAGTTTCAGTTTTAGCCGAGTAAGCTAGAGAAGGGCTTCTGAAATTCAAACTGAAGCTTGAGGACTCAGAAGGCTGAGAGGATGTGTCTTGAAGACTAAACAAATAACTGGTAGATAGACCTGGCTTTTGATCCATGCTACCTTTCAGTTCAGAACTTCTCTGTTGGTTTTTCGCAACCTCAAAAATAGATCCTGTCATCTTGCTAGTAGGTTGTAGCGAGTCTAGAAAGCAAGAAAAAATCCGTAAAAAAAGTAACTCAATTGTTCCCTTCAAGGAAAACAAAAGCAGAGAACAGTATGTCATTGTATCTCATATGACAATGGAATACCTTCATTAGATGAGGTTAATCCACCACCATAACTGAAACTCTCTGTTTGAGTCGACATGCTTGGCAGTAGAGCGCTCTCAGCAAAAGGAGGTAAAGGTTTGTTAAAACCATCACTTTCTCTCAGACTAAAACCACCATCATTCCTTCGGATTGCTTGCTCGTCTACATGACAAGGCTTAATATGCTCTATTAAGTCATTTGACGAACTTTTCATCACTACGCTACCAGACAAATTAACAGCGGCCACAGGATGGGGTGAATCATCTTTTTGACTCTTTTCTTGGCTTCCATCACAAGCTGCTAGATTTGAAGATGGTAAATTGTACCCATCTCGAGAAGATGCTGATTTTCTATGGAATTCATTTGAGGAAACTTGATTATTCTCAGCAGACTGCCCAACAGGTCCGTTAGACATGGAAGTAACAGCTCCATCGGATTCTGTGACACGTTGTCCAATTTTACCATCCACAGGCTGGGCACGGCTATTCGATGAAGCCTTTTTGGCTCGTTCAGCTGCTTTTTGCTTGCGAAACTGTTCCAGCTGAACCCATAAAAGTTAAAGCAAGTTTCAGAAGAAAATCAAGTAAGGATCATGCGATGCATACAACATCACACTCCAGAAAAATTTCACAGCCTATGTAGAACTTGTCCACTTTTCAAAGGCCAACAACAGATTCAAATGCAAAAACTACATTATCCGATAACCAATGGTGAAACCAAAATAAGAAAAAAGGAAACAAACCTTGGACATGACTCAGACCCGTAAGCTATAGCTCACCGATAATCTCATCCTTAGATTGTGAGGAGTAGATATCAGAAAATTCTACTCACCTTATAATCTCATCGTTAGATTGAGAGAAGTAGATATCAGAATATCAATTCTACTCACCGTATAATCTCATCGTTAGATTGAGAGAAGTAGATATCAGAATATCAATTCTAAGTGCATATATTATATACCAGAACACCAATTCCGATTCGATCAATTGCGGCATCATAGTAATCAAGACGACGGTGCAAAGACATAAACCCAGACCACAGATAAAAAAAAACCGATGGATTATATTGAATAACAAGGTTATGGATTATGGAAATTCAAAGAAAATTAGAGAATCCAGTTGGGGGAAAACAATTTACCTTACGCCTTCCAGCTTCGGCGAGCTCCTGCTTCCGCGAACTCGGCAAAACCTGAGCTGACGCCATTGAAATTTACAGAAACGCGCGACAAAAAAGGTCCTAGACGCTTGAAATCAGAACCCTTGAAGCCATACGAAACCACTTCGTCCCTGTTACTATTAGGAAATCCTAAACAATCAAAGAAACCACCGATTTCAGAATTTTCGAACTCGCTGTTCAAACTATTACACTGAAACCACGAAGCAGGAGCCCAGATCCACTCGTAACGATCAATAAATTAGGGTTCCGATCTGATCCCAGAAAAGGAACGGAGAAACATGTTTGTTCGAAGGATCTAAAATTATTATTTCTGTCTTCCTCTCCTCTCTTCTCCTCTCCGTCAGATCTCTTATTTTCATTTCTGCTAATAATTTTTTTCCCTTTTTAACCATTTTCTGGTTTTATAGTGGTTGTTAAATATGCCTAGAGTGGACAAAATACATTCTTATTCGATCTATTGAATCTAAATTCGAATATTTATTGTATAAATACAATAAATATGTAACCTAATATGTACATGTTGCCTAGGTAAGGTAAATTTATTTTCCAAATATTTTATATATTTGTTATTTTTGAAAATTAAATATTATAACTTTATAGTCAAAATAGATCCAAAATTATTACATTTTGTCTTTTTATAAAATACATACTAAATGAATTATCAAAATAGAGAAAATTAAGTTTTCTATAATTAATACCTATTTGACATATATGATTTTTATCTATATGTCAATTTTTAAAAATTATTTCTAATTATTCAAAATTTCACATAAAAAATTCAACAAAACAAGTATCAATCTTTTTTTATTTTAATATATATATATGTAGAAAAAAACTAAATAAATTTATTTTCATTAAGGATGTTTTTTGGTAATTCAAAAAAAGACGTTTAGTTTAAGAGCTTTACAGAGAAACTTGAAGAAACCAAACCAGCAAGTGTTAGTTAAAGAGGTTTTTAGAGATTTGCATCAACTGTTTGAAGTACCAAATGTTTTTGAGGTTACAGATACCAATCTACCAAAAGCTCGATCATCGGCCTTTCCTACGATTCTTGGTCGCGGCACCACAATCAGGACAAAACCATTTCCCCTTTGGTTGATCTTTCAGCCCGACACAGCCAAAATGAAACCATTCAATCTTACACTGCAACAAACAGTCATAGAACAGAACAAAGGATCTGTAATTTGTTCCAAAAGGACAGGCTTTAGTTTCAAGGGTCGATGAGAGTACCTCGTTGTTATCACACGCGATCATTTCCCCGTAGCTAACTTGATTGCAGATGCAATATGTGGGTTCGTTAGGATCAACAGGAAGATCCAAGTCCATACCACTCGGATTCGCAGCTGAGACTGATGCAGCTGTTGATGCTGCAGCTGCAGCTGCTGCATTTGCTGTTGCCAATCTTGTTCTGCCATTACAATTTGACCCTTTATGTTAAGTAATATAAAGGACATCATAGTAGTTGAGCAGAAAGACACAGATTGACTAAACAAGTACAGCGGCAAAGGTACATACTTTTTACGCCCACCTCTTCCACTTTCATTAGACCTCCCGGATTTTCCGGAGCTGTCAAGATTTGATGTCGGAATAGCAGCTGCACTAGCAGCTTCTTTCTCTGAAAGAAAACCCATTGTTTTTTACATTCATTGGTTAGATAAGAGCAAATTAAGGTTAGTTCTTCAAACCCAAGAACGAGAGAAAAATTACCTCGACGAATCTCTTCATCCGACTTCTTCAGATACTGATCGAGTTGCTGAACATGCATGTCCACCTGAAGCAATATATTATCTGAAAAATAATCACTGGAAGGGATATGGAATAGTCCAAGAGATTTGAAGCTATTTAATAGCACTGTAATGAGAAAGATTTCGATGCA
Source organism: Gynandropsis gynandra (assembly GCA_036759665.1). NCBI lineage: Eukaryota > Viridiplantae > Streptophyta > Magnoliopsida > Brassicales > Cleomaceae > Gynandropsis > Gynandropsis gynandra. The sequence goes on from CM071875.1 coordinate 28,719,770, forward strand.
ACTCAAAGATCAGACGCAAAATGGGGAGACCTCAGAAGAATACCAAATCATAAGCCTGCATAGCCAATGCTACTTTCTCATCAGCAATCCTGATGCTATGTTTTTGTTCATCGAGTGCTTCATCTGAGAAGCGAACACGTGAGATATCCGATGCTCCAGCTCTCATTCCCTTTCTTATTTCCTCTATCTCTCTTTCACATCGTTGTTCATTTTGTCTTTGATTTTCTACCCAGACACAAGATAGAAGATTAAGCATATATGTTTCACACACACCCGTAATCGCTACTAAGATTATTACCACAATAAATAACTCAAGAAGACTCTATGACAATCTTATACGTAACATATTTGGTAACGGCGCAGAGATGAGTTTCCTTTAAGTTCTAAACAATATAAGCACATGAACTTTTCTTCCAGGAATTCAAACATTATAATGCTCAAGGCATTGCAGCAAAGTCAGTTTGCCTTGTGATCATTACCTTGCAAACTTTTATCTAAATCGCGTAGGAGTGCATACTTCTTCTGCAGCACATGGGACAAGGACACAAGACCTGAGCAAAGACATTCAAGTATCGCCATTCAGTTGTTGCCGAAACATATACAGAGGATATATCGTATGATTCGATGTGTTTGTATGGTTATATTAACAACAAAGGAAGTGAAAAAGAAAGTGGTTTTCACTCTTTTCATACACCATATAAATGTCTATAGATCACAACAATACCTATCAATCTAATCAGACACCGATGAGAACTGAAAATTTGCTAAGTAAGCACCACAACTTAAACATCTATGACCAATATGCAAACTGTGATTGCTTGCAAAGACACTGAATCTTGACTTTTTCAAGTAACCATAGTATCCAACATTCTTAGTTTGTCCAGATAATTGTCAAACAGTTACTTCATTTCAAGTGAAAACCCAATTTTCCTACACAATAAAGGAATCGAATTTTACTCTTACTACTTCGCAAAGAAGATTCATACAATTATCAAATCTCAAACGATCAAAAGACCCAACTTTTTCGTGAGAGAAACACCCAACAATCGAAAAGCGAAAATCAAGGCGAGAAATTCACAACTAAGTCCCTTAATTGACTGGAAATTAATCGTAAAAGGAAAGAATTAGGCGATTAGAGCAAGATTGCGATGGCTTACTGGCTTCAAATTCCTCGAGGAAGGACATTTGGGGATTTAGGGTTTCGCAGGACGAGATGAGAGCCAAAAAATCTAATTTAAGCCGCGCGTTGTTATATTTAGAACCGTTTTTCTTTGTTTCTTTTTTACTCGGATCCCATTTAACTTGACTATATAACATGTAAAATTTACTCTTTTTTTTTCATTTACATGGAACGCTTTAATAATATATATTATATTATATATATTGAACCTAAACCACCAAATTAAGTTGATAATCAACCAAATACAAAGCTCCTTTGAAACCCAAACTCCAAAGTTGTATAGTTCTTGACATTAATTTAAGGTTGCCGGATTATTAAATTGCCATGTAATAATTTATCAGGACACAAAAGATCACAAAACACAGCTAAATCAGGACACAAGAGATCACAAAACACAGCTAAATCTTCCCCACTTCAACAACTTCACAATCTCCAATTGCAACAACTTCACAATCTCCTCGCTATTTAAAGGGCAATGCCACAACCCAGATTCTCATACACAGCAACAACAAAAAAATTCCACATCCTGCAAAGAAACTGAAGAGCATCAAAAAAAGGATATCGAAGATGATGAAGAAGCAATCTGCAGCAATCTTGTTCTTAGTTGCTGCTTTCATGGCAACATCTGCAGCAGCAGTTGATCCTCCACCAAAAGAACCGGTTTTCGAACTTTATATGCATGATATACTTGGAGGAAGCAGCCCAACAGCAAGACCCATCACAGGTCTGCTAGGGAATATCTACAACGGTCAGGTACCCTTTGCTAAGCAGATAGGATTTGTCGCCCTTGGGAACCGGCTTGTCTGGTACAGCATTTGCTGGGAAGTCTGGTCAGAACCTGAATGGGATCCAGACACAGTTAGGTCCTGATGGTCTGAGCCTTGGATTTGGCACGATCACGGTGATTGATGATATACTAACATCTGGTCCCGATTTGGGTTCTCAGCCACTTGGTAAGGCTCAGGGAGTTTATGTTGCCAGCTCTGGTGATGGATCCACTCAAATGATGGCATTCACAGCTATGTTGGAAGGTGGGGAGTACAATGACAACCTCAACTTCTATGGAGTTTACAGGATTGGAAGTGCCATGTCCCACCTCTCTGTGACAGGCGGAACAGGCAGATTCAAGAATGCTTGTGGGTTTGCTGAGATTAGACCATTAATCCCACCTGGTCAGCATGTTATAGATGGAGCCGAATCGCTGCTGAGGATCATAGTCCATCTGAAATACTGAAAACAAATGTGTTCTCCAAAAAAGATGTTAACTTTGTGCATGTGTGTGTGAATGTATGAATGTCAAAGTTTCCTTCTTGTTATTGCCACTGAAACTGGTTGAAGCATTTCATTCAAGTAACGAAAATTTCAAAGTTACATCAGATGCACATATCTAGCCATTGCTAAAGACTATCTTACCAATCCCAACAAGTATCAGCTTTTCAGATGCCGTACATTACTCTATGTTCACGATATTCACATGGTTAAGCACCGTGGTTTCATCCAACCCATAAAGGCAGTCTATCAGATGCATTCTCAATGATGCTGGACCTTTTGCCATTGTTTCTCCTAACTCACCTGCGATTCCAAAGATAGATAGAGCTGAAGTTGTAGCCTCCAAAGCTTGCAATGGATCAATGGCAATAAATGCAGCAATCAGAGCAGCCAGAGAACATCCAGTTGCAGTGATCTTTTGCATCATGGGTGTCCCGTTACGAACACCTATGACCCGTTGTCCATCAGTAACGATATCAACTGCTCCTGAAACCGCAACTACTGCACCACTTTCCCGAGCCAATAACTTTGCAGGTTCAATGGCGTCCGTGGATTCATGGCTGCTATCAGCCCCCTACAGATTTCAGCAACTAAAAGCCCTTTAAAATTCCTGTAAAAAATATGTGCACACTCCAGGAAGACGAATCTTTCAAGCTTGATCATCCGAAATATGTTAGGATTCACAACCCATTGAACTTTCAGAGTCCCAAGTTAGGCAAAGGAGGATTTGATGAGAAAAGGGCTTATAAAACCCTTAGGCGAACCTCCCGTACAAGCTAGATTTAGGGTCTATGTGGTTCTTATCAAATTCTAGATATCAAGATTAAATCTTCGACAACTGCAACTTAGATGATAAACCAAAATGAACTATAATACCTTTGCTTGACCCAATGAAGCAGCGGAAAGAGCTATAATCTCGGACCCATTTCCTTTTATAACTGTAGGCTTAAGCTCGACGAGCTCCAGACATGCCTTTAACCTGAAATTCGAGCACCCGATTGCGACAGGGTCGAGAACCCATGGCTTCCCGAGCTGATTCGCGAGTTCTGCGGCGGCTTTCATGGACGTAACCCAGTCCGGTGTCAGCGTCCCGACATTGATGCAGAGCGCATGGACATGAGGCGTGAAGTCACAGGTCTCGACGACTGAGTGGACCATCGCCGGAGAAGCGCCGGCGGACAAAAGGGTATTCGCAGCGAGATCCATAGAGACGAAGTTGGTGATGCACTGAACCAACGGTGAACGTCGCCGGACGTCAGCGAGGTGAGCCCACACGCCGCCGCTCCACTTGCTTGGCACCAATTTCGGTTCCATGCTCAATGGATAAAAAGGGAAACTTTGCTCGTGCTTTCGAATGTATAATAATAAGAAACCCGGCTTGTCTTCCATTTCACGCGAAAATCGGGATTTGAACCGGTTAACTAACTAACCAAAGCAATCCAATGTGAACCGGGATGAATTCGTTCCCGGTTTAGAAGACAGAAGATATAGCTCAGAGAGAGCTTGAGCTAAGAACCAAAACAAGCAAACATGTTCAGACAATTTGAATCAAATCAAAGACAAGTGATTTGCTTTTTCGGGTTTCTCTTTTACATTATCTGAACTGAGAGAAAAATCTGAACTTTTTACCCATACAGAAGCGTGAATTTTCATCTGCTTGATATGAGCATCATTCAACTACACATTGGTGCGACTTGAACCAATCATTTGACAGTAACTCGATGATACGTCTCTCGAGCCTGTCAGCACCAGGACCAGGGCGAAGAACACTAGCGTCGCCCCAAACGGAACAAGAACTACTATTGTTTGGAAGGTTACCCAAGCACCACCCACCAGGCACAACTTCTTCACCTGTGTTGCGCCCAAGAAGTTCTTGATCAATGCGATCAAGAACAGGATCGTCATGTCTGAATCCTCTGGTGAATGCTGCTCCACTTTTGACCATAGCCGTGAACTCTTTCGCATCAAGCCGATGGTACTTCTCCCGTAATGTTTCGTTGTGTGCTAGATACAGTAAGTTGTGGTTAATGATGGTTTTTCTGAACTGATTCGAGCTGCAGAGGATGGTTGGGAAATAGTTGGAGAGCGAAGCGGGTGTGTTGGACAAGTACATGAGTAGAGTTCGAGGGAAGTTGTCAGTTCCCAAAACACAATGTTCGACAAAGTTACGGGTTAGGATGGAGAAAGATGGACCTGCAACAGCGAACAACCGTTGTTAATTTCACATCACATTTCATTTGATCCTACAAAACTAAAAGTCTCTAAAGCGAGCTCCTTTCAAGCTATATTCGACAATTTTGAGAGTGTACAATGGAAATTTCCTAGTTCATGCAATCACCGTGAATATGTCATCCTAACAGCGAATCTTTCTCAAAAGTTTCACAAATCAAACTCTATTTCTTGAAGCAAAATCTTAGATTGCATATGATTTTTCTGGTTTTCCACTTCAAAACAAAGCAATGATACATATTCTCCATCAGTATGAATATGTAATGGCAACCTAACGTTCCTCAGCTTCAAAAACAACGAACTACCAAAAAAGGCTCGACAAAATATAGATCCGTAAGGAAAGGAAAAAAAATTCCTAACAGCAAGTCTTTGATCTCATAGCAAGGTCAATAGTCCAAGCAAAATAAGAACAACAATTTGCTCCAATTTTGATACTTATTTTTCTCTTAAATTTGAGAAAACCATTCACAGTTACTACATTTACCAATGCGTTCTTCAAATGGAACATACGAAGAACTTCACCTTCCATTGTTAAGAACCAACCTCATGCAGCAAAGCGATAAGAAAACATGAAAAACAGACCCTAAAAACATGAAAAACAGACCTTCAATCCATACATATTAGCAAATCACTAGATGAATCCCATCTGTAACCTCTATACTCGAATTTGAGTTTTTTTCTATGAAGCAAATTTGATGCTCGACGTATAGGAACAAAAACTAACCAGTTGTAGCACGACGCAAACACAACTACGATCACAACAGGAAAGAAAATCGTTTCTCAATGATTAATCCAAATTTGCCTAAACTGGAGAAAACTTAAATGCGAAAAAAGGTAACATAAAAGCAAAAGGAGCACACCTGAGAATAATCTGAATGCCTTAGGCAACTCCCGCTTCTGAGTAGCGTAAAACATATCGGTTTTTTCCACAAGATAGAGGCCAGGGTCAACAATAATTGGCTTCAACCTCCTAGACCTATATGGAACCACAAAGTAAAGCCTCAATTTCTGGAGCTAAATTGCTCCGGTTTAAGATTCCCAAGAACCGACAAGATTGATCTTAGGGATATAAATGGAATCTACAATACTAACGGTCTCAAAGTTGAACCAGAGTGGAAATAAATTGGATGAATCAAACTTCCATGAAAACAAGCAACAATGAGTGTTAAATGAAGTAAATTCAGTATAACCAGATGTAGTGAAAGAAGAAGAAGCATACTCTCTCCAGCCAATGTAGCTTGTATGGTTCATAAAGTTCAAATCCTTAGGCAAATGCGATAAGATGTGAAGAAGATCTGCAAAACCCGAATCAGAAAATGTATAGGGAAGTCCTGAAACAGAAGAAATCCGAACAAATTGGAGAAATTGCAGGGGAAATCACCATCTTGGGTAATGAGAGGGTAATCATCCGCACTGAGATTGACAAACCAATCCCAACTGCTTGACAATCGAAGAAGAATCGAAGCCCCGTGAAGCGTAGAAGCAATCGGCGAGGACCCTTTTGTGTAAGCGAAATCGGGTTTCCCGACAACGTCGACGTTACCCGCGGCTCGAAAGATAGGTACAGACTGTACGGTAAGAGCGAGTCGATCGCGGTCAGACTGCGGAGCCAAGCCGTCGAGATGGAAGAGCCTCGGGTCGGGTCGTGTGGCGGAGGAGGCAGAGGAAGAGGTGGTCGCGGTAGTGGAGAGTGAGAGGATGAAGCAGAAAGAGACGAATGCGGTGGTGAGAATAACTAAAAGTGTCGTTCGGGAATACTCCTTGGTGATGGCGGAGTAAGCCACCGGCGACGGGTGCTGCATTTTCGCGGCGGCGCGTGAGGTTAAAGTTTTTTTTTTTGTTTCCTCGCTCTTAAAGAAAGCAACCGGATTGGATTTAGGAGGTTGGATAATTTGGTTATAAATGGAATCGCAAGTGGCAAGTGGTTAAGGAATTAAGATTACCGTTGATGCTCCAAGATTTCCATTACTGAAAGCTTTATCTTAACTATAAAAGAAAATATCCATATACAAATTTCAGATAAATATATATCATTTATTATACGTTTATTAAATTGTACATTTTTAAACATTGTAAAATTTTAAATTTCTCAAATAAAATATCAGATTTTAAATATAATAACAGAACTAAAATAAAAGCCTATTACAAATTTATAGTTTTTTAACCTCATAAAAAAATATATACTTTTACCTTCGTCAACAATGCCAAACCATATGCAAATTACTTTTTCTATTTTGTATAAAATTTATCATATAATTATGACTGTTTTCAAAGTATAATAATAATGATTATTTCAAATTAAAGTATAATGTACATTTGATAAGAATATATACTTATATATAAATTTATTTAAACGTAATTATTATAATCAATGTATTATTATAAAAATAGAAGACAATAATATATATATATTATAAAGGACATAATTGTAATTACATCTATTTTAAACTTAATTCGGTTTAATATCCTATTGTGTATATAGTGTCGTTTGTGTATTGTTAAATAATAATTTTGAATCACTTTCGTTATAATTGTAATTACATCTATTTTAGGCTTAATTAGGTTTAATGTCCTATTGTGTATATAGTGACGTTTGTGTATTGTTGAATAATAATTTTGAATCACTTTCATTATATGGTATCAGAGCAAAGAAAATCGTCTCACAACATAACCCTAGCCTTTGGTCTCCTGCTTCAGCCGTTGCTGTCTCTCTTTAGTCCTTTGCCGCCGGAGATCGTTCTACTTCAGTCGCTTCAGCCGCTGCTCTTCTCCTGCTTCAGCCGCTGCTCTTCTCCTTTAGCCCCTTTGCTCAAAATCAATGTCGAACGCATCTGAGTCTTCAAACGTGCGCAACATGGATCTTCTCACCAGGACAAAGATGAATGACGCCAAACCTGTCTCCACCCAATGCCGTCGACATCACGGTTGACTACCGCTTCGGGTTCTCCTCTATCTGACCCGAGTGAATTCAGGCAAGTCATTGGGAGTCTTCAGTATCTTTCTCTCACGCGTCCGGATATTAACTTTGTTGTCAACAAACTGTCCCAATTTATGCATCAATCAACGGATGAGCATTGGCTATATGCAAAATGCGTACTTCGCTACCTTGCTGGCTCACGAAACAAAGGTATTTTTCTTGCTGCTGGAAATTCTTTGTCTCTTCATGCTTTCAGTGATGCGGACTGGACCGGCGATCCATCGGACTTCAAATCAACGGGTGCATACATAATTTATCTTGGCAAACATCCCATCTCATGGTCGTCCAAGAAACAAACGAGACACTTCTGATCTTCCACAGAGGTTGAATATCGGTCGATAGCAAATACCTCGGCCGAGAGTTGTTGGCTTGGTAATCTTCTCATTGAACTTGGCATTACTCTTCCGTCAGCTCCAACAATCTACTGTGACAACATTGGAGCCACCTATAGTGCGAATCCCGTCTTTCACTCCCAGATGAAGCATCTTGCACTTGATTATTTCTTTGTGCGCGGTCAGATCGAAGGAGGCACCCTACGAGTATCTCATGTGAGCTCCAAATATCAACTTGCGAACATTCTTACCAAACCTCTTCCACGGCAACAGTTTGACGGATTATGTTCCAAGATTGAAATCACCTGGGGTGACTCATCTTGTGGAGACGTATAAAGGACATAATTGTAATTACTTTTAGGTTTAACTAGATTTAATGTCCTATTCTATATATAGTGTCGTTTATGTATTGTTGAATAATAATTTTGAATCACTTTCGTTATATATATATATATATATAGTCTTGAGAAACAAATGCTTTAAATTTTATTTTATTTTTTCAAATATTATTTTACTTGTCTCCGAACTGAAACTAATCAACAATGAAACTGAAAACAAACACTACAATTGGGTTTTGTCCATTTACTCGTGTTTTGGGACCGAATGAGAACTAAAGATATCAAATTTCGAGGCTCGTGAATCGCCGGAGTTCAGTCATTTTTCGCCGGAGCTTCTTCTCCGATATCCTCTTGATACATCCTCTTTCCAATTCTCCCAGGATACTCAGAAGAATCCGAAGAATGTAGCCGCTGCGAAAACTAAGAACAGAGCTCCTCCCAAGTAGCCAACCTGAGAGGAAAAGAAAAAGAAACTGAATTTTTTTGTGCTGGTTCATAGATGGCATCGTCGGAACAAGGGTAAGGGTAAGAGAGACGGCTCAGTCCATGTGCACAAGAGCATTCGAACAGGTTTATTCGAACAGGTTTCTAGGGCCCATTATTTTTAAAAAAAATATATTTAGAATAATTTTATGTTAAAAGGTACAACAGGGTCTATTTTAATTTTATGCACATGGTCTCTTTTCTAATTTTTTAGTTGAACCGATCCTGAACGGTAATAGCTCGTACCAGTTTCTCGGAGATGTATTTGGCGAGGAATGCACCGCCCACAACTGCGAGAGCTGTTGCCATGAAGTGTCCAGCGATGGCTCCACTTGCAACGCCCCAAGCGGACTGTAAAATACGAAATGAAAGGGCGTGTTTAAGTTAGTTCGTGCAGCAGATTGACGAATTAGGAATGGTGTGAGCCAAACCTGAGCAGCCCCGAGCGCGACTGTAGCAAGCATAGACCGATCTCCCCATTCCTGAAAGATTCAAAGTTGAAGAATGATCAATGATTCTATATTCGGGGTTTAAGCACTTGAACAAAAAAGGAAATAGTGTTCTTCTTACAGCAAAAAACACGAGGCTGAACGATTTCCAGATAATTTCGAGAGGGTTTGAAAGCCTTTTCGAAACCTGGAGTTGTAAGAATATCTGTTAGTAAATCTTGTGAAGAGATAAATCATGGCAAATTTCCATCGAAAAAAACCTTTTCTTTTACGAGTTCCTCAGCTTCGACAAATTCATCAAGCTCCTGACCGTCCTTCTCGCCGATCTTAGCCTCAGCCGGCGGTATATCCCACGCATCTTTTATAGATTTCAAACCAAAGAACACGAGAAGTGCAACTGCAGCATATTCTCCTATGGGTAATGCTGTTCTCGATAAACCGAAAACAAGACATTAGACACTTCTGTGCAGAACTCATCAAACTACATAAAAAGATTTATACTATTCCGACAAAAAAGATACGCATCCATATATGATGAAATAAAAAAAGGCGAGACGCTTACTCGTTTGGAACTTAGCAGGTACAGATTGAAATATTTTTCCAATAACAACGGACAGGATAGTCATTAGAGATAAAGCTCCCATTGAACCTAAAAGAACCTTGTCAAGAATCCCGCAGTCAAGGCCATCAGTATTCACCAAGCCATGATTTTACATCAATATATCGAATGAACTTAACGACAAAACCACAATCAAAGCAATATTTCCTTTCTAAAATCCGAATCTTTACAAAGTTGTCGAAGAATTTGAAACATATAATTCAACACCTAAAACCTGACGATGTATCTTATTCCGACACAAAGAAGGGGTGAATCAAGACACCCGATAAGCTTACACTACAAAAATGCAACAGATATTCTTTTCTGCAATCCCAATTTTGCTTAACGAACATGTTTTTTCGGTATATAACGAAGAGATCATAGGCAGAGACGGATAGAGAAATGTGAGAACATATCGTACCAGTGTTTTCTCATATTGCATGGCCAACAAAGCAGCAATAAAAAATGTCTGGAAACGAAAAAAAAAAAAGAATATCTATGAGACAACTCCCGGTTAAGATGAAAAAGCCGAATATTTTGCTTATATAGAAATAAAAAGATTTATAACAATGAAATGCTGTAAAATACGGCTTATATACCTTGTCTCCAATCTCTGAAACAAATATTAATGAGAAGGCTGCGGTAAAGCCTGACTTGGCTACTGCAGCTAGAACCGAGGATGGCCCTCCCTTCACGAACGTGATAATCGAAAATACTAAACCGCAAATTAGTAATACGAGCGCTATAGATAGCGGGTAAGGGATCCGGCCTGGAGATTTTAAGCTGCAAGACCAAGGAATATAGAAGCATAAGTGATGATGAAAGTGCAATGTACATACACAACAAGCATATGAAATATGAATACTCCTATCAAATTCATGAATATAAGAGAAAATTCATATTAGAATAGCCATTACATGCCTAAAGAGTAGTAATTGCATCTTCCATTGTTAACAAAAAGAAAAATATCAATGAATTTTCACTACTCACTTCTCCGAAGAGCTATCATGGGATCCATCTTCCTCACCACCACTAAAGCTGCCGGAGCCAACACCAGGATTTGATGCATGAGCTCTTGAGTTGCAGCATACTGTGTTGAACCTTGGTCTTCCTCTAGATCTTACTACAAATTTAATCATTAAGTGAAAAGAATCTCTTCATTCAAAACCCCATTGCAGATATCACTCAGACAAAACTGAAGAAAGTTTCCTTAATTAGGGTTTATTGTGCAAGCAGAAGAATATCTCAGTGATCTGCTGAATCTAAGACAGGTCCTAGGGATGTGAAAATCAAACAAATTTCCAAAATCTTGTGAATAAAAAAAATAAAATTCTTATCTGGGTTTCATGAGACACGCAATGCACAATTCCATAACCATGCTCCAGTGGAATCAACAGGATAATCTAAAATTCTAGCTTGATTCCATAAAACCCAAATCGAACCCTTTATCCGGTAAGAGATAATAAATCTGACATCTCTGATTCAATTAAAACGGAAGTCAGCAACTTACAAGTTGGAAATTTGGGTTTGCTCCAAGTGTTTGGACAAGACAACGAATCAAACACAGACAACAATGGAACTTTCTGTCTTGAAGACACAACTGTTGCTGCAGCTCCACAACTATCATTGATCCTAACTCTAACTACCTCCATGTCGTTGCTCTGATCCAAGAGAAACAGAGAAATTTAGTGACTCATTGTCAGTGAATTCTGCTGAGCATCTGAAAGACCCAGAAACCAAATTCGAAGGATTTTTCGATTCTTTTTCACGGATTGTTCGTGGGGTTTAGCAAGATCGAAGCTGAGTTGCAGGTGGAGATAGGATTCGAATGTGTTCTCGTGCATAAGCGAGTGAAGCTCTCTGGCTCCGCCACGTGTGTTGCGGCCTAGATAGAGTTCAAGGGCCCCCCACGAACAAACGACGCCGTATTAGTCGTCAAAGTATACGGTCGCGTAACATCGTTTATGTATATATCTATACTAAATTATAATTGTGGTATATATGCATTTAAGTATTATACTTAAAAAATGTTGATATAATTTGTGTACAATGAATTAAAGTGATTATATATATAGATGAAATTAGTTTTCTATCCGCGTTTCCTATGGAAAATATTATTTTAGATAAAAATTGAAATAAAGTTTGAATAAAAATTGTTAACATATGTTTAATTTTATATTAGAAGATATTACATATTCAATCTTAATATTATGTATATACATTCACGGTAATACGAATTTTAACGTGATAAATAATTAGAAGTTAAGCGAAATTCTTCAAAGCCATTTCATATTTAGTCAACACAATTCTGACCACCAAATGTATGAAGTCTAATCCAACGATCCAACATTATCCTAATACAAATGTTATAAAAGAATGAAGATTAAGTATCACCAAATCAAGGGACATTTCTATGCTTATTTCACACAATCTGCCTTAGCATCATGAACTATATAGATTACGAATGATTCATAACAACAATAGACATACTCAACAAACAAAACACTCGAAAAGAATATCACCAATCAGACCTCAAGAGATCCTAAACCCCCAATTCAACCGAAAACCTAAATCCCCTGTTCAGCCAAAAACGAACCATGATTACACATGTCTAATCAGAAATCAAATTCTCGCAAGAATATCAAATGAAAAATGATCGATGAAGCAAACAATTAAAGAATTAGAAAAAGGAATCGGCAACGGAAATTTTTGAAATCTATAGAACACTAAATCAATCGAGGAAAACTTATGATTATACAAACTCAACCGCCAATCACCACAACAAAAATAAGCATATAACATCGATGAAACAAACCTAAAAAATATTTTGAACGGTAAATCATATGCAGAACCTAAACATATGTCGCCGACGGAGCAACTAGAAACAATCGACAAAGCAACCCAAAACAATTGACAGAGCAATCGACTAATCAACCCAAAACAGACCACGATTCAACCCGAAACAACTGACAAAACAACGGGAACAATCGACGAAGCAACCCAAAATAATCGATAAGGCAATCGAAAAGCAACACTAATCAGTCAACGAAGCAATACCAAACGGCCGGCAAAGCAATCGTAAAAAATCGATGAAGCAAACCAAGAAAACCGATGAAACAACCCAAAAACCGGACAACATATTCCAAAACAACCGGCAGAGCAACCCTAGACTACCTACGACTCAACCCAAGGCAACCGATGAAACTACCCAAAACAAATCGACTAATAAATGTAAGGCAATCGAAAAAGCAACCCTAATCATTCAACGAAGCAATAACAAACGGTCCTTCTTCCATCAAATATTATTTAATCAAGTTTTAACATGGATTGAATTGTAATAGTAACTTATCTACCTATGAATGAGTACTTGGTATGAATCTAACAGTGTTAGCTAAAGGGTAACTCGTTAAAACCGATTAAATTAAGCTTTGCCTTGAGGCTATCTAAAGATCAATTCTAAGAATATAATTAGAAAATTGATCTTCTAACTTCATAATTTGCGTTCTATTCTTCTCACGCCGATCAAAAGGTAATTCATTTGAGATTAAAGAAACAATTCTATTGATTACCTTATGGAACCTTCTCTAGCTATCGGCGGCAAATTTCGAGCTCCGAAAATCTTTCTTCAATTCAACAACTCTCTTCATACAAGTTGCATTTGTCTTTCCCAGTACCGTTGCGGCGATCTTCTCCCATCTCATGGCCACGTCCATGGGAAATTATTTCAGAGCATTGCGCAATGCAATGTCTTCTCCGTTCGTCCAAATCTCTTTGTTCACTTCACTGTCGCTTGTCGCCGGATTCTCGGCTTTTTTCTCGGACATTCTATCGTCCAATGGCTTCCTGTTTTTCAAAAACTGCACCTTTTCTCTCCGAGCTCTTTGGCCTTCTTAATCATGTTCTCAAGTGTGTCCGCATTTCCGGTGGGGTGCTAGGGGATGCGACACGGGTGGGGAGGAGGCGCGGGGGAGACGATGCACGATGGAGGGGAGGCGAGTGGGGAGGGGAGGCGTGGGGGAGACGATGCGGGTGGGAAGGGGAGGCGCGGGGGATCTTGAAGGGCGAGGCGGGTAGAGAGGAGAGCTGCCGGAGGCGGGTGGAGAGGGAGGCGCGGGGGAGGCGAGGGGCGGCGGAGGCAAGGTTGGGGAGGGGAGATGCGGGAGAGACAACGCGGGTGGAGAGAGGCGCCGCCAGAGACGGGTGGAGAGAGGAGTCGCCGGAGGCGGGTGGAGAAGAGAGCCGATGGGTGTTGGCTTTCATCTAAAACCATAAATCCAAAGAGAATAAATAGAGGAAAGCTCAGAAAACTCTCATGAACAGTAACCATATTACATGCAACGGTTGCAGAATTGTCCAACAAAAAGGAGAGGCGATCGAACGGTTGATATGATAACACGTTGGCTTTTTTACTGTTCACTTAGAATTTTGCTTTAGTATATAATATTAGATACACCAAATCAGCTATATAAGGTTCATGTACCTTATATTTTACTAGGAATTATACAAATCTATAAGTAGATAAATCAAACAATTCGGTACTTTTGAATCAGTTTCAATTGAATTGAGAAAAATATAAATTTCCATTAAAAAAAAGATATTATAAAAGAAATAGAAACAATATTGAGAGAAGAGAGCAGGAGAGAGGAGGAGATAATTCTTATTGAATGATTCTCCTCAAGTGTACATTTACAAATGAAATTGCCTCTATTTATAGACTTACAAGGATAGATGAAGAGACAAACAAATAGATTAAGAGATAAGGTAGTCATAATTCATAGAATTAAATAGAAATAAAGTGGGAGAGTAAATAGAGAATATGAAGAGTTGGAAAACTCAAAAGACATTCACATAATATTATTATTTTATAATACTCCCCCTTGAATGTCTATTGAGTAATTGGAATATGCTTTATTAAAAATTTACTAGGTAAAACCCGTAGAGAAAAACCCTAGTAAAGAATACATATCCTTAATGATATGGAATAGATATGTTGCCTCGTTAAAAACCTTTTCTAAGAAAACCTAATAGGAAAAAACTTAGTAAAAGGGAAAAAGAGTGCAACACATATCTTTTCTCCCCCTGATAAGATCATTATTTTATATCTTTCAAACGACGCATTCCAATTAAAGAAACCATCTTCTCAAATGATCTCGAAGGTAATGCCTTAGTGAATAAATCAGCTGGATTCTCACTAGACTTTATTTGTTGAACATCTATCTCACCATTTTGTTGAAGATCATGGGTAAAGAAAAATTTAGGTGAAATATGTTTTGTTTTGTCACCCTTAATGTAACCATCCTTTAATTGAGCTATGCATGCAGTATTATCCTCAAACAATATTGTAGGGATATTTTTATCAATTGGGAGACCACATGACTCCCTAATATATTGAGATAATGATCTCAACCAAACGCATTCACGACTTGCCTCATGAATAGCTAATAACTCTGCATGATTTGTTGAAGTGGCTACCAATGTTTGTTTTATAGAACGCCATGAAATTGCGGTTCCCCCACAAGTAAATACATACCCAGATTGAGATCGGGCTTTATGAGGATCTGACAAATATCCAGCATCTGCATAACCAACTAAAATTGGTTTTGATAAGTTATTATAATATAAGCCCATATCTGTGGTCCCTCGAAGATATCTAAAGATATGTTTTATACCATTCCAGTGTCTTCGAGTTGGCGAGGAACTATATCTTGCCAATAAACTTATTGCAAAAGATATATCAGGACGTGTATTATTAGCAAGATACATTAGTGCTCCAATAGCACTAAGATATGGTACTTCAGGACCAAGTAATTCTTCATTTTCCTCACGTGGTCTAAAGACATCTTTATTAATGTCTAATGACCTTACTACCATAGGAGTACTTAAAGGGTGCGCTTTATCCATGTAAAACCTTTTAAGTACTTTTTCTATATAGGATGATTGATGCAAAAATATTCCATCTTCCAGATGCTCAATTTGAAGACCTAAACAAAATTTTGTTTTTCCAAGGTCTTTCATCTCAAACTCTTTCTTTAAGCATTGCATAGCTTGTGATAACTCTTCAGGAGTTCCAATCACATTTAAATCATCAACATAAACCGCAATTATAACAAACTTTGATTTTGATCCTTTTATGAATACACATGGGCATATAGGATCATTATTATATCCTTCTTTTATCAAATATTCACTAAGACGATTATACCACATCCGTCCAGATTGTTTTAGCCCATACAACGCTTTGTTTAATTTAACAGAGTATATTTCTCGAGAATTATTACATGCTTCTGGCATTTTAAATCCATCAGGGATTTTCATATATATACCATGGTCTAACGAGCCATACAAATAAGCCGTGACCACATCCATGAGGCGCATTTCAAGTCTTTCGGTCATTGCCAGACTTATCAAGTATCGAAGCGTTATTGCATCCACCACAGGCGAATATGTTTGTTCATAATCAACACCAGGAATTTGGGTAAAACCTTGAGCAACAAGTCTTGCTTTATATCTAATGATCTCATTTTGTTCATTTTTCTTTCGTAGAAATACCCATTTATTTCCAATTGGTTTGATTCCTTCTGGTGTTTGGACAATTGGTCCAAAAACTCCTCTCCTTTTAATAGAGTCTAATTCAGACTTGATTGCCTCTTTCCACATTGGCCAATCATTTCTATTTCTACATTCCTCTATAGAGGTAGGTTCATGATCCTCGTTTTCATTTATTATATCGCGCGCTATATTTTCAACAAAAATATTGTCGACAATTATTTCTTTTCGGTTCCATCTTCTTCCTGTATTGATATAGTTAATTGAGATCTCTTCATTTTCATTGGTTTCAGGTACCTGATTACTTTCATCATTAACCATATCAATGATCTCTTCTGGAGATACGTCATCATTTTGACCATCAAGATTAGTTGCTCCTTTTCTTTTTCGAGGAAGTTTATCTTTGGAACCAAGTGGTCTACCACGCTTCATGCGCACCTTAGACTCACTAGCAATTATAGGTTGTCCTTCTGGGACATGTATTTTAATTGGAGCATTCACAGCTGGAATATGAGATTTTGTGACTTTTTTTGGGTCAGCGAATGCGTCTGGCAATTGATTCGCAATACCTTGTAAATGGATTATCCTTTGAACTTCTAAATCACTTTCTTTTGTTCGAGGATCTAAATTTGTAAGTGATGATACATTCCATGATATCTCTTTCTCCAAATGTTTGTTACTTTCCCCTAATGTTGGGAATAATGATTCATCAAAATGACAATCTGCAAATCTTGCAGTGAAAATATCTCCAGTCATTGGTTCAATATATTTTATTATTGACGGAGATTCATACCCAACATATATTCCCATTCTCCTTTGAGGTCCCATTTTTGTTCGTTGTGGTGGATTAATTGGGACATATACCGCACATCCGAAAATCCTCAAATGAGAAATATTTGGTTCCTGACCATAAACCAATTGCAAAGGGGAATTATCATGATAACTAGTTGGCCGAATGCGTATAAGTTGTGCTGCATGTAAAACAGCATGACCCCAAGCCCAAATGGGAAGATTGGATTTCATAAGTATTGGTCTTGCAATCCATTGAATTCGTTTTATAAATGATTCTGCTAGACCATTTTGAGTATGAACATATGCTACAGGATGTTCTACTCGTATACCAATCGACATACAATAAGTCACAAAAGACTGAGACATGAATTCACCGGCATTATCAAGACGAATTGTTTTAATCGGATGATCAGGAAAATGTGCCCGTAATCGTATTATTTGTGCAAGTAATCTCGCAAAAGCCAAATTACGAGATGATAATAAGCACACGTGTGACCATCTTGTTGAAGCATCAATTAATACCATGAAATATCGAAATGATCCACACGGTGGATGAATCGGGCCACATATATCACCGTGAATTCTTTCTAGAAATGATAATGATTCATTTCTTATTTTTGCTGAAGAGGGTCTTGTTATTAGTTTTCCCTTTGAGCAATCAACACAAGAAAATTCATTGGATTGAAAAATCTTCTGGTTTTTCAATGAATGACCACATGAATTTTCAATAATTTTTCGCATCATCGTTGAACCGGGATGGCCTAACCGGTCGTGCCAAACTTTGAAATGATTTACAACATCAGTAAACTTCGGGTTTACTGTATTATATGCTTCAATCATCTCAATAGATGTGTAATATAAACCAGATGATAAAGCATGTAACTTTTCTAACACACACCTTTTACCCATTATAGTTGAGGTAATACAAAGATACTCAATGCCTTTTTCATTCATAGTTTCAATGTGATATCCATTAATACGAATATCCTTGAAACTTAACAAATTTCTTGAAGACTTTGGAGAGTACAAGGCATTGTAAATGATAAACTTTGTGCCATTTGGCATCGCAAAAATTGCTCTTCCGGAGCCCTCAACAATTTTTGCACATCCTGATATGGTATTGACATATGCTTTATCATTTCTTAAGTTTGAAAAATATTTATCAATATCAATCAGATATAATCCGAGTTTTAATATTATTTTTTTATCCATAATAATTATTATTATTATATACTAATCATAACTATACTTTTAATTTTAATGAAATCAATTAGAATACAATATTTTTTATAATTTGGTATGTGATCATTATTTTACTATAAATATGTGGTTTCTGATTTTTTGGTTAAATCTTATATTTTAATATTGGTATTGATAACCAATGTTTATATCATTCGGTTTGGAACAAATCGATTGATGATATGATTATATTAGTTAATACAAGATTTAAGTGACACGATGCGTACAAAGGGTAATAGTATTTTCGGTTTTGAACATCTCAAAGTCGTTAAGGTTGATGGAATCGTAACAAGGTTCGAACCGAGATGAGGTCTCGATCCGAACTTCATCGTATTAATGCTCAAACGGTCATATGCATTAAAATGAAATATTCTGATTTGATTTCTCGGAATATTCCATTTAAATGTTCTCAGAATATTCCATTTAGATACTTTTGGAATATTTTAATTTGATTCTTGGGAATATTCTATTTAAATGCTCTTATAAATCACTCTAAAAGGATGCTAAGAGGTTAATATCAAAACACACAATAAAAAAAAATTAGAGAGAAAGACGAGAGTTTAAGAGAAAAACTCTCTTACAGTTCCGGCCCCCGTCAAGGAGTTGGCAACGATGATCTGAGGCTCGGTGTGGACTATACGCAGAGGCTCTACGCATGAGGAGCTCCATCCCCAATCATTCTGTCATATTCATCAGAAAAGGTACATAAATATGTTTATGTTTTCGCATGTAAAAACACGTTTAATTGTCTAAATGCGACTAGATCTCATCATAGGGTTATATATTTGCTTCTGTTGCATGTTATTAGCAATCCTACAAAGGTCATTATCGACCTCTCAGAAAAACAAGAGAGCTAGACACATAAGAAGACAAAGAAAGTTAGTTTAATCTCTCGATTTTTTTATCATTCTTGAAATTTGTGTTGTAATCTCACACTAAAAACACAGTATTTGCAACGGACGGAGCATCGAATCCATCCGCTGATAAAAAATACCAACGGATCGCAACAGATATCCGAGAACGTCCAACGGGTCGACATCCATTGCAATCTGTAGCAAATATCAACCGACATTCAACGAATATCTTTCGTTGCTCCCGTCCATTGGAAAGCCATCCGTTGCAAACTGTAACGGATGTTCGTTTGAAAGTGTAACGGATGCCCATTGAAATTGTTAGTTTTGAGGATTACGGGTGGAATAAATTCACATGAACTTGCAATGGGCATTCGTTGAGGTTTCCAATGGATGTCCGTTGCAAATAACACTATTTAATGATAACTATCAAGGTTTTAGCATCAAACCATCAACAACAAATATATTTTAACACAATGTCGTCTTCTTTAAATAGAGATATATATAAATCGAGAGAGTGGATGTATATAAGAAAAGATCCTATAACCGAAGAGATTACGCAAGAATTCTTACACGGATTAGAGCAATTCATGAGTTTTACATCGATGTAATCTTTGTGTCAATAATGCGGGACAATGTTCTGTCCATGCAAAAGATGCAAAAACATGAAGTATCGAAGTTAAGAAATTTTTTGCAAACATCTTTACAAGGTGGGTATCGTTGAGAATTACAAAATTTGGTTATTTCAAGGCGAAAATTACGGTGTTAGAGATATTGTGCAAGAAGCACAAGTATAAAGAAATGAAAAAGTTATTTAAGAAGCATCAACGACCAATCCATATGTGGAAATGGTGTTAGATACTTTTTGTGGAGTTGTTCATGAACAATTGCATGAAGAGATGCCGAACATCGATGCACGCCGATTTTTCAACCTATTGGATTCGACGAAACAACCTATATATGAAGGTTGTCGTGAAGGTCAGTGCCACTTATCTTTATCTTCAAGATTGATGAGTATAAAAACAGACTACAATGTTGCTAAAAAATGCATGGATTCATTTTGCAAAACCATGAGTGAATATTTACCGAAAAATAATCAAGCTCCCGAGACATACTGCGAAACAAAGAATGTTTTAAAATATTTGGGAATGCCACATGAGAAAATTGATGTTTATAGAAATAGTTGCATGTTGTTTTGGGGAAATGATAAAGACTTGTTGGAATGCAAGTTTTGCGGTGCAAGCAGATTTCGGCTAAAAAACTATCTTCACGTAAATATGTACCACACAAAAAATGTTCTATATGTCTGTAGCAAACAGGTTAAGAAGGTTATTTGATAAAAAACCACTATGGCAATGAGATGACACGTAGACCAATCGAGGGGTGAAGGGATAATGCAACATTCATCGGATAGTAAGGCTTGGAAAGATTTCAATGAAATGTTTCCTGAGTTCGCGTATGAAACGAGAAATGTTTATCTTTGTCTATGCACCGATGGTTTTAGTCCATATGAACAATGTGAAAGTCAATATTCTTTGTGGCCGGTGATTTTATCTCCGTATAATTTGTCTCCCGATATGTGTTTGAAAAGAGAGGTAATGTTTCTGACGAAGCAAAATTTTACATTGAAAACGGTCTTGTTATGGACAATTAGCGACTTTCCTGCCTATGGAATGTTGTCTGGATGGAGCACGCACGGGAGATTAGCATGTCCATATTATATGGAGGATACAGATTCATTTCGACTAGTACATGGCAAGAAACCATGTTGGTTTGATTGTCATAGAAGATTTCTTCCTCGTGGACATGCTTTCCGGAAAGATAAGAAACATTTTCGAAAGAATGTGGTACAAAAAGAAGATGCACCGTGCATGCAAACTGGAACACAAATCATGTACGAAAGATTGAACACAATGGGCGATTTACAAGAATTCGTAGAATACGGTGGAGATCGTGGGCATCGCAAACCAAAAGGCCAAGGTGAATGGCATAACTGGTATAAACGTAGTATCTTTTGGGAACTACCATACTGGAAATCAATGATATTATGTCATAATTTAGATGTTATGCATATCGAAAGAACTTTGGTGAATGGCATAACTGGTATAAACGTAGTATCTTTTGGGAACTACCATACTGGAAATCAATGATATTATGTCATAATTTAGATGTTATGCATATCGAAAAGAACTTTTTCGATAACATCATCAATATTGTTTTGAATGTGGCCGGTAAAACTAAGGATAATATATAATCAAGAAAAGATTTGAAGACAATATGTCGATGACCTGAGTTGGAATTGAGAGATGGATGGTCACTTGTCCCAGTATTCAGATTGACTGGTCCGACGAAAACAACATTATTAAGGTGGTTAAAAGAAGACGTTAAGTTTCCAGATGGATATGCATCGAACATTGCTCGGTGTGTGGATATTGTTGGTTCAAGGCCGATCAAGTTGAAAAGTCACGATTGTCACGTTTTTCATACATCGACTCATTCCAATTTCATTTGTTGAGCTCTTACCACGAAATATTCACGATGTGTTATGCGAAATTAGCATATTTTTTTGAGATATATGTTCAAAAAATTTAAAAAAGGATGACTTTGAATTAATGAAAAACAATATCTTTGAAGTATTATGTTCATTGGAAAAAGTTCGTCCGCCTTCATTCTTCGATGTAATGGAACATTTGCCAATACATTTACCAGATGAGGCATTACTCGGTGGACCAATTCAATTCAGATGGATGTATCCTTTCGAAAGGTTTTCTTTCATTTAAATAAAACAACAAAAAACAAAGCAATGGTTGAAAAATCTATTGTCAAACAATACTTGTTGGAAAAAATCATATATTTCATCACATTTTATTTCGAGTCGTATATTCAGACGAAAAACGACGTGTATCAGATGATCATACAAACTATCTGTATCAATATAATTCATAGTTTGACACAATCCTGAGATATTTACACCGATTGGACGTACAAGAGATAAATCCGAGGAATATTGGTTAACACCAGAGGAGTATAATCACGTCCACACATCTATATTACTAAATTGTCAAGAGCTATTACCTTTTGAAATGTACAAAACAATGAAAATCAATCTTTTAAATATATATATATATATATAATATTAATGTATTTTCGTTATACAAGATATTTGATGAAGAAGTAATTGGTACATATCCTCATCTAAACATAAATAAACTCACAGAAATGAAAGTTCAACATTATGGCCCGTGGTTTAGAGATTACGTAAGTACTCATGTACACGTCTATTAAAATTAATTTTGTTTATTATAAAGTATTCATTTGTTTTTTATGTTATACAAATGAAATATTCTGATGAAAGACTTCTAACGTGGTTAAAAGATTTGGGTAATAGTCATGCACGGAATGTTATGTGTTGGAAAATTTTTTTACTTGCGACTACACGTTCCACACGTACGAACACGGAAAACATAGAAGCACATACAATTATGGCATTTGTGTTAATAGTGAAATAGAGGATGATAACTTCTACGGTATTTTGCACCAAATGCTACAAATGGAATATCTCGATCTCGTTGGGTTGAGGGTAATGCTTTTTAAATGTCAGTGGTTCGACCCAACTGAAAGACGTGGAATACGAAAAACATCGATGGAGAGGAATTGACATCAATAAGACACAACAATTATGGTAAGTATGATCCATTCACCACAATATATCAAGCAGATCAAGTATATTATGTGAAATATCCAACAAAATTGAAACGTCGAAACAGGAGTGGTGGGTCGTAGTAAAGATCAAGCCACGAGGAATTATAAGCTCAGATGAAAAAGAAGATCCGTTGTAACCCAATCATCCGCAGTCGATTCGTTTAATTGATACAGACAATCGCGAGGAGATTCTCGCAAAAACTGACATAGACGGAGAATTCATACGCGATTATGAAGATGTTGAACTGAAAGATGCAGAAGATGTAAACGCCAATGAATTCAATGAACAATCGAAGGAAGACTCGCCAATCGAAGAATCTACTGAAGAAAAAATATAAATATAATAATAATGTAATATATAAATTATGTGTAATCTTTTTTTTAAAAAAACTTCATATGATCTAATTTCAACGTGTATCCGTTGGAAATTGTAACAGATGCCCATTGGAACACGAATCGCCTTCGTCACTTAGAAAAAAATTTCTAAGTTTTCCATAATATCAACGGGCATCCGTTGGTAAGTTGTAACAGATGTCCATTATAGTATTTCTAATGGGTATCCGTTACAAGATATTAAAGGATGACAATTACAAACCTTGTAACGGGCATCCATTAATACTGCTAACGAGCATCCGTTACAAATTACTAACGGATGACTGTTGCAAAGTGTCATCATGTCTACTTAGGCTACGATTTTTTCCAACGGACATCCGTTGGAAATTGTAACGGATAACCGTTGCACTGGGAGATGAACGATCGATTTGGCATCTATTGTCTCGAGAACACGCATTTCCAACGGACATACATTGGAAATTGTAATGGATAACCTTTGGAGAAGCATAACGTTGTGTCACTTAATTACGTCCGTTGAGTTGACGTTTTTTCGATGGGCATCCGTTGGAAATTTCTGTCTATACCGTTGAACAGTTTCATTTTCAACACAAATCTAAACTTAAAATCCTCTCAAACGCTTCCTCTCACACACAGTATTCACATTCCAAAACATTAAACACAAAATGAGGGCTAGGCGATTCACATGCCGGGAGGTATGTTAGCGGGTTCAGCGGGAGCTCCGCCCCCGCCTCCACCGCCACCATATCGGCCTCTTTCACCAATATCGGCACCACCGATATTTGATGAAGATGACGATATGATGGATCCTTGATCGATAATTTCGACGGGCGTCTCCCCCTTCCAATTATCGATTTTGATCGCCCTGTCTGGACGCTATGGTAAAATTTCAAATTATGAGTTTATAATGTTGTAAATTATAAATGTTATCTAAATATTTCATTTTCATGTGCAGGTTTGATGTGGATGATGTTCTAAAACATACGAACAACATCATCATCCAAGGGTCCTTAAAGTAT
Organism: Gynandropsis gynandra; assembly: GCA_036759665.1. Classification (NCBI taxonomy): domain Eukaryota; kingdom Viridiplantae; phylum Streptophyta; class Magnoliopsida; order Brassicales; family Cleomaceae; genus Gynandropsis; species Gynandropsis gynandra. The sequence goes on from CM071875.1 coordinate 28,744,125, forward strand.
CAACTCTATTATTCCTGGCAAGTTACGCCAGAAGTTATATACCGCCGATGATGGTGTATTTTCATCGTAAGTTTCTGTATTATAAAATTTTTATTTAAAATGATTAATTATATATATATATATATATATTGTAAACTAATTTATTATGATTTATTTTACAGCGCTCAAACAGATGATGGAAGAAGGATACGTCGCCCATCTACACGGCTTGGATGCGCGACATGCAAGCCCGCATGTGCTTTTTGATGAACAACGCCAAGCGCAACTACTACACCAAGAATTGCAAACCGACATGGGCAACTGATGAGGTCTTCAATCAACTCGTCCAACATTGGGAGTCTAAGGACTTCAAGGCCAATAGCGAGAAGGCCAAGAAATGTCGGTACGACGAGAAGGTTCCTGGAGATGGTCTGCATCGCCATACTTCAGGATCAAAATCATTCCCGAAGAGAAAGCAAGAATTGGTAAATTTCTTATAGTTATTATTTAAACTTTTTGTTTTTACAATATTTATATAACTATATTTATGTTCTATAACACATGCAACGAATAGGAAGAGAACCGACTCTTCTTGAGCTGGTAGTGGAAATCCACGTTAAGAAGAAACCGGTCGTCGGGGAAGAGAGCGACGAACCTGAACTCGTCGACCTTCGAGCAGAAAGTACCATGAAAGCTGTGATGGATAAGATTATACAGCAATCACAAGCTTGCGGTTTAACTCGCGACGAGCTCACTCCTTTGCAAAAGGATAAAATTTATTTGGAGGTAAAGAAAACATTTATTTTTTATATTTTGATTAGTAAATAAAATATTTTCTAACAATTCTAATTCTAAATTTGTTTAATTTGTAGTCGGTTAAACCGTATAAGGGGCATCTATATGGTCTCGGTGCACTGCAAAAGAATATCGTCAAGAACGCCGCGACGGTACCTCCCATGGTCCAAGAGAACTACATGCAACATCGGCGTATCGAGGATCTTGAAGTACAACTTCGAGAAACTCGAGCACAGATGCAGCATATGGAGAGCATCATAGAATTTCTATCCGGCATAGCGGGAGAAACAACGTCACGTCAAGAACCGGTTATCGATTCAGATGCAACGCCTTAACGAGATGCTGTGACCACAGGGATGACATCGGTCTCACAAATTTAGATGAAATATAATAGAATTAGGTTTTAATTTTTTGTAAGAACTTTTAATATTAATTAACACTATTTAAAATTTGTTTTTAATTTTTAAAATTTTTAATTTTTAATTTTTTTTAAATACCAATGAATGCATGTTACAATTTTCAACGGGCATCTGTTGGAATCCAAATTTCCCGTGAAATGGTAACGAATGTCCGTTGCCATTTACCGCCAATTCGTAACAGATGTTCGTTGACATTTCTCGTCATTTTGTAACAGATGTTCGTTGCAAATTTTCAATTCCCGCGCATTTTCGTACCAACGGAGGGACAACATATATCCGTTACAATGTGGTAAAAGGCACCTGTTACAGTTTGGTAACAAACGTCCGTTGTGGGTGTTGTAACGGGCATCAGTTACAATCTGCCAACGGAGTGATCTGTTGCCAGTCCGCTGGAAATTTGCAACGAATTATATCCATTGCAACTCCGTGAGAAATCACAATGAATCTCGATTTGTAACGAGCGATTCCCAATGGGTGTCGATTCGTTGTCGTCCGTTGGGAATCGGTCATTGCAACAGATTTTTGGCGATTTCCAACGGATATGTCCGTTGGAAATTGTCTGTTTTTTTGTAATGTCATAATCAATGACTTTTAATCTATCATCTTAACGAATTTCCAGTCTTGATCTTGGCGTGACTATTTTTCACTAAGCCTAGAGATTGAGAACACACAAAAGTTATAGTGTTCATTGTTTTTTCTTTTCCGGTGAGAGATAGAGAGAGAGAGAGTGAGGTTTCGACCCACTGAATCACACTAAGATTCATCAAGGACAAGTTAATTTTCCTACAACCAGTATCAGAGTCTGGTTGAAATTCAATTATCCCTCGCTAGCGAGATTCTTGGTTACGACAATGGATATTGGATTCGAGGTGTACATTTCATATGACTCCAAGGAAGGATTGGTTTGAAACTCTTCAATAATCAAGCTCAAGAAAAGTATTAATGGATAATAATGTTACATGTGAAATAAAAGGTTTTGGTTGTGTTAGAACTAGACTACATGATGGATCTTAAAATTTGCCAAAGTCAGGTAAGAATCATTCTAGAATTAGAGAAGAACATAATATCTTTGAGAAGCTTAGATCAACAAGAATACACCTGCAAGTCACTAAGAAGAAATCTGAGAGTATGCAAAGATGCTTTGGTAGTTTTGGAACCTAGACTGATAAAGGACTCTATGTCCTTGATGGAAAATTGTGATAGATGAACTTCATAGTATAAAACATATCAAGGAAGATTCATAACTGTGGTATAGGAGATTGGATCACATGAGACAAAGAGGTATGGATTTACTTGTGAAAAAATTGTCGTTTCATTTAGAAAATTGTTGGGAATTTAGACATGTGTAAATAGTGCATAGAAAGTGTACAAGGTAAAAAATTTGGACCAAGAAACGACGATACCAAGGATGTTTTGGAGTATGCGCATGCTGATTTATGGAGGTCATCAAACATGAAATCTCACTCTCTAAAATTCGATATTTTATATCTTTCAAAGATGATTACTCAAGAAAAATGTGTATTTTCTTGTTAAAGGCAATAGACAAGGGTTTTAGTAATTTTACGGATTGGAAGGTTTTAGTTGAAATGCAGATGGGAAGAATGCTTAAATGTCTAAGAATAGACAACAGATTGGAATTTTGTAACTAATATTTTAATGATTATTGTAAGAAATATGAAATTAACATGCATCACACCTACACTCTTCAAACAAAATGGGGCAGTAGAAAAGATGAATATGATAGTGATGAATACAACAAGATGTTTCCTTAGTGAATTTGGTATTGGATAAGAGTTTTGGACTGAAGTAGCCTCTGCAACTGTTCATTTGTTTAACAAATCTCCATCTAGTGCAATTGAGTTCAATACTTCATAAGAGAAGTGATCAGATAAGAAACCAGTATATGAGAATCTAAGAAGATTTGGTTGTATTACTTATGTCCATGTTTACCAGGGAAAACCCAAACCAAGGGCCAAAAAGGAATTTTTCTTAGGTATCCTCAAGGACAAAAAGGGTTACAGAATATGGTTGCTGGATGACAAGAAGTGTGTAGTGAGTAGGAATTTTCTTTTCTAGGAAGACGAATGATTAAGGATATAACACAAAGAGAACATAAGTACTTTGAAAGAAATCTTGAGGAGGGGACTGTCAACACATCCACACTGATGAGTCTTATTATATAGATGGAAGAGAATGAGGACAATAAATACAAAATAAAGTAAAAGAAAAAGGAAAATCAAACATGAACCTGTTATGATGCAGTCTCTGAATCAAAAGATCATCTAGAAGATGCAAGGGTGTCTGAGTCAAGATCATGGAAGCTTAAAGGATAATCAGTTGATTAGTGATAGACCAAAAGAGAAATTACAATTCCTAAAAGATTCAGGACATATGATACAACTGTTTTAGCTCTCATAATAACTAAAAAGGTGGAGATTGATGAACCTAATGAAAGTTATATGCCTGTTATGTAATATTTGGATAGTCTCGGGTTAAAAGTGTAATTATTAAAAGTTAATAATTCTATTTAAGAAACGAAAATTAGGTTTTCGATATAAGATTATAGAATCACAAAACCCTAGTAGCCATCAAAAGAAAAAACTACGAAGAACGAAATAGTTTTCGTTCATTGAGAATTCTGCACCAAACGTTGAAGGCAGAATCCGATCTCGGCATGGATACAAGTAGAGGACTTGTACTATCAAGTCTATCTTCCGATTGTTACAGATTCAACGTTACAGGTACGAAATTGTTTCTATATTTGTTTATCGTTGAAAACCCCGAAAAAAACTAATCTGAATATGACTAGATCTAAACAATTCGGGTTGACAAAACACGATTCCGCACCCAAATCAACCCAACAGTGGTATCAGAGCGTCTGGTCGTCTGTTTAGATTAGTTTTTTAAAAAAAAACCCCCCGCGCGCGCCGCGGGCGCAAGAACAGAATGCGGATCGAAGCGCGCAAGAACAGAATGCGGATCGAAGCACAGCCGTCGCCCGACCTCCTAGACGGCCGAACGACGGTCGTCGGTCGTGGGAGATTGGTCGGGCGGCGTGTCCAGAACGACCGCAGGCGACGGCACGGGCGGCGCACGGGCGAAGCACGGGCGAGGCGTTCGAACGGTCGAGCGGCGTGAGCGGGTAAACGTCGAACGTAGGGGTTTCTCTGTCGCGACCTGGAGCGAACCGCGGCGAATGTCGAAGCGGGCGTGAGCAAGGGTTTCGACGGTTCGACAAACGACGCAAGGAGTAGAACCGGCGGCGCACGGTGGCGGCGAAGGTCGTGGCAAAGGGCGGCGAAGGGGGAGGAGGCAAGTGCGGCGAAGGACGTGGCAAAGGGCGGCGAAGGGCGAGGAGGCGAAGATCGACGCGATGGGGATTTCTAAAATTCTCACCGCTTCGGCGAGCGACACCGGCGACCCACGGCCGGTGGGACGGTGCCTCGGTGCTCCCTCGCCGACGGCTCTTCACGCCCGGCACCGGCGACCGGAAAGGGGGGTCGCGGTGGCAAAGGGGGCGGCGGCTAGCATTTCCTAACCCTAACCCCAATCCCTAGCCCTAACCCTAACCCTAATTAAAAAAAAATTTTGTAAATTAAAATTATTGAATTTTAACTTAAGATTATTGAATTTTAATTTAAAATTAATAATTAAGTTATAAGACGATAAATAGTTTATCGTTGAGTTTTTTCCTTTACCGTAGACGTTTTGAATAAATTCTCGTTTACATGGTACGGCATGACTACCAGGAGGCATGTAGTTCGAGAATTTAGGCTTTTCCTTCATCGTAGATGTTTTGAATAGGTTCTTGTTTACATGGTACGGCCTGACTACCAGGAGGCATGTAGTTCAATAATTCGATTCATACATCTACGACATCAGATGTCTAGTGGGAGGGAACAATTAGTTTTTGTATACGCTTGGACTACCCGGGGGACATAAACTTAATTGTTATACAACCATGAGCTGAAGGATGAACTCAACTATACCGATAAGAGCGACCTGACTACCAGGTGACTATGTGATATAGAGCCGAAGTAAAATAACTATAAATTTTATACCGATAAAATTTATAAAGAATCTATTTTATATGTTTGGGAAACGTCTTGACTACCAAGGGACTCAGGCATATAGTTATAGATTGATGCTAATTGGAAATAAGATTTCTAATGTTATCGTAACATTCATTAGCGAAAAATATCATATAGATGAAGTCCATGTCTTTATGATATTTACGATGTCTAACTCTCTCCTGCAAATTTCCCTTTCGTTAACAGATCTCCTGAGAATGTCTCAATTCAATTTGCGTTCAATTCTCGAGACCAACAAGTTGGTTGGTGGAAACTTCGACGAATGGCAACGCAATTTGCGCATGGTGCTGACACGTGAGAAGCTGATCGATGTGATCGACAAATCGGCTCCTCCAGTGCCAGACCCAACGAACGACGAGGCTTTCAGTGAATACACAAAGTACGAGGAAAAGTGTATCACTGTGAAGTGTCTAATCTTGGCGACAATGAGTGGCGAACTCCATAAGCGACACGAGCATATGGATGCTAAGCAGATCATGGAGCATCTTGAGAAGATGTTCGGTGAGGAGAGTCGGAAAGCAAGGTCCAAGCTGTCAAGGACTTTGTTCAAGTCCGCTCTGCGTGAGGGATCTCCTATGGGACCCCATGTTCTTCAGATGATTAATCTGATAGAACAGCTTGAGAAGCTGGGGTATACCTTCTGCAAGGAGTTGCAGCAGGATATGATCTTGCACTCACTTCCGGAGTCCTTCTCCCCGTTCGTGGTCGACTATAACACGAACGAGCTGGACATTGAGTTGCATGAGATGCACAACATGCTCACTGAGTATGAGAAACAAATGTCCATTTGGAAGAGGGTATCGGGATCTGTGCTGATGGTTGGTGAGTCTTCTTATCAGAAGAGGAAGGGCAAGAAAAGGCCCAGGACCAGGCAGAGCATGCCTAAGTCTGGTGAGACCGAGGCAAAGGGCGGCGCCACCAAGGCCAACCAATCAGAAGCCGAGTGTTTCTTCTGCAAGAAGAAAGGACATTGGAAGAGAAACTGCAAGGAATACCTGCAGTCTCTGAAGGGCAAGAAGCAAGGTAAGATTCACATGAAAAATGTTTTCATGTTATCCTTGACTACTATTGATTCATCTAGATGGGTATTGGATACCGGTAGCAGCTTTAACGTCTGCAATATGTTGCAGGGGCTGAGGATCAGTAGGAGGTTCAGGAAGGGAGAGTTCACTCTGAAGGTTGGAAATGGCGCAAGTGTTGCTGCTCTAGCCGTAGGATGTATTTCCCTTATTATGCCTACGGGCAAGACTTTGTTGCTAGACGACTGTTATTATGTTCCGAAATTTGTTTCGAACATAATTTCTATTTCTATGCTTGATAGACGTGGATTTCGAACAGTTTTCAGTAATAACATTTGCTCTATTTATCATGGTGATGATTTATGTGTGAATGGTTATTTGCAACAAGGACTTTATATCTTACCTGATGTTAATGTAGAACAAATTAACATGCATGTTTCGGGCCATAAGAGAAAGGTAGATGATCGTCAAAGACAAACGTACCTTTGGCATTGTAGACTTGGTCACATCGGTGAGAAGAGGATAAACAGGTTGCATAAAGATGGTCTTCTAGGCCATTTCGATTATGAATCCTATGCGACTTGTGAGTCCTGTCTCACTGGCAAGATGACCAAATCTCCGTTTAGTGGAACCGGAGAGAGAGCTACAGAACTTCTAGGACTCATACATACTGATGTATGCGGACCGATGAAAGTTCAGGCTAGGGGTGGATATTCATATTTCATCACATTCACTGATGATATGTCGAGATATGGTTTTGTGTTCTTGATGAGACACAAATCCGAATCTTTTGAAATGTTCAAGAGATTCCGCAGTGAAGTGGAGAAACAAACCGGAAAGAGTATCAAGGTGTTGAGATCTGACCGGGGCGGTGAATATCTTAGTCATGAATTTGTCGATTATCTAAGGCAAAATGGGATTTTGTCTCAGTGGACTTCTCCTGGAACACCACAACATAATGGTGTGTCCGAAAGGAGAAATCGGACTTTATTAGATATGGTCCGATCCATGATGGGGTTCACAGATCTTCCAATAAACTTGTGGGGTTATGCTTTAGAAGCAGCTGCGTACATTTTAAACAAGGTTCCCACTAAAGCGGTCTCTAAGACTCCATATGAGATATGGAAGGGACGGAAACCAAACCTGAGACACATCAAGGTTTGGGGTTGTCCGGCCTTCGTTAAGAGACTTCAGCCAGACAAGCTTGATGCTAGGTCTGACAGGTGTAGGTTCATAGGTTATCCCAAGGAAACAATGGGATATTACTTCTACCACCCGTCTGAACACAAAGTGTTTGTGGCCAGAACAGCAACCTTTCTTGAAAGGGAATTCCTTGAGGAAGGAATTCATGGTGGAGAAATAGTTCTTGACGAGATTCAAGAACCCGACGAACCAACACAAGCTCATGGACATGAGATGTCAAATGAGCGTTCTTGGCTGGGTGACATAGTGTTAGGCTCCGGCGCCTCAACTTCAAATGTTGAAGTAACAGTGCCAGTTCAGGAACAAGTTCAGGAACTTGCTCAGGAACAAGTCCAACCAGATATCCCAGTGCAGGTTGAACCTGCTACACAGCCTTTCTTGAGAAGGTCAACACGTTCTCGACGTGCACCTGACAGACTTAATCTGATGGTGCAAGAGGACGTGGTCGGTCATAGAGATGACGACCCGTTGACTTTCCAAGAGGCTATACAAGCCCCAGATTCTGAGAAATGGTGGAAAGCCATGGAATCCGAGATGGAATCTATGAAGATCAACAAAGTGTGGACTTTGGTTGATTCTTCACAGGCTTCCAGACCGATCGGTTGTAAATGGGTTTACAAGAAGAAGATTGGAGCAGACGGGCAGGTAGAGACCTATAAAGCTCGTCTAGTTGCCAAGGGGTATAGTCAACGAGAAGGGATTGACTATGAAGAAACGTTCTCCCCTGTGGCAATGCTCAAATCTATTCGGATTCTGCTTGCGATAGCGGCATTCCATGACTATGAGATTTGGCAGATGGACGTGAAAACAGCTTTCCTTAACGGAGAGCTCCAGGAAGAGGTTTTCATGACTCAACCTGAGGGTTTCACGTCGCCAACTCAAAGTCATATAGTATGCAAGCTTCAGAGGTCCATTTATGGACTCAAGCAAGCTTCTCGAACCTGGAACATTCGCTTAAACAAGGCAGTTGAAGAGTTCAACTTTGTTAGATGCGAAGAAGAGCCTTGTGTGTACAAGAAGTTTAGTGGGAGCACGGTTGTCTTCCTTGTGCTTTATGTGGATGACATATTGCTCATGGGAAATGACATTCCGACGTTGCAAGAGACGAAGTCATGGTTGTCTGATCAGTTCTCCATGAAGGATCTAGGAGAAGCAGCCTATATTCTGGGAATAAAGATCTATAGAGATAGATCAAGGAGGTTGCTTGGACTATCACAGTCCCAGTACATTGATACCATCATGAAGAGGTATAACATGGAAAATTCCAAGAGAGGCTATCTACCGATAGGCACTGGAATTACTCTCTCCAAAGAGGATTGTCCTCAAATACAAGAAGAGAGAGAACACATGAATAGGATCCCATACGTCAGCGCAATGGGAGCCATCATGTATTCCATGACATGTACGAGGCCTGATGTAGCCTTCGCGCTAAGTGTAGCGAGTCGGTATCAGGCAGATCCCGGTGAGGAACATTGGAAATTGGTGAAAACCATTCTCAAGTACTTGAGAAGAACTAGAGACCAATTCCTCGTTTATGGAGATTCTAACTTAGAGTTAAAAGGGTTCACGAATGCCAGCTTTATGTCCGATAAAGATGATAGCAAATCGACATC
>CM071875.1:28778880-28810205 GCA_036759665.1 Gynandropsis gynandra
TGACAACAGCGCCTCATTTTATTGTACAAACTTGTTCCAAAATGGCAGAATTATATATGAACTCATTTTTTCTCCATTTTTTTATATGAATTATCATGTTTGTTCATAATAATACACGAACTATTAGGATTACCTCCAAATCAATCAATTAACGTACACGTTACAGATGACATGTACGTACACCTGCATGAAATACACTCATGGGTCGACTTGGAAGTAATTACACAATTCATATATTATTCTAGAAATAACATGATAATTTTAAAATATTAATGGAAAAAAATTGATTCATGTATAATTCTAACATTTCGTAACAAAAAATTCCTGTATTTTTATGGGGATTTCCCTTTAGTAAATATGCATTGTCCAGATATAGATGGCACCATGGCACCAGGCTTTCATAAGATTTGTACTTTTTCCCTATAGAAATTTCATGTTTTGAAGTGGTTTGATACAAACTAACTTATCAAACCCATTGAAACAGTCTTGACATGAATCTAATGTCCCAACGTCACTTACTTTAACACCTAAAAGCAGTGGGCTGCCACGCTTGCAGGCAATTAACTCATTTGGATAATGTCGGCTTTTAAATATAAGAGCATAAGCTCCCTCAAGATGTCTCATCACTTCGAAAACAACTTGACAGAATGTCACCGTCTGTTCACCTGCAAAGCATTACATATATTATAACCTCCAATAAATGAATGCACTTGAGAAAAACTACATGTTAAAAAACTGAAGAAAAAATTACTAGACATGTCACATTGGATCCACCAGAGCCGATGTCTCCTCTCAAAAACCCAAAATTCCTACACCTACAAATATAAAAACTCACTAGGAACAAATGCAGAGCAATCGAGAAACTACTTAGAAACTCTCATCGTCAACAGTATTACCTTCTACATTTGCATTGTCGAAAACAAATTTGGCAAGCTTTGGAATGACTTCAGTGTCTGTTTCTGATTCAAATGTGAATCCATGCCGAACCAATGTCTCCTTCAATACCTAAACCAAATAATTGAAGAAAACAGAAAAAGAAAGATATAGAAATTTCATCAGATAGGCCTTCCCAAAAAAATGCGAGGCCCAATGCAAGAAGAGGTAACCATAAAAGAAAACCACAAAGCATTAAACGAAATATTTTACGCAAAATATTATCTTGAGATGGGAAACAAATATATCAGGCTTTCAAAGGCAGATGAGTTGAACCAGACCTCATAATTTGTGATCACACCATTGTGAACAACCAAAAAATCATCCCCATTACCAGATGATTGAGGATGACTATTCCTAGGAGCCGGTTCACCATGAGTAGCCCATCTGGTGTGTGCAATCCCAGCATGAGAAGAGAAAACTTCCTCCAAATTTAAATCTATATCCGCAATCTCTGGAGGTAAGAAAAACAATATTAATTTCCCAAGTATGTTTCTTAGGCTAAAAGTGCCATAAAGACACAAATCAATAAAGCAGAACGAGGTATATAAATCGATATAACAGATAAATGAATCAATCTAAACGATTATCAAGGTGAAAATCAAGATCTCAACCATAACTTACATCAATTTCTTATCATAATAGAGCAAAAGTCCGAAACACAAGCCTTTTCTCACCCAAACTGGAGACATGACTATTTTCACCTCACTGAGGAATCAAAAGGCTATTTTTTTCTTAAGAAACTTGATGATAACAGAGGCAAAAGGTGGTAACTTGTAATCAAGTTAGGTCTACATATCTAAAAATTAAGTTGATTTTCCAGTATACAACTTGCCAAGGAATATAAAAAAGATCCTTGGACAGTTTCTAGCTAAGGCTAAAGTCTCTCCCATGCTGTCTCAAAGTTCCATAAAACCCCAAAACCCCACCAAACTCCACTCAAATACTTCCCGAAATGCATTATTCAAATCGAAAAACTGGAACCCAGATGATCTAGCATGACATGAACAGAACAAAACCAATCAAGAGATTGACCGCCACCCTGTTCAACGAGATCCTACATAATCACATTTTCAAATTACAATTTCCAATTCCAAACCGATCGACCAGAAAATGAAACAACACTTCGAGATATTTATTCCTATGCGTCGGGAATCGTAAAAACCCCATTTCCAGATCACAATCGGATCCAAACAAATGGCAAAAAAAAAAGGAAGAGAAGGAGACAGAGACATAGATAAAACCTTGGTAGACAGATTTGACGAGGGACTCAATGTTCCCTGCCTGACGAAAAACGACCGGAGGAGGAGAGGAGGCGCCGAAGTAGTGACTGGATGTGTTCGGGTGGCGAGAAAGCGAATCATCGACGGCGATCCCAGCGGAATCATAGCCTCTGTACTCGAGACGACGAAGGCCATTGAAGAGAACCTGAAGGATGTATCGTCTCTCTTTCTCCACATTGAAATTCAAATAAGCAAATATCCCGCACATTCTCTCTCTCTCTCTCTCTCTCTCCCTCTCTCTCTCCCTCTCTCTGCAAATGTCTCTGGTTTCTTCAAGTGACGAATTGAACTGAGGGATCGTGGGGACTCAGATGTAATTTCAGTGCCCACTTTGGGATATCATTGTCTATTTCCCTTCTGTCAGGAGGTGTGACGTGGCGTGTTATGGCTGGCTGAATGATGCCTTGGATGACCCCCGCACTTTTCCGTAAATTACAGGAGTATCCCTTATATAATATGTCAAATTAAAAAAAGAAGACTAGGATAATTAACTGAAATCGCATCATTAGCATATGTTACACGCCTTGTATTTTATTTTTCTTTTTATTTAATAAATTGGACAGAATCGTTGACTTTTAGATGCGATTAATTTAAACACAATCACTGTTTATGTGTAACACCCCAATCCGGAATAAGATCAGGATAGGATTAGAAGTCTCCACCATCACCAAGATGATTATACGTATCATCGCTCAAACATATTTATAAAATAAATATAAATAATTTATTCCGAAATAAAAGTGGTCCGGACCAAATAACAAAACAAATATGTAAATATCATAATCACGATAAATAAAATAAATACGAAATGCAAAATAAAACTCATCGAGACCTCGTATACACCTCTCCTATCAGTCTGTTGTCTGTTCAAACTCATTACTTTTTCTCCTCGCCATATTTTGTCCATCCACAACAGCCTAAAAATTGGGTGAGTACGAAATACGCACTCAGTGAGATCAATACGGATACGTACTCTGTGCCACGTATTCTCCTACTCGAACTGAATATCATAAAATAACATATATCCAAAGTCTAAACTAAAGATATACAAATCACTCTACCCAACCCGACTGAGTATCCAAAATCTAAGACTAGTACCACACTGGATCATAACACAAAGAGTCCACATGACTCTAGTTCGGGCGTACGCTCGTAAAGTCCAAAGGACCCCAGCACACTGAAAATCTCGCAAGGTCACAACGTACCCTAGCTATCAGTACAATACACTGAAAATCTCGCAAGGTCACAAAGTATCCTAGCTATCAGTACACACTTAAAATCTCGCAAGGTCACAACGTACCCCAGCTATCAGTACACTACACTGAAAATCTCGCAAGGTCACAACGTACCCCAGCTATTAGTACACACTGAAAATCTCGCAAGGTCACAACGTACCCCAGCTATCAGTACACTACACTGAAAATATCGCAAGGTCACAACGTACCCCAGCTATCAGTACCATACTGCGCTCCGTCGCTCGAAAGATTACCACAACCCTAACACGGTATGACGTCGGCCCAGATCCAAGTGTTGCAATACTAACGTCATCGACCCGATACTCCTCACGTGATAACTCTCACCAACGCGCTCGCACACGCCTTCTTCTGAAGGTTCGAGTGTGAAACCACCCGATCGAGCACACTAACAAGATATTCACTCGGTTTAAACACTGAACCCAAATATCGACGTTCTCCGACCCCAACACTTGGTCACACGTCAATTCTCTAGATCATCTCTAGTCTCTTATACACTCATATACTTATCATCAGTTCTCATACGAAAAATTTAGGGTTTTAATCCAATTCCACTTGCAACGGCTCATTTTTTCCATTATGATCCTATAAATTCTATCGTGATCATGCCTCATTTTAAAAATATAATATCTTCCATAAATCGATCACAAATCCGAAATTAGGGTGGAGAAAATCATCACCTTAGCTTCTCGACGATTTGACGATTCTTGATATTATCGCTAACAACAACACCAATCAATCCTTCTCTATTATAGATCCATTCATTTAATAAATTTCCATAATATAAATTTTTGAATTAAGGAAATAATAAAAAAAATTAACTAGAGCACAATCACAATCTCGATTAGAATTCACCCACGAAGAACGCGATGAAAAATTGAAGATACTTCTCCAATTTCTTCTTTCTCTTTTTTTTCCTTCTTCTTCTTTCTTCTTTTCCTTTTTTTTCTTCTCTTTTTTTTCTTCGCCTGCACTGCACGGCGTGGTGTGGTGTAAGGATTATTTCTTTTAATTACTAACCCTAATTTGATTAAGTCTTATATATATATATATATATATTAATCTACCGCCTTACCTTTATTAATGGGCCTTACATATGTTGTTTCTAAATTGCAAGCGAAACCGCACTGACGACAGTATAAACATAAGAATGACATATGATTTGTAAGTTAGAGTATAATTCAAAATGTTATAAAGATGAAGTGATTTTAATTTATAATAAAAATGAAAATAGATAGATAAAAAATATAACAAACAATCTTAAAAGATTCTTAAAACTATTATATAAATACATTTATATAATAAAATAAACGTTCTTATTTCAAATAAAAATGTTTTGAACCATATATTGAAAGAAAATATATAAAATTATAATCAAAATAAATACGAAATGATTTATAAAGCTTATCAAAATTTGCTATACACCTTTTTTCATTGATTCACTGTGGAATATGTTGTTGTTAAATCTTATTGTTTCTTTCTTCGTGCTATAATATATCTATTCACGACAGTCTAAAAAGGTGAGTACGAAAATGTAATCAGTGAGATCAATATGTGCATGCATTCATTGCCACGTATTTTTTCACTATCAACTAAGTAACATAAAATAAAAATTCATATCACACTACAGATTCACACAAATAACTTTACCCGACCCGATTGAGTACCCTAGGTTTAAAAGTAATATCACATTAGATCATAACTCGCATAGTCCATAAGACTCTATCTCGGGCATATGTTAGCAAAGTCCAAAGGATCCCTCACACACTAAAGCTCTTGGAAGGTCACATTGACCCCAGTCATCAGTACAATACAACGCTCCACCGCTCAAAAGGTCAACTAGGACCCCAACACGGTACGATGCTTGCATATACACTAACCTAACTCACCACAATGTTGTCGCTCGAAAGGTTACCAAACCTCCAATATGATATGACGTTAGCCCTTGATAATTGTATCACAATACTGATATCGTCGATCCGATACTCTTTACATGACAACTCTCATTGACACGCACACACACACTTCTTCTGAAGGTTTGAGTATAAAATCACTTGATCGAGCAAACTAGACAAGATATTCACTCGGTTCTAGCACTAAATGATAACATCGACGTTCTATCACCCTGATACTTGGTCTAGCATCAATTATCTAGGTCATATCTAATCACATAAGTTTCATCAAAAATTAACTCATATGCATGCCATCGATCATCATACAACGATTCTAGGGTTTGGTTCAATCTTCAATTATATTGTCATAAATTCTCTGTTATGAATTTTCTGGAAATTCTAATGTGACCATGTCTTGTTTTGAACGTAAGAACTTCTCCATTAACAAAACCAAATTTTGATGGGGAAGGATCATCAACCTTAATTTTCCCCGATGACTTGACAATTTCTGATGATATTACCAACAACAACACGAATCGACATTTCCTATAATCTCGATTGGAAACAACCCACGAAGAGAACATAAAAAAATGACGAATCCTTCTTTAATTTCTTTTTTTTTTCTCTTCTTCCTCTTCCTTTTTTCTCTGCTTCTTTTCATTTGGTTGATTGAAGACAGTTTTTTTGTTTTCTCTCTAAATAACGTGACTTTAGGTTTTAGGTTTTTATAATAATAATCATAGTAATAGGTTTAACGAGCCTCACAATTCTCCCCCACTATAACAAAATTCGTGCTCGAATTCTATGTCTCTTTGTCTGATAGTAACTATCACACTAATCATTAAATAAACCACACCTTTTTTCAAATAGCTATGTTTATTCGTCCATTATCTTTTGTTCTGATTATAATATTGTTCTTTCTACGAAATGATTTTCCTGCACTACTTTTCATCAAAAACCATTTACGATTTAATTCTTTGATGCGATGATTTACCATGTACATCAGACGTTGATATGCAACAATGATACATGAAACACATCATTTATCTCCTCTGATGATGATGGTTCTCCAATGGATAGACGACCACTTTGATTCACTTTATCACTTTAAATGGACGTGTGAATTGTGGTGACAACTTGTTTACTTACATCCCTCCATGTATCCCTCGACTCGTTTATACTCGTAGATATACCATATCTCCAGAATTAAACGCAACACCTTTTGTTTTCAGACCAAAATAACTATTCTAACAATTTTGAGTCATCTTTTTTTATCATAACAATTCTCAGCTTCTCTATAGTTTCCTCTACAATCTCAACTCTAAAGATCGATTGTTCTCTCACCTTAGTTCAACACGAGGGTGTACAACATATCACACGTATAATACTTATACGACGATACCCCAATGCTAGCATTAAGGATATCATTCGGGTCGGCCCGGCTCGAGCCCGCGTGTGGTTCAGTGAATACGGGCTTGGGTCAGTCCAACTCGAAGTTAAATGGTCCAAAATATTAGGCTTGTGGCTTGGCCCGATAGGCTTCGGGCGGGTTTCAAACAATCCACATGCCACTATTATTTTAGTTTCTAAAACAAAGGAACGAGAAGAAAATCGACGTAGGGAGCAACTAGAGCGGAGCAATGTAGGGACGACTATTAGAGCAGCAAATGAACGATGACCAAAGCAGCAAAAGGAGCAACAAAAGAACGAAACAATGAATAAATAAACTAACCCGACGAAGAAACAAAGAATTTGACGAATAAACGAAGCAACCGACAAAGAACCAAGCAATCAGTGAAGAAGCAAGACAACAAAGACACAAAGGCAAAGAAACAAAGCAACCCGGTGAAGAAACAAAGAAACCAAAGGCGAAGAAATGAAGAAATCAACGATAAAGAAATGAAGCAAATGACGGCGAAGAAACAGAAAAACCGTAGGCGAAGAAACAAATAAACAAAGTAATCAATGGCGAAGAAAAGAAGAAGAAGCAAATCGGCAAAAATTTTCTCTCATAAGTGAATGGTGTGACATAAAAGGAGAAGAAAAATAAGAGAGGTGTCTCTCTTCAACCTAATTTTTTAAAGCTTGACGGGCTGGCCCGAAGCCCATGCAGGCTTATTGAAAGCTCGAGCTCGAAAGCCCATATACAAATAGGCCTACAAAATTAAGGTCCGAGCCCGCTATTTTCGGGCGAACTTCGAGCGGACCCACAGACTAGACTCAATTTGACACGCTTAGCTAGCATGATAACTCTTATCGTATGCGAACTCAACAAGTGGCATGTGGTCCTCCCAACTACAAGGCCACTCCAGCACACATGATCATAATAGGTCCTCCAACGTCCTTATCTATTTCTTAGATTTTCTATATGTATGTGGATTTTACATGGTGTTCATGTGCAATTTTGTTCCCACTAATGTCAACTAAGACATTGTAGTATAATAACAACGATACTAACTTGACTACGTCAATTAATAAGTCATGACATGAGATTTTGTATTTCTTTACCTCTCATGTTAATTTATTGATCTCATATTTCATGTCGTTCATCTCTTCAATTATAATTTTATCAATCTACTTGAAAACATGAGAATAATTTTTCTACTAACAAAATGAATTCAATTCATTTTTATTAAATGTAAACAACCATTACAACATAAAATATGCATTTTCATTTTTACCATTTGTGTTGCACCTCAGAAGAAAACACTCTTTGTTTACTATACTCATTTTTCTAACATGATATATATCATTCATCTTCATAAAGCACAAATTTCGATCAAAAAAGTCAATTGCACAAATTTTGATTTTCATTCCAAAAATTTTGGTTATATAATAATAACACTAGCAATTATTGATTTCAATCACAAATTTTGAATCATATATCGAATTTGATACACAAATCACAATTCTAAATTGAATTTGAGCCCTAAATCAAAACTCTAAATTGAATATATTCTTAAAACCAAATCAAAACCTATAACAAAATTAGAATCTAACACAAAATCTGTATCACCCTCATCCAGAACAACCTCAGGACTAGGAGTGTCCACCATCACCTATAAGAGGTGGTCTCATGTATCATCACTTAAAAATATTTATAAAACAAAATAAATGCTTTTATTTGAAATAAAAATAGTCCAGACTATTTAGCAAAATAAAATACATAATATCATAGTTATGATAAATAAAAGATAAATACAAAATGCAAAATAAAGCTTATCGAGACCTTTTGTGTGCCTCTCCCCTTGTTCCACTGTGAACTATGTCGTTTCTGCTCAACCATAGTATCTTTTTTCCTCGTCATAACTTGTCCATCCATGATAGTCCACAAATAAGGTGAGTACGAAAGATACAGTTAGTGAGACCAATACACGTACGCATTCTGTGTCATGTATTTTCTCACTCTTAACTTAGTAACACAAAATAATGATTTATCACCACACTAAAGACATACGAATAAGTCTACCCAACCAGAGTGAGTATCCTAAGTCTAAGACTAGATTATAACTCACCGAGTCCACTAGACTCTAGCTCGGGTATACGCTCTCAAAGTCTAAAGAACCTTAGCACACTAAAAAACTCGCAAGGTCACAATGTACCCGACCAACAGTAAAATATAATATGTTATCGCTCAAAAGGTTATTACAATTCCAATACGGTACGACGCTAACATATCCATTGATTTGAATCACTACAACGCTCCATCGCTTAAAAGGTTACCATAACCCCAACACGATACGATGTTGGCCCCTGATCCAAGCGCGCAATACTGATGTCGTTGACCTGCTACTCCTCACATGATAACTCTCACTGACAGGCTCACACAAACCTTCTTCCGAAGGTTCGAGTGTGAAATCACTCGATCCATCACACTAAATAAGATGTTCATTCGATCCTAGCACCGAAAACAAAACATCGATGTTCTCCAATCCCGACACTTGGTCGAGCATCAATTAAGTCATCTATAACCATTTAAGTTTCACCATGCATGGCATCAATCCTCATTCGACGATTTTAGGATTTGGTCCAATTTTCACTTATAATGTCTCAATTTCCCTATTATTAATTTCCTAAAAAAATTCTACTGTGTTCATGCATCGTTTTAAATGTATGAATTTCTTTATAAATCAACAATTAAATCAAATTTTGATGAAAAAGATCATCACCTTAGATTTCTTCGATGACTTAACAATTCACGTTGATTTTGCTAACAATTGCACGAATGGGTTTCTCTAGAATATATCCGATCGAATAATCAATATACATTATATAAATCGTCAAATTTAAGGAATAATGACAAGGAGAATTCTAGAGTTTTATCCTAATTCACATTATATATATATATAACAATTATGTTGGAGTTGATTGACTTTAGAAAATCGACAACCAAAACCTACAACAAAATTGAAACTTCCATCAAAACCCTACAACAACTTACCTTTCGAAGACTATCAAAGACAACAAACCACCACACGATAACCACCTAACTGACATGTGTAAGGCGCACATGCATATGTGGTGCATGTGCATATGCATTAGTCCCACATTAGACGTGAGAACATTTAGTTAACACTATATAAATCTTTAAACATGAAATGTCATAAAATGGGCAATTGATGAGGTATTTGAATGGGCTTGTAACATATATTACTAATAAAAAATGGGCCTTAGGCCTTGGGGATCTTAGTTGAGATTGATCGCAGCATTGCGTCTTTTCGGACGCTCCATATCTTCCTTCTTCTGTAAAAATATCATCCAAAGGAGATGACACCCATATACTTGCACCTGAAGAAACCTATAACAAAAATCGTTGTATATGTCATAGAAAGATAAGATCAATCATTTATAACCCTCCAAAATTTATGAAAAAAAAACAACAAAGTAGGTTCGTCAAGAGATCAAACCTTGAATCATTTGAAGATCATTTAATCCTCGAGATAGAGTTGTGTAGAACTATTTGTCTTTAGGATATTGTAAACTGCAAACGTCGATAAGTAAGAAGATATTTTACTTTAATTGTTGGTTTACAATTCTCATTTTTATTATTTGTTTATAAATTATATATCTGATTCATTGGTTCTAACAACGCCGATGAGCAATGCATTCACCACTGATGATCCAGAATCACTTGCGCCAAGACATAACCACTCACCGTCTACTATTAATCAATTCGACGAACTCACGGTTTAGTATTGTGTTTTTTCAAGTATAGGTTTTCATGTCTCGAGTTTTTTTTTTGGGTTTTTAGTTTCTTTACTTTTATTCTTTTTTAATTCTTTAAAACACAAGTGTTATATAAATTTAAAAACATGTCTTTTTTATAACAAATTTCACTATAACGTGGAGCGTAACGTGGTGAACACGTCAAAGGCGTTGAAAAAAAATGGAAATAATTAAAAAACGTTAGGGACTGTGTATTTGTTTGGAAGTAATTTTGCAAGTTAACATGTCATTGGGAAATACTACACAATATCATAAATAAATATGTAAAGAAATAGTTTATGTATTATTTTAAACTAAAAAATTATTATAAGATTTTTCAATAAATAATTACAAACCACACAAAATATATCACCGATACCGTATAAAACTAAAGAAAATTATTTTATAAATATCATCAATATATTTTATAAATATCATTAATATAGATAGGATTAAAATAAGTGGTGATATTTATATAATAATCCTTTAAGTCGTGCCTAACAAGAATCTGTATATGAGTTTCCATTTAAACTTCCCAAGTTTATATTCGACATTCGACATGTAATCATATATTATAATCATCGTGTTTTGGTTCCAACAAATATCTACGGAACTGTACTACGTTCTTATCTCTTATCATCCCAAACGTTTTTGCCTTTTTCAGAATATTTGATACAATTTTCTAATCCACACAAGCGCTTCCATATAACTTCAACCTATTAAATTGTCGAATATATAATTTTTGAAATAAAAAATACTAAATGGTACTGGAGAGATTCAAACCAATAATATGATAGTCATATGGGAGCACCTGGCCACTAGGCCAAACACAGGTTTCAATTATAGTGATGCACGGTCTTATAATTATCAAACATTTTCTTATATATATATATATATATATACACATATTGTGTTTGTATCTCCATCTCCAAAACCAAACGATCTTCTAATCTCTTTTTGTTATGAATTCGAGATGGTTTTGACGAGACCTAAATATTTTTGGTTTTTTATAGGTGACATTTTGATTCGGCGTTGGTCGAATAAGTCACCGAGTTTGGGTTTCGGCCAATGGTGGTCATTGGGCTTCGATCATCACTGAATTTTCAACTGGGAGTCATTTCGATTACTCATCGTTTCTTGGGTATTGGACGGTGGAATGACCGTCATGGCGGATATGTCTCGACAGACCAACACCGCGTTTAGTTTGGTGAATTTTGGGGTTACCGATTAAATGCGAGATAGTGTTTTTGTTCGTCGGAAACGTACCAAAAAATTGGAAGAAAATTGGGTCGACGGAGGTTTTAGACGAAACTGTACCGGACAAGGTCACGTCGTTTCATCGCTGACGTTTCGTCCATGGTGACATTTCGGATGAAACGATACCGGACAAATTCACGTCATTTCGTCCATGGTGGCGTTTCATCGGTGACGTTTCATCAATGGTGGCATTTCAGATGAAACAATACCGGAAAAGTCACATTGTTTCGTCCATGGTGGCGTTTCAAAACGGTATTGGACAAGGTCACATCGTTTCGTCGGTGGTGTTTTGTCCACAGTGGTGTTTCGACGATGGTGACATTTGGTCGACTGTTGTTTTAATAAATCCACCATTATATATATATATATACAAATTATTGAAACTGTGAGTTTTGATATTTAAAAAAACAAACGAATAAGGAGCATATGGCTATAGAAGGATTCGAACCCGTGACATTACATGATATTGATTTTATGGAAGCGCATAGTCACTAGGCCAAGTGCATTTTTCATTAAAGATAATGCATGCTCCTGTTATTATGATATATATATATATCACATTATCGTATTACCCGATAATATTTTAGTTCAATCAAAATTTGTGTCCATCATAATTTCAATGTTGTACACATTCAATATTTAAATGTTTAATTGAAGCAATACGATTCCAAAGTGTAATCTATTGTGAATATTTCACATGAAAAGTATTGAATGTTATATATGTGAATATTCATGTGAATATTAATCGACCCAAAGGTAGATTCACCGGATTTTATATATATTTGTGATGGTAAATATATGATAATAATATGGTTTTACATGTAATAGTAAATCGGTCCAAAGGTAGGTTTATTATTCATCTCTAATTATCATTGTTTGATCATCACATCAAGAATATCACTCGCTGTTGATATTACTATCCAAAGACTTAATATTGATGTTGCATTTAGTATATCGATCTATATTTGTACAATTGTTTGATTATAATAGTTGGTTGATTTCATTGATCATGTTGTCATATATTCTCTTTTTAGTTAATCTTGCTTCGGTATCTACCAACATAGATATGATTACAATCCTTAATGGTTCCAATTTTAAGGAATGAAAAGATAAGGTCAAGATAGTTCTAGGGTGCATGGATTTGGACCTTGCATTAAGGATTGAGCCACCTATTTTCTCTTCAGATTCAAGTTCTTCCGAAGAGAAAAAAAAAACTTATGAAAAATGAGAACTCTCAAACTGTGTTGATCTTCAGATCATTATGAGCACCATTCCAGAAACCTTTAGAGGCGGTGAAGAGATCAATCTCAAAGATTTCCTTATTGATCTTGAAAAATGTTTTGTACAAAATGATAAGGTTGAAATAAGTATGTTATTGTACCGTTTTAGCACAATGAGGTATCATGGTAAAGGAAACATAAAAGAATACATTTTGGAGATGGGAATATTGTTTCGAAGCTCAAGACTCTTAAGATAATCTTCTCGGAAGATGTTCTTGTACATTTTGTCTTGAACTCTCTTCCTCTACAGTTTAACCAATTCAAAATGAATTATAACTGTAAAAAGGAGTCATGGTCTCTTAATGAACTCATCTCTTACTGTGTACAAGAGGAAGAGAGGATGAAACAACAAAAGATAGAAAGTGCTCATATGCTTTATTCCTCTAAAGGAAAGGCCAACAGAAAGAACTTTGAAAGTTTTAAGAATAAAGTTGCAATGGGTCCAGAGAAAAAGAACCAGAAAACAGTTGAAACCAATTGTGTCTTCGGTAAGAAATCTGGACATGTTAAGAAAGATTGTACTGCTTATCACGCTTGACGTGTGAAAAAAAGTATGTTCCTTACTTTGGTCTATTCTGAAGTTAATTTAGCTTCAGTGTCAAGAAACACTTGGTGGTTAGATTCTGGTGCTACTACTAACATCAATGTTTCTATGCAAGGTTTCTTGAGCTTTTGAAAGTCAATTGATGCTGAAAGATGCATTTATGTGGGAAATGGTAAATCAGTGGGAGTGGAGACAATTGCACATTTTAGATTATTGATGCGTATTGGATATTATCTGGATTTAAAAGACACTTTTGTTGTATCGTCTTTTAGACGGAATTTGATATCTGTTTCTTATTTAGAAAAATTGGGTTATTCTTGTTCATTTGGAAACAATCAATTTACTTTGTCATTAAATTCAAATATTGTTGGAACCGGTTCACTTTCGTGTTATAATAATCTTTATATGTTTGATACTATTGAAATATATCATACAAGTTTGAATTCCGAATCACATGGTACAAAAGCTACTTAATGACGCCACTTCAGGGATGTTATGACACAAACGTCTTGGTCACATCTCTAGAAATAGAGTTGAACGACTAGTGTCGGATGGAATCCTAGATTCCATTGACCTCACAGATTATCATGTTTGTGTTGAATGCATTAAAGGTAAATAGACTAAGCAAAAGAGAATAGGTGCATATATAGCTACGAAAGTCCTAGAATTGATACATACATATATTTGGGGGCCATTTCCAACTCCATCATGGAATGGTCAAGAATATTTTATATCATTCATAGACGATTACTCTAGATATGCATACTTGTATCTCATTCATGAAAAGTCTCAATCGTTGGATGTGTCCAAAGCTTTTAAAGTTGAAGTTGAGAATCAATTCAAAAAAAGAATTAAATCTGACAAATTTGACCGAGGTGGTGAATATTATTTCGATATGATGGTTCGGGTGAACAACGTCCAGGACCTTTTGCTAAGTTCCTAGAAGAGGGTGAAATTGTCCCACAGTACACCATGTCGGGATCACCTAGCATGAATGGTGTAGCTGAAAGACGAAATCGACCACTTAAGGATATGATAAGGAGTACGATTAGTCATTCAACCTTATCAGAAACACTTTGGGGCGAGGCACTAAAGACTACAACTTATATTCTTAATCAAGTGCGAAAACATCTTATGAGCTTATGGTCGAGTGAGAGATTGTAAGGAATTTTGGGGTAATATATGTATAATTTAAATGTATGGTGTCATTATTTATTAGTCAAAGCTAAAGTGATATTATATAGTAACTTATGACTATAGAGTGTAATTGTTATGAATTAAAAGTGTAGAAATCAATTCGTAATTTCTGATTTGTTGAGAGATTAGATTAAAAATAATTGAAGTTATATTTCTATAAATACCAGACAAAAAGACAAAAATATTTTTTGTTTTATAATTGAGAAAAAATAAAAAACCTCTCATTTTCGGATAATTGTTCGTCGAAAAAGATTCAATCCGAAATTCTGCAAATTTCGTAAATTTTTACAAATGCAAACTTTAGCACTATCATCTCTTGCATTAAAATTATAAAATTTATGTTGTGTTAAAGTGATAGAACACATCATTATAACTGTTGTAAGTTGCACCGACAAGGCCCCATATACCGACTAACTGCTCATGACTCATAGCCCACTTTAATTATTGGGTCCATATTGGTATATCTCTTTGCAATTTATGCTTACATCAAAATCAAATCCTTAGGTTTAGTCTCTCGCGACGGTTCGTGTCGTGAATCCTGTTCAGTACTTACTACTTGGGAGTTCGGAGTGATTCCAAGTCCTCTCTGTGGGGGTGAAAATGGCGGCGGTGGGAGGGATAATGTTGCCTCGGCCGGTGACATTTGTGACCGGAAACGCCAAGAAGCTCGAAGAGGTCAAGGCGATTCTAGGAAATTCCATCCCTTTCAAGTCTCTCAAACTCGATCGTGTGTACCCATTTTGATTATTTCTGCCAAAATTCTACCTTTCTTCTTGGTTTTTGATTTTCTCTTCTTATTTGATCTTTCAGCGTTTCTGGGTGTTCTTATTTTGCAGTACCTGAATTGCAGGGTGAGCCTGAAGATATCTCCAAAGAGAAGGCTCGTTTGGCTGCTGTTCAGGTGCTTTTGTTGGTTTTCTTTTTTTCTGCGCATAATTTTCTGATGCAAGCTTCGAACACTTTGTACTTCTTAGTATATTTTAATTAAACAAATTCTCTAATGGTAATACATTAGATTCAATGTTACATCTTGATGCTTGTATCAATATATCATGGTTTGTGAAGCCACGCATTGTATAGAGTACTTTCCATGTTTGTAATTCTCCTTTTTTATCTTTTGTATCTGAATTCGGTCAATAATGATGCAAGTGAAATGAAATGTGTTTACTGATATTTTGAAGGTAAACGGGCCGGTGTTAGTAGAAGATACGTGTCTCTGTTTCAATGCTCTTAAGGGTCTTCCTGGTATGGTGTTAAGTTTCTTGAGCACATAAACTTTTCCATTGATGGCAAGCAGATTTTCAGACAAAGTTATGATTTTATGTTTATATGTTTTAATGGGTTTTGCAGGGCCATACATGTAAGCTTGTGTTCCTTTCCTTTGTCTTAAGACTATTTTTGTAAGTCTCTAATGCCTATCATTTTATGATTGTAATAGGGCACAAACAATGCAGTTTTAACAAAATGTGATAGCAAGAAATATCATGTCAATATTTAAGTGATGGGCAAGAATAGTTTTATATATCTTTGTTCTGATGAAGTGTTTATTGACTATCTTATGGCATATTCTAATCCTAGGTGTATTGATCCACTATTGCATTGAGTTGTGAAAGAATAACTGATTATTTTCGGCTGTCATTATCATCGTCCTTCGGGAATTAGGGTCTAGGGTTTATTTTCCCCTTTTCCTGGGAGATTTGACTGTTTGAGGGGCCCAGTAGTATGGTAGAAAGAAACAGAGATATTTTTTCGTTGCTAGAGTTTGTATTTGGCTCATTTAACGTTGTTGTGTTCTTGTAGCAAGTGGTTCCTGCAGAAGCTTGGTCACGAAGGTCATTCAATATTTCCTCTCATGTTTCACATTGTTCTTCATTCGATTCATGTTCTTCTGAAACTACAGTGGGTGTGTTTGCTGCCAATCCAGGTCTGAACAACTTACTGATGGCATATGAAGACAAATCGGCTTATGCATTGTGTGCATTCTCATTCTCACTAGGGCCTGGTGCTGAACCTCTAACATTTGTGGGGAAAACTCCGGTAGGTTGTACATTGTCACTGCTCTAACATCAAACTCTCTGAATCTGGTAGAAGTTGTTGTCCATATTTCCAAGCCAGAGCGAATGTTTTGCGTTATTCTTTTGATCATCGAAGTTGATGTTGTAGGGTAAGATAGTTCCTGCAAGAGGACCTACTGATTTTGGGTGGGATCCAGTCTTTCAACCTGATGGATACGACCAAACGTAAGCCTCTGCTCTATCCCTGATCTGAAACTCTCAAGAAATCCCCGCAATATGACAATTGATTCAGGCTTGTTTCACGTTTTTGCAGTTACGCAGAAATGGCAAAGGAAGAAAAGAACAAGATATCGCATCGGTACAGGGCTCTAGCTTTATTGAAATCTCACTTTGCTGAGGCTGGATACGTTTTCCAGACTGAAGGGACTACGATGTAAGAGGCGATGACCCTTTTGAGAAATTTGTTGTTTGGTTTTAGATAAAAGAAGAATATTCAAATGTAAGCATTTCAAACACTTGGTTATATCTTTTAAAATTGAAATGCAACAATGGAACACAAAAGCAAGCAGCAAACTCTATAAACTGAGGAGAAAAAGAGTTACAAAAACAAGGAATGCTCTCTTTGTAACACACTTGTTGATGTTCTGTTTGATTCTTCCATCAAAGACAATGATTTTCACTAGGAAAGCTGAAACAAGAGTAGTAGTAGACAGAACAAAAGGAAGCAAATTGAACAACGCTTCTGTGCTTACTCCTCGTACCTCCAACATGTTTCACTTTCCAAAAGAGAAGCAAAGCCGAGGTTGCAGCATTTCTCCACGCAATGAGGGGATTGGGAAGATGAAAGAAAAAAGAAAAGAAAAAACCCGATTGGCGATATCGTGCCCGCTCAAAAAAAGCGTTGTGCACTTGCCTATACGTATGAAGAGTGGGAGGTATATGTTGGTGTGTAATGAACATTTTGAGACTGTGGACGTGAAGAGTGAGGGTTCATGTACCGGAAAAACGTTAAAAAAGGGATAATAAAGAAGGGAAGCTATGAAGTAGAATGCAGGGTGAAGGAGTGGAGGGATAATACTAGTAGCATGCTCTGCCTCTGTGGCAGCCAAGAGCACCGGCAGTGGAGGTGATAGTGCCGACCATGGAAGATGGTTTGGCTGCCAAGCTTGAGGCACGTGCATAGCTTGCTGTGGCTCCTGTGCCTGACGGCGTGAAGAAGGCTCCATTCAGTAGAAGGTCTCCTTCTGACCTCCAGTTCCAGCTCTTCCATTTGCCTGCATCTGTTTCCACCCTCTTTGTCACCTGTCACATTCGATTTCAAATGTAGAATCATATCGATATGAGACTGATCCGACTGTTTTTCATATATGCAATCAAGCACAGAGAGGACTACGGGCAGGGGGTTAGGAATTGAACCTCTTTAGCGAAGCGGTTCTTAGGAGCAGCGTATCTATTGCCTTGACTGTTGATGGTGGGGTCTGCGCTTCCACCGATAGCATACATCTCCCAGTGCGTGTAGTCGTTGTTTACCACATGGAAATACCCATGCCTGCACCTGTAGTCATCTCCCATTGATCAACTATTATCAGATCAAAGCTGTGTTGTGGAATCAAAGCATTTCAAGGGGTCAGATTATTAGATTACCTTGGCATCCTCTGGACCAGTCCCACTCCAAAATGGTTGAAAGCAATAGTCACTTGCATCTGCTTGTCTTTTGTGTATGAATCACTGTGGCCTAGCAACATGACCTGCATAACAATGATATGAGAAAAAAATCAGCTGTTGTTGACGAGAAGTAGCTGAGACTTGACATGGCAGTCAAAATGCTAATGATTTCTGACCTCATTGTGGTGAGTGAAGTGGTTGTTGGTAATGGTAATGGCAGTGGAACCCATGATAGCGTCAATAAGGCCATCAGCACAGTTTGAGAGAGAGTTGTGATCAATCCAGATGTGGCTTGACCCGAAGATGGAGATGGCATCACCATCAGCCATCGTCCTCCATCCGTAGTGAGTCGGTGAGCTTCTGACCATGGCATTGCCCGTAGGCTTGCAATCGTGGATGTGCAGACCGTGGATAATGACATTCGTGATGAATTGGATCGTGATGCAGGCTCCATTAGCGATGTGGACATTGACTCCTCGCCCATCAATGGTCTTGAAACTGTTCATGATCAACTCTTGTTTCAACTGTATAACCATGTCCCTCTTGAACACGATCCAAAGAGGCTCCTCCTGGATGACAGCATGGCGTAAAGTCCCGGGCTTGGGGTTGACAGGGTCATCATCATTAGGATCAGTCACTACATAGAAGCGACCGTCACGACCACCGATTGCATTCCGTCCAAATCCGATTCCACAGTCAGCAAGGCGCTTGCGGTTCTTGTGCCATTTCGAGTCACAGCGCCAGCAGTCATCAACGGGGTTTCCAGTTCCACAAGAAAAGAATCCTAACTTCCTCCTTGCGGTGGTGTTTTGTTCAGCCCTGAAAAGTTCAATGAGAATTCATCCTTCTGATAAATCAGATGCACATTGAAATTCATAGAAGTAAAACATGTCCGAATTTGTTCAAAAGTCCACTCCTTTCACCGACATTTTGCAGCTGAGTTAAGAACACATCTGCCGCATTCTCGTTTCGTGTATAAGTTAAAACATGATTGTGGCAAGGACCCACTTTTATTGGTTTGGACATTAAAGTGATTACAGTGTAATCCACAAAATTTCCATCATCGTTCAACAAGTGGAACCAACAGGGAAGAGCCTAAAATGTGAGAATATGACAGCAGCTGCCAACGCATCATGATATGATCCAACTTACCCTTTGAATTAATGATACATCTGGTTCAATTAATGAACAGGGTTATGGGATGCAATGTGACAGCATTAACGATGTATAATAACAAAGAAAAAGACCCTGTGTGACAAGGGTTCTGACACAACAAACGTGGTGTGAAACTGCAAAGTGTCAGTTTTTAGCAGCGTGTGCATAGAAGGGTTCATGACTGCTGGGGCGAGAAATATGGAGGGTGTGTCAGGTTTAGCTTGGCGACGAAATAAGAGGTATAAGGGAAGGTGAATAACTGAAAAGGGGGAAGCTAATAAATGACCGACAAAACACTAACTTTTTAACCTTTTCCCCTTTTTGTAAGGGAAATAAATACACGAACAAGTATTGGACCTCGTGAAAGTTCCAGTTTCGTAGCTGACGATTAATGAGTAAAGGAAGTTAGCGACGGCGTGCCTTTTAACCAGAAATGCACAAAGAACACACTCTTCGGGAAACTAATATTAAGTTGGGACAATAAATTACTCTACCGAATCTGAAATCTCTTTTTCTTTTGGTATAGGTAAAACAAAAGTTTTTTTTTGCATATGAATGTATTCAATGGTTCACGTGTAGCAGTTAAATGTTGGGGAAGATTGCAGATTTGCCGAGTTTCTAATTCGCTGTAAAAATTGAATAAATGCATTCACACCACAAAGCACATGCATGTAGAGAGAGAGAGAGAGAGAGAGAGAGAGAGAGAGGCGCACATATTAACGAGCGCAGCGACCTCATCGGCGACCTTGTCTGGATCAGCAAACGCGTGTTCATTCAACTCGATACCTTCATGTCTGAATAAAAAAAACATCCAAAGCAAATGACACAACCGTAATGAAAGAATAATAAATCGTCAAAATTAATTAATCGAAATAAACCATTTACACAAAATTGCACTACTTTTTCCACGTGGCGTCCACTGCACGCAAGTATAGCAATTCACTCTACACGCGAAAGTAAAATACTACGACGAGAAGAGAGAGAGTGTCTGTGTGTACGCGCTATTGAGCATTTTAAATGACTAATTTACCCTTGTGCGTAGCGGTATAAACTTTGCCATTATTTTACTGCTGACGTGGAATTTCGGATAATAATAAGGGTAAAGTAGTCAACTAAAAGAAACAGAGCATGTGTGACCGGCCATAACCAAAGAGAGAGAGAGAGAAGCTTTTTTTTACAGCAGAGGAATCCCTAGAAGGAATCGTTAACCGAATAAACGATTCCGATCCAAGGATTCAGATCTCAACGGCTGAGATTATTAGGTGTTTATACTGAGTTACCTGTCCGCCATTGTTGAGCCCTTTGAGCTCTGCATCTCCTCTGTTTTCAGATTCCTGGAGAAAATAATATGTCCAAAAATTGTCGGTTAACTCTGGAATACAATTTTTAGTTTAAGTAACGCGCCATAAAATGGATTTTTTGGTCTTTAACCTAAATTCACGTGAAAGAGTAATGCATTATGATTAAGGACACCATATACTGTAGCTTTTTTGGAAAATGCAGCTAAACTTTACAATGGAATGTGAAAAAGATTAACGAGTTCTTTGTCTTGCGAGGAAATTTTGGAGCTATAATGACAAATGTATATCCTAGAAAATCTCCAAAAAGTTTGTAAATGCAGCTCAAATGAAGATTCAAAAACAGGACGCGAGCGAGCGAGAGAGAGAGAGAGAGAGAGAGAGAGAGTGCGACTGAACATGAACAGAGAAAGTAGAGTGAAGAGAGAGATAGACCTGGAGCGAGAGATTTCGCTGTTCCGGAGATTTTTCACCATCAGAGCGCAGATGAAAAGAACGAGGAGCACGGCAAGGCAAACACTGGTCCATTTCCGAGACGACGACGCCATCGCAGCTTCTCCGTAGCTCTCTCTCTCTCTCT
The DNA here is from genome assembly GCA_036759665.1 of Gynandropsis gynandra. Taxonomy (NCBI): domain Eukaryota; kingdom Viridiplantae; phylum Streptophyta; class Magnoliopsida; order Brassicales; family Cleomaceae; genus Gynandropsis; species Gynandropsis gynandra. The sequence continues at coordinate 28,800,438 of CM071875.1, forward strand.
CTCTCTGTATACTTTTTCCTCACTAGGTCGTGAAATTTTCTCTCACTTTCTCTCCGTCCAAACCAAGTGTGAAAAAAGTGTTCGACGAGAGAGAGAGTGGAAGAAGAAGCAGAGACGAGTGAAAGCCGTCGTCCTTTATATGTGTATATATATATACGCGAAACAAAAGAAGACGTCGCCGTTAAATGCCGCTACTTAACGGATATTAACTCTGGTTAGATTCACATCCTTTTTAGCCCTAATTCTAACGCCGTAACTGTAACCAGAGCCTCATAACTGCCGGTAACCGCCCCATCTCTCGTATAATTTATGAAAAAAATAAATAACTAAATCCACCGTGTAAAATCATTAAAATGCCAACAATATTATTATAAAATACATTTATTATTTACTATCATTTATTTTTTATACAGTTGCTGAATTATAAAAAAATCACATTATCCCAAACGTAATAACATTCTGATTAGTAGAATATCTCGTAATTTTAATTTCAAATTTCACAAATTTTATCGAAATCCTCTGATTCATCACACATAATAACATATACTATTTTGTTATCGTCTATAATATTGATGTGATTTTATTATTTACTATCATTTATTTTTTATACAGTTGCTAAATTATAAAAAATCACATTATCCCAAACGTAATAACATTCTGATTAGTAGAATATCTCGTAATTTTAATTTCAAATTTCACAAATTTTATCGAAATCCTCTGATTCATCACACATAAATTAATTTTTAAATAAATAAATAAATAAATAAAATGCATATCTGAAAGCATATGCATTAACATTTTAAGACCGAAAATTCTTAAAATACACAATTTTATAATTCTTCTTCCTATTGATACACACTTTTCTTTTAAAATATATAAATTATATCTATTTAGTTAAAAAACAAATGGAAAAAAAAAGGAAAGGCATGGGATTAGTTTATAAGATGAACCTAATTTTAACTAACGGTCTAACAGTGAGGGAAAGTGCCACGTCAGCAAAAATGCTTGTAAGAGTAAAAGGCAATTCCGTACGGTGGATGATGAGTCTCTGGTCTTATGCCGGATTTGATGGGAATATAGAATTCTGAATCTCAAACCAATGCCCATAAAACTTTATGCTATTTTTCTTACATCTTTCGTGTTCATTACATTTTCCCAGAAAAAAAAATCTCCTTTAGTTTATTTATTTTCCAATATGTTTCGTGTTCATTACATTTTCCGGGAAAATTTTATCCTTTATTTATTTTCCTATTTTCATGATCGAATTTTCTCGGGCGGCAATCACGGTTCTTACGTTGACGGTCCACATGCTTATACAATTTCTGAAATTTTCATATTTAGAAAGATCCATAACCCCTTATATATATATATACATATATGTAAATAAGAAATTTTCATGTACACGCAATGTGATTTACTTAACTTTTTTTTGTCTCGTTGTGTACTCTGATCTACGCTAGAAATATCAGTGTGTTCATTTAGTGTGTAATAAAAAATAAGTAATTATAATATCTATAATTGTTAGATAAAGTGTGGGAATGTAAATGGGTTTTTATATAACTTCACCATAATATTATCGATATTCATAGCAAAACCATGAAAATTATGTTTTGAATGGCCCTTTAGATTATTTGTTGTAGAACCGAACTATTTTTGTATAATTCCAAATTTAATAATAAAAATTATTATTAAAAAGATTCTTTATCGTACATAACAAACCATATGTATTAACCCATACATAAACCAACACTAATTATATTAGGATACCTTTATTGTACTATATTAACATGAACATTAGGACTAAATAAACATATAAAAGGCTATGGATTTATGCTCTAAAAATAATGTGAAATTATTGAAATGATTATCCGAATTAATGTATCCTACTGATTTTTGGCCTTTTGTTTTATTATAATTCAATCAATTATAAAAATATTATGTATATCTTTATAACCTTTATATTATATTTTATATATCTTACATATAATAAAAGGCAAGTTAGATAAAAAAAAATTTCCAGTCGACGTGGCGCCTTCTAGACCATCCAGATCTGTAGCGGGTTAGATGGACGGCTCTGAGCGTTCGGGTTATTTTTCGGATGGTTTTTGACCCGGTTTGCCGGTGCGCAGGATGTTGCCACCTGTCCTGTCGGGTTCTATCTGAGATTAGAGCCGTCCGATTTTCAGGAATGGATGGCTGGATCTTGCCACCGACCGGCCGCATTTAATCCCAGCCGTCCATAGGTTTTAGGGTCTTCTCATGGCTTACCGGAGGCGAGCGGCGGCGAACGGCAACGAGCGGCAAGCGGCAGCGAGCGGCAATTGGCGAGCGGCGGTGAGCGACGAGGTTAGCAAGAAGGAGATGGGAGAAGTGAAAGGGGTGAGAGAGGAGAGAGAGGGGTGAAAGAGAGGAGAGAGAGAGGAAGTGAGGGAGGGTGAGCGACGGTAAGGAGGGAGAGAGAAAAAAAAAAGTAAAATTAACCTAATGGTATTTTCGTAAATAGAGTGATATATATGTCATTTTAATATATACATATATATATATATATTCGGATATCCGATGTAGAGATGAAAATACCCGATTTCGAACCCGCGGTTAATGAGATTTCATTATCCGAATTCGGTCCGGAACCCGCGGATTCGGGTAATTTTTATCGGGTTCAGGACGAGATTCAGATCGGGACGGTTTCCTCGGCTAATTTGTCCTTCCGTATTTTAGGATTTGTCCTAAATTAATTATAAAAATATAAAAAACCTTAAAAAATTACTATCAATTTTTTTAAAAAAATAAAGTGATATTTATTTAAATTATTTAAATAAAATTTAAAAATATTTATTTAGATTATTCAGTGTTTATTATAAAATATTTTTATAAAATAACACGAAAGTGATGTTTTCTCTACAATTTGTAAAACTGATTCTAATAATGACGAAGTATGTGAATTATATAATACATAATTTTTAAATAGTTTAAAATATTAAGTAATTTTTAATTATTGTCTAAAACGAAAACAAATAGTATTTACCATGCTCTTGCGAATTATAGATCAAATATTTGGATTATATAACAGAACACATCATTTTCAAACGAAACAATTTTCTGGTATGATATATTTTACAATGAAAATTAGTAAATATCAAAGACAAAACATTAATAAAATGAATATATATATACCAAAACTATTAATTAATCACAAGCAATTGTATATTAACTTTTCAAGACAAAAAAATAAAAAAATATCGAAATTATTTATGTTAGATGATGTTGATAAATATACAAAAAAACGACCAATGTTATATACAAAAAATAAAAAATATTTTGTTATTTAATTATATCAAAATACAATCAAATAATATTTTTAATTATTAAAATAAATATAGAAGATTAATCTTGATCCATACTATTTTCTTATAAAATTCTAGACCGTATGTGTCCAAAGCTATCACGTGGCATAAAGAGTTGGCTTAATTAATTATGCTATTTACTGTAAAAACGTAGAGTTCAAGTATTCCAATATGATAAACGATTTCTCATTTTCTTACATTATTATTAAAAAACCGTGTATACGTTTAAATATATGTATGTATATATATATATAACTTTATCAGTTTGTACTTGGTAGTAGTAAAAAGAGATTGTTTCAGTGAGAAATTTCTCAATCTCATTTTCGCTACTAACAATCATTATATTAATGACAAATCTTCAACAAATCAAGTCTTTTTATAATTAATAATTTTATATCTGTAAGATACACAAATGTGGAATATATATATAAATAAAATAACTTGTAAAATCTTTTATTTGAAATAAAATGAAAAGAAATATTTAATGAAAAATACAAAAGATTATGATTCATGAATGAGCCGTCAACGGTAAAAAAACATAGTAAAAATGACTCTTAAATTTTATATTTTTGACCAATAGAGCCAACCAAGCAAAAATACAGCAATATATTTTGGTAAACAATGAAATATATCATGGTATAAAAAATTGATATTTTATTGTAAATAATGATATAATAACATCGAAGAACAGTACAAATTTTAATTTTGGAATAAATTAAATAAAGGCTTTTTATATAATATAGTTTGGATGACATAAATATTATAAAGATTAAAATTGGCTATATTGTATATGCCTTCATTTCCTTGTTTCAATTTAGTTTGAAATTTTCTTTTGTTATTTATCTTCACACAAAAAAGAGTTAGGCACCAAAAAAAATGAAAAAAATAGGTTAAACTAAAAAAAACTAATTAAATAATAATAATAAACCATTAAATTATTTTCAAACTAACACAATAAATTGAGGTGGTTAATTTTGTAATTTCTATAATTAGTATACAATTTGTGAAAATTTTAAATTCACCAGTAAAATGCACTGTCTTATTACCAAAAAGTAATAACTTAGGACTCTAAGTTAATATTTGTAATAAAATATATACACGACCTTAACAAGCAACCAATGTAACAAGGAATATCAAATCAATGATGATTGGCATATAATTTGATTATATAATATTTTATAAATTTATAATATGAACCGCACTTTCCTACGGATTTGAATGAATACGTGATATTTGATTTAATTTATAGTAAATATTATATATAGAGATATATTAAGAGTTTGGTAAAAAGGAAAAGATTTAAATATAAATATATATTTTTATTACACATTATTAAATATTTTTTTATATACAACATTTGTTGTTTTTTATACATCTACCACTATCGTCTAAAACAAGTAATTTCAATCCTTGTTTAGTTTTTATTCTTGAAACTACGATATATAATTGTCTGTGACTGAAAACTGGTTTTGGTAAGTATATACCTATTAGATTAATGCTCTGTCTTTGGCTTTTGTTAATTGTCAATGCAAAACATAACATTACATGAAATTGTTTTCGTTTGAAATGAAATGGTAAAGTTGTGTTAGTTGGGATTAATGGAAATCGTGGTATAAATACTTTATAGTTGCGAATACTTTATAAATACAGCCGTTTCCAACGGACGCCAATGGATTTCCGTCCGTTGCGAAAAGTTCGTTGCAAATGACGATCCGTTGCAATTCGCGACGGCGTGTCAACGAATATTATCCGTTACAAATTTGCAACGGATTACGCCGTTGGAAATATAGTAACGGAAGCCCGTTGGAAATAGTTGTAACGGATCACCGTTGCAATCTTGCAACGGACGACCGTTGGAAAGCAACGGCTGTCCCGTTGCAAATTAGGCGGGGAAAAATCATATTTGCAACGGACATCCATTGCCATGTGGCGGGAAAATGCAACGGACGACCGTTGCAAACTGGCGGGAAAGATGTGGCGGGAAATGGATTTCAAGGAAAGACCGTTAGCATGGCCAACGGATGTCCGTTGCAAAATGGCGGTAAAAGATTTGGCCGGAAACACGTTGCAACGGATGACCGTTAGCACTGCCAACGGATGCCCGTTGGAAAAATTGAAAAAAAAATAAAAAAAATAAAAATATTATTGAAACTAAAAGGTTTTTAATAAAAATATTAAAATTATATTACAAAACACAAAAATTAAAACTATTTTCTATTACATATCGTTCAGGTCGGTTGCGTCGATATCATCCCCGACATTACCACCACCTCTAGACGGAGTTGCACCCGAATCGATCACCGGTTCTTGCTGCGGTGTTGATCCCCTCACCTGACCCGACAACAACTCAATGACGCTCTCCAATTGTTTTATTTGAGATGTTTGTTGCGCCATTTGGGCTCGAATTTCTCGAAGTTATGATTCGAGATCTTCGATCCGCCGTTGTTGCGAAAAACTCTCATGCACCGATGGAGGTACCGTCGTGACGTCCTCGATTATATCCTTCTGAAGCGCTCCGAGACCGTATAGACGTCCCTTATACGGTCTCACCGACTACAAGATAAATAAGAGTAATGTTAGATTTTAACAAATTATTTGATTAATAATTTACAATTAAAATAACAATATTTTACCTCTAAATAAATTTGGTCCTTTTGTGAAGGACTGAGGTCGTCGGGGCTTGAACCGCAAGCCTGAGATTGCTGTGTGATCTTCTCCGTCACAACTCTCACAGTTCGGGCCGCTCAAGGATCGATGAGTTCCGGTTCGGCGGCCTCTTCCCCGACAACAGACTTCTTCTTTGCGTGGGTTTCTAATACCACTTCAAGAAGAGTCGGTCCTCTTCCCATCGGTTGCATCTACAATATTAAAGAAATTTTGTTAGATAAATATTTAAGTAATTAAAAAATCTAAATAATTAAAACTTCACCAATTCTTTTTTTCTCTTCGTGAAGGATTTTGATTCCGAAGTATGGCGATGCAGACCATCTCCGGGAACCTTCTCACTGTAACGATTTTGTTTGGCCTTCTCGCTCTTGGCCTTGAATACCGCGGACTCCCAATGCTCAATCATTTTGTTGAACACCACTTCGGTTGCCCATCGAGATTTGCTGTTGTTGGCGTAATAGTTGCACTTTGCACCGTTCATCATTAGGCGCAATCGAACCTGCATGTCGCGCATCCATGCTGTGTAGATGCGCAACGTATGGGTTCGACGCCATCTGTATGAACGCTGCAAACAAAGTTAAAAAATTATTAGTTTTTAAATATATTAATAAATATAAAATTAAATATAATTAACACACTTACAATGAAAGTGCGCCACCATCGCTGGTGCACAACTTTTGGCGTCACTTGCCAGGAGTAGTAGAGATCGTCTTGTAACGACCCTTGGATGATGGTATTGTTGGTGTGTTTTAACACATCATCCTCATCAAACCTGCATATCAAAAATAAAAAGTTAGATAATTGTTACGAAATTTAAATAAAATTAAATACAATTATATACAATTTACCATAACGTTCCAGGAGAACGTTCGGGATCGATGATCGGAAGGGTTGGACGCCCATCGAAATCATCGATCAATGCATCGATGTCTACCATATCGTCCTCATCGACAAATATCGGCGGTGCCGATACTGGAGACGGAGGACGATATGGTGGTGGTGGCGGCGGGAGAGGCGCTCCCGCGGAACCGACCAACATGCCCCCCGATCCTATAAATCGCCTAGGCCTCATTTTTTCTAAGTTTTTGCAATGTTTTGAATTCTGGATTTGTTTTGGTGTTGAAATAAGAACAGTTCCGTCGCAATATATATATCGGTTTTTCCAACGGCCATCCGTCGTAATTTCCAACGGACAACCGTTGGAAAATACGTCATCGCAACGGAAGGATTAAATTGACGCGACGTTTCGCATTCCCAACGGCCGTCCGTTGGAAATTACGACGGATAGCCGTTGGGAATGCGTATTCTCGAGGCGACGGACGGCTAAAAGGCGGCTCGTCTGCCCTTCCAACGGTCATCCGTTGGAAATTGCAACGGATGGCCGTTGGAAACCTAAAAAACGGTTGGGAAAAGGTGCAATTTCTGCAGTCATCATTACACTTTCCAACGGACATCCGTTGGAATTCCAACGGATGTCCGTTGGAAGAGAACACGTGGCGTCAACACGTGGCGTCAATTTACCCTTATAACGTTCCAACGGTCGTCCGTTGCTCGTGCCAACGGATGTCCGTTGGGAGTACTGAAAATTCAGAAATTTTTTCTAAAGTGTCGGGTGCGAATTCGTGGTTCAACAATCGTTAATATTTTCAACGGACAACCATCAACATTGGTATTAGATTATTATAATTTGTTATACATCAAACATCATTTATATAAAATGTTCGATTGTATTAACATTTCGATTATTCGATTACATATCATACATCAAACGTGAAACATCATTCATTGACGTTATACGTCATTTACATTATACATCATCTACATGTATTACACATAGTAAACATTATTGTATTTACATTTCTACTTCAGTAGATTCATCGATGGGCGAGTCGTCTTCGCTTGTTCATTGAATTCATCGCTGTTTTCATCTTCAACATCTTCTGGTTAAGCGTCTTCATAATCGCGTATGAGTTCTCCGTCTATGTCATTCCTCGCAAGAATCTCCTCGCGATCTGTATCAATTAAACGAATCGGTTGCGGATGATCAGGTTGCAACAGATCTTCTTTATCATCAGAGCTTATGATCCCTCGTGGCTTGATCTTTACTACGGCCCACCACTCCTCTCTTCCACGTTTCAATATTGTTGGATATTGCACGTAACATACTTGATCTGCTTGATCTATTGTTCCCCAATGGTTTTTTCGTATTCCACGTCCTACGGTTGGGTCAAACCACTGACATTTAAAAAGCATAACCTTCAACCCAACGAGACCGGAATATTCCAGTTGTATGATTTGGTGCAAAATACCGTAGAATTTATCACCCTCTATATCACTATTAACGCAAACACCATAGTTGTATGTGCTTCTATGTTTTTCGTGTTCATACGTGTGGGCTTCTATATTTTCCATGTTCGTACGTGTGGAACGTGTAGCCGCGAGTAAACAAGATTGGCCAAGACATGACATTTCATGCGGGACCATTAGCCAAATCTTTTATCCACGTAGGAAGTCTTTCATTAGAACATTTCACCTGTATGTATAAAAAACAAATTAATACTCTTATATGCAATTAATTTACGTAAATGTGTATACGAGTACTTATGTAATCTCTAAACTTATGAAATCAGATCTGAATAATAGATTCAAATGAGCCAAAACGGCTAAATATACAAAGTTAGACCTAATTACACAATAATAGATCTAATTACATAAAGACTTATATACCCCTATACATGTATCCTTTACACGCCCCCTCAAGATGGAGCACCCTCGGTGAGTCCAATCTTGGAACACAAGAGCTGAAGTTGATCCGCGGCTCGGACATGAGTGACCCGAAGAGTATTCGACTCGACCAGGCCGCGGACAAAGAGATAGTCTAGCTCCAAGTGCTTCATTCCGGAGTGAAAGACGGGCTTAGCACTGAGGTATGTCGCTCCAATGTTGTCGCAGTAGATGGTAGGTGGTGATGATGACTTGATGCCAACTTCCGATAGTGGAGCAACTACCCATAGAACTTCAGCGGCCGTGGATTCAATAGAGCGGTATTTAGCCTCGGTAGACGAATGAGAGAGTCTGGTTTGCTTCTTAGACGACCAAGAAATAGGGTGCGCACCAAGGAAGAGTAGATACGCCCCGGTGGACTTGAGATCAAGGGAATCTCCAGCCCAATCTGCATCGGTAAAGGCATGTAAGGAGAGGGTGTTCTTGGCGGATAAGAAGATACCTCATCCTTCGTGCCAGCAAGATAACGCAGGACTCTCTTGACGACTTGCCAATGAACATCTGTGGGAGATGCATGAATTAGGACAGCTTGTTGACAGCGAAGCTAACGTCCGGTCGTGTAAGAGATAGATACTGTAGTCCGCCAACAATGGACCGATACTCCGTGGGATTGGAGAGGGAAGTCCCCATGTCAAGTGTCATACGAGATGAGGACGACATGGGCGTAGGAACCGGCTTTGCTTCATGCATGAGACAACGGTTGAGAACATCTTGAATGTACTTCCGTTGAGTCAAATGTAGGCCACGAGACGTCCGTATTGCTTCTACCCCGAGAAAGTATGATAAGTCGCCCAAGTCCTTGATGGAGAAGCGAGCGGCTAGGGCATCAATGAATTGCTGGACTTTTGATGTGCAATTGCCTGTAACAACAATATCGTCAACATAAACCAGCACATACAATTGTAGCGCGGTTGTGTTGAGAACGAACAAGGAGGTGTCCGCCAAAGAGTTGCTAAAGCCGCGAGCAAGAAGA
>CM071875.1:28835422-28848800 GCA_036759665.1 Gynandropsis gynandra
TCCGTATACTTGCGGTGAAGTGGACTAGGTTAATTATAACTCGTGTTTCCACACGTCAGTTACCAAAAGCTATTTTCTGCAAATCGATTATAATCTAAACGCTACCGAAAACTAATACATTTTTTACGGGTTTATTTCTTTCTTGTGCTTCCAATTTCAACAGGATATTGAAAATCTCTGTTACCAGAGACCTGTAGGAGATTCTCTCAGATTGAGGTGGTGATAAAGAGGAACAGTTTCTACGAAAACCCCAACCATTTTGCCCTAATTTTAAACCCTTCAAAACCTTAGGGTTGTAAGGGTTAATGGGTTATTCATACCCTGCCTTTTCATCCCTTGATTATTTGATCCAAAACTCATATCAAAATCCCTTGATTATTTGATCAACAGACTTTTAAGTCTTCAACTATTAATCTGTATCTATATCTTATACGACATTTAGGAATTGTTGTTTTTACAGATAGATGGAATAATCGTGGCACCAGACGAACCCAGCAAATGGAATCCAGATTTCTCGAGGGTTTGGCTTGAATTCTACAAGCTCCAATGAGTCATATTTCAAGGGAGTGGAGTCATAGATGGTTCTGGTAGTAAATGGTGGGCTGCATCTTGCAAGAAGAGCAAGACTAATGTAATTATCTTCTCTTTCTTTCTCTTCGAATAAGTTCTTAAGTTCTAGAAGTAGAGTTTGACACATCTTTCTCTTCGAATAAGTTCTTAAGTTCTTAGTACTGAATTGCCATGTTTCTCTGCAGGCATTAACTATAGATTCGAGTTCATCCATAAATGTGATAGGAGTGACGATTCAGATTAGCCAGCAAATGAATTTCATAATTGCAAATCAAATTCAGTACGGATTTCTAAAGTTATGGTGTCAACTCCAGGAGATCGTCCCAACACTGATGGAATCCATATCACTGGATCGACCAATGTCATCTTGGACTGTAAAATCGCCACAGGTTACCAAATCTTTTCACAAATGAGTTGTTAAACAAGTTTACTCTTTTATAATGATGAAATTATATCTACTTAAATATGTGATGATGGATGCTGAAATTTGATATAAAAGGGGATGATTGCATCTCGATTGTGAATGGGAGCTCGGGAATTAAGATGAAGAAGATCTATTGTGGACCTGGACATGGAATCAGGTAGGTACTACTACTGTTTATTATGCCCAACTATGTTGAATATGCCTTTAATCTTCTGGTTTGTAGGATTGGGAGCCTGGGAAGGATAACTCGACAGCCATGGTAACGAAAGTAGTGTTGGACACTGCGTTCTTGAGGGAGACAACTAATGGCCTTAGAATCAAAACATGGCAGATAAAACTTCATCCCTATGGAACTGGGTTAGATCGAACCCCTTTCCAAGTTTTAAGACTTGATTCTTTCAACAGGGCGGCTCAGGTTACGTTAAAGGAGTCCGTTATCAAAATGTAAGATGCAAGACGTCGCAAATCCAATCTTCATCGATCAGTTCTATTGTGATTCTCCATCAGCTTAGTGGTTTACATTGGTCATCCGGGAGGAAAGGAAGGTAGAACCCATTTGTAGATCTCTTAGATCAAAACATTTTCTGCTCACTCTCTACTTTGACATTTATGCAACGAATGTTTGATACATTCGTTTTGAATCATCGTACAGGAAGAGTTGGAATCGGTTGAACCTTTCGTCTCTGGTTTATCGGTTAGCGATTTGATATAGTGATTGTTAGGATCTAATAAGATATAGTCATTGTTAGAATCTTAAGTAAACTGACAAATTGAGATGTCTATGTTCATGTTTTTGGTTGAGATTTCTGGTGAACATGATATTCTTTGGAACCATCTCAAAGTATGTATAAATGTCTAACACATATTTTGATGATGTTTCCTCTCATTTTATATTCTTGAACTCATGTTGTATATGTATATAACATTTGTTTATTAAACAAAATAAATTATTCCTTTTATATACATTAAATAATCCGAATTTATTCGTATCTATTTTTTTTTATTACATATCACAAAATTTATATAACAAAATAAATTACTTTTTTAAATTTACAGTATTTTTAATATAACAAAAAATATTACCCCGCGCATGGTGCGGGTTTAATTCCTAGTCTATTTATTAAAATCTCTCATCATTTCTCAGGGCTTCTCGCCTATCAGCTTTCCACATCAGATTCACCTTCTCTCTCCCACGATCTCTCCTTCTTCACCGAAAAACCGCTGGAAAGGCCCAAGGTCACTGAAACGGAAACGGGTGACCGGAGAACGATGGGTAGTTAAGAGGATGTGTGCCGACCTTATCATCCTCGATTCCCGGTCGTCGCTTCTCTCATATTTCGCCTCTTCGTCTTCTCTGCATCGCCTCCAAAACCAATTAAAATGTAATTTTAGGGTTTTTGAAGCTCTCTAAACAAACAGAGAGGAATGTGAATCAGTCGTGTTCTTTAGCCATCCACCTTCCTCTACTCTCAAAATCTACTGTTGGTTTCACTAAATCAAGCCATGTTTCTCTCTCAAGCTGGTGAGACCACAAATCTCTCTTTGTTACTTCCAAATGCAAAGATCGCATTGAAGGCCGTGAAAAGCTCAAGTCCCTCCTCCTACCCGACCTAAACCCGAGCAAGAGTAGCTGATTAAAAGATCTCATGAACGCATGAGAAGCCGAGAGGACAGTGAGTTCAAGCAGTTTGCTGAATCTCCCGCGGGTCGTGGAGGTGGGCGTTCGAATGAGTGGCCTCAAAACTTGTCAATGTAAGATTGCTGTTCGAGCCACTATCAGCGTAACATCTTAGAACGTAACCTTCTCGGTTTTCTATCATTATTGTGGTTGTATTAGTTCCACATCCAATCACTTGTATTAATTCTTACCTACTCGTAATTTTCCGTGACAGCATTTGAAGATAACGGTTGTTAGTCATCGCATAGCTCGTGAGTAAAGTTGAGTTAAAATCTCATTGTGACGCCGTTGTTTTCATCTGCTTCAAACTGCCTACCGAATCTCGCAGGTCAGGGGAAACTATTCCCATGATTTGAAGTCTGATTTGCACGAGATGCCACTTATCTTTTGCATACTGGCATTCCAAATGGCTCATGGGAGGTATCAAAATGGTACGTTTTATAGGTATTATAACGAGTATAGGATAAGAAATCAGAACAAAAAAAAGAAGAGGGACCTTGTTGTACTGAGCATTTCTCTTAACTCTTTTAGTAAATTATTTTCTCTTTTCTGCCCAATCTTGAGGCTTTAGCTTATTCAGAGAATTTGACGTTCTAGTTGCATGCTGATGTAGGCGGGAGAAGGAGCCATGGAAGTGGGCGATCGAGGAATCTTACTGTCTTGTGTGATTTCCGGTACCCTTTTTTGTGTTTTTCGGTTCGAGCTCTTTCTGGATACTTTAGGCAGTTAATTGGCGTCCATGGCAGCTTTATAGGTAACTTTCCTTTTGCTTGAACATTTCCTGATGTTGTCATGTTCTAAAACATTATCTCTTATACATTTCATTTGATTGCCGAATGGAAGGGTTATATTTTCTGCAGAACATTGATATAGATGTCAAATGAACCATTGTTAATCCAATGCTTTTGCCTTATGTTTTGCAGCTGGATATTTGCTAGAAAATGGCGAAAAATATTGCAAGATCCTCAGCTTGGTGCATTATGTGGGTTTCTGTCTCTTTTTGCATGGATGGTGGTGGTTTCCCCGATCTTGATCCTTATCGCATGGGGTTCTTGGCTGTTTGCGATACTAGATCGAGATATAATTGGTCATGCTATAATAATGGCTGGAACAACGCTTTTACTGGCATTCTATTCGATAATGCTTTGGTGGAGAAGGTAGAAGTATATATGCTTCTGGTAATGAGAACAATAGTTATGAGAGGTCTCTGTTGCATCATAAGTCGAGGACTCCAGGTTCTGTTGCTGCCCCCTCGCCTCTTTGAGGTGGGACCAAGAATTCATACGATGACATTGCCAGATCAAAGCCACGATCCAACACTAAGGGCGACGAAAGCGTAAACATTTCACTTCCATTTCTATTTTGTTTCCATTGTTTCTTTTAGCAAGATATACATAAAAATTGATGACTTTTTCAAATAACATAAATCTGGATGAATTGAACCTGAAAAAATTAGATGTTCCCCTCTCTTGCCTCAACACCAAAGTGATAAGGGAAATGCTGGGATACAGAAGATGGGGCTTCTACAGGTTTTTTTTCTTTGCGCTCCTTATACTTCTCTACCTTAATCTCTGCTCATTGTTTAGTAGAAGCACTCTACTGCTTTCATTCTACAATTCACTGTTTCTGGATTTGTTCAGGCGCAGAACCGATGGACCTTGTAATGACCTCTACATCTCAGACTTGTGACATTCTTTCATCTGATGTAATGATATTGGAAGGACATAATTCTGAGGTATCATATTAGGTGGTTTTAGCATTTAATATGCTTAATGGTTTTGCATCTTTATAAGTATATAAATTTCGCCTAAGCTGCGATGTTTTCTGCTTTCTTTGTTTAGGTTTGTGCTTGCGCATGGAGTCCAACGGCTTCACTTCTTGCATCTGGGTAAGCACTCTCATTTGCAATATATTTGTCTTATGGTTGTGTCTTAATATATAGATTTAAAAAAAAGGTTGTGATGTTGTATGCACATGTCTTTACAAAATATCAGTTCCGGTGACACTACAGCACATATCTGGACAATTCCAGAAGATACTTCCAGCCCTGGGTTGCATAGTGGTCCATTAAACATCTTGGTGTTGAAGCATGTAAAGGGAAAAACTACCGAGAAGAGCAAAGATGTTACAACTCTTGACTGGAATGTAAGTTCCACGGCATCCTTATTGACTTGGGTATTTGTTTTCATTTGTTGTACAGAGAGTTTGGGCATTGAGAGGCGAAGAAGTTTTGTTCCGTTGACTTCATTCCAAGTGTAAGTTTGCGGCTCTTTGTTACGAGGAATAACCGATACAAGGTTATATGATATCAGGTTAGGTTATACACGAAGAATTGCATTTCTATTTTGGATAATGTTATTAATCTAATGGAAGAAAAATAACTAAGGCAAATTTCAGAGGGATAAATCATGCCCTCTGTTATTTTTCCGGTAACACCAAGCTGTTGTTGCAGTGCCTCACGCCGGTCTTGCGTTTGTACAGAGAGTTTGGGCATTGAGAGGCCACAAAGTTTTGTCCCGTTAAGTTCATTCAAGTGTAAGTTTACGACTCTTTGTTACGAGGAATAACCGATGCAATAATCAAATTCATACCACGGTTCCTCGGGATCAATATTGCGTCTCTTTTAACTTTATTTGTTGTTATGTTTTGCATATGTTGTTTTTGTCCGTTCATTCCATAGTCTAGGTTACGAATTTGATTTTTGCTCTATGTGTCCGAATGTCTGTTGTGCCTGTGGAGTATTTGGTTTCTAATATTTGCAGTTAGTAGCAGCATAGAACATTTCTTGCTCAGGGTATTTGTCTTTATTGATTCTGCACTTGTAGCATATGTAGCTAGGTTGATTCCTCATCATGAAAAGGCTTTTGATCTTTTTGGATATAGGTTTCTAATATAAGCAATTTATAACTGAAAATATGTAAGTCGTGTTTTATTGATACATTGTTCGGGGTTTTATCATCTGACGTTTTTTAGTTCTAAACTCATCATTGAAAACTGAAAGTTTGTTCAAGTCTATTTGATTGCTGCAAATAGAAGAACCATAGAAGATTGATTGGTTATGTTCGGTTGGTTGTGTTAAAAGGTTCAAGAAGCTGAGATAACTTTTTCGAGCATGGTATTTGTTATCCAGAGGCTTCTTGATAGTGTCTTCTTGTTCTTCTTCTCCCCTGCATGTTTGCATCGTCGGAAGTGGTCCTGTTGGTTTCTATACCGCCGACAAGGTAGATTTTTTTTTATGGTTGCAATGACACGTTAAGGTGTGAGCGATGCATATTTATGTAGAGGCTGTTATAAGAGATCAATTTACTTTTCAATTAGCATATTAGACTCTGAGCGGAGTATATGTGATATTGTATGTGAACTAGTTTGGCCCAGATGCATGTTATGCAAGTTGAGAAGGCAATTTAGGAAATGATTATGCTATCATCAGGCATTGCATATTTTTTTTGTGGAACGTGTAAAGAATAATCTTGAAAAACATAAATTATTTCTCCATAAAAAAGGTCTAACTCCTTTCTAGCTTAATCACCACCAACATTTTTGTGTATATTATTTTGCGGATGAAAAAAACGATGAAAATATGTTAGTTGGAAATGAGAATACAAGGTTGATTTTGATAGACATAACCTAGATTGTTTAAATTTTGAGGTTTAAATTAGTCAAGGGTCATGATTTAGACATTTTATATAAGAGTATTTCTTTAAGTGGTGTTAAAGTTAAGAGGATAATACATCGTATTCTATTGTTGCCTGTAATATTTCTGGCCATTTTTTGCGATATAATAAGATTAATTCTTTCTAAGGTCCCATTAACTCAATATTTTAGGTCTTTCCTACTCCGACCTTCATAAATTTCCTCATAAATGGTAACAACTCAAAGAAACAAACAAACTATCATCTTCATTGTCGCATGAGTCGGAATCCTCCATTTGAATTCTAGTTTAAGAAATTAGTCAAAGTAGTGGACTGTTAGAGCATGTACTCTTTCGCTACTGCAAAACTGTATGTAAGTGTGTATGATGCAATATTTAAAACTTAGTGTTTCTCCACAACATGGTTTTTGTCTCTTTTTCAGTTTCAACGAGACTATTTCTTTTTGCATTCAAAGGCATGTTCCGGAAAATTATTGTGTAATATGATGTAAAAGCTAAAAATATGGAGATTTTGATATTGATATAGTAGACCCATTAAAGAAGTGTAATACAAGAGCCGTCTATGTATTGAATCTTCCTTTTTATTACATGAGATCTTTGCAGAACTAAGCTACTTACTACTACTATTAGTATTATCAACTAGAATTATGATTTATTTTTAAATTGAGTTCTCATTCACAACAAAATATTCTCAAGATGAATATGATACACAAATTAAGTCTATCATTATCGTGTATTCAAAATTTATGATTAAATTACTAAAATATATAAACTATTATACATTAATATGTGATAATATGTTTTCTATTTAACATTACTGATAATTTTATTTTACTCTAACTATGATTTACATATTCAAATCACAAAATCATTTCCAATATATTCATATTCACCATTTAATATTTTACTATTTTCTTTTGTTTAAATTCTATTACCTACAATTTAGTCATATTCATGAAAGGATACTCTTATTATTTTACAATACCAATTATATACTACATTTGTTTTAGATATTTTACTACTTTTTTAAATATTATTATCCATACTTACATAAAAAACCTACACACTATGATATAATCGTCAACCTCACATCGTTTTTATAATAAGATCGTCTATTTGTAATGAATTAATTTAAAGTTTATGATTGAAAATTTTTTAAATCTCGCGCATCGGGTCTATTTCTAATACCTTTAATAGTCTATTTTTTCCATACTCCTAATTCATGTATCCAATATTTGAAAAAGCACGGTGTTGCAATAGAAAATCTATCAAAACATTCTACGACTAAAATGCCCATTGAACGGGTAAAATGTGTTGCAAATTTATTGGCATTTTTGTGGTATATTTTTATCAGATGATTTGTCGTGGCTATTTATTCGTAAATTTATCAACAATTGCGATAGAATATGAGTTCAAATTAGCGATGTATAGCGTTTTCAAATATAGTGTATAATTAAATCTTTACATAGACATCTATAATTTTTCACAAAGCCTTTATGGAGACGATTTATTCTTGTTGATTTTTAGTTATGATTGTTGTTATTTATTAGAAAAGAAATCTGTGCGTTGTGCGAAATTTTATCGATTTTAATTATATAATTGAAATTCATATATAATAGATAGATCATTATATTAGAGACAAAAGAAATCGATAATGATTTAACGAAAAATGATCAATATATTTTAATTTTAATTAAAAACGTTTAGAAAATTATAGTATATAGTTCTAATGGTTCGATAATAAAATTAAGAAAAACTAATCTTGATATAATCATTCTATACAATGTTAGCGTAAGGAAATATAAGTTTAAATTAATTTCAAATCATTTTTAGCGTTTAAATTTGTTTATGATCAATATTTGATAATTTTATATTGATGAAATCGACGCAAATAACTATATTGTATATTATATTTATTGCAATATGATTTAATGATATAATAAAAACTAAAACGAAAAAAGATAATGAATATTCAAGAAACGAATCATATTCTTTAACAAATTTGATAGGATATTTTTTTTACATGTTAGCTTGATTTAACGAGTGCAATCAATAAGATGCAAATAAGATTGATCCTACATTCCACCGAATGATTGTTTTTTCTTCACAAAGCTTATTCTTTTTTTATGTGATATGGTTTGTTTTTTCTCACATTTCCTAATCAAAATTGTGGTATGTAGGAAAGAAACGAACCCACTTGAGGAAACAAGAGATAGAGTTTGACAAGAGAATGATGTTTATAAAGTAAATAGAGTGGATATTGCATCGATTTATAAAAAATTTCATTAAAATTTGTTAAACGTAAAAACAAATTTATTATAAATATTAGATGATACCCGCACTACGTGCGGATTTGTAATAATTAAAATATATTTATATTATATTTTGTATATAATTCATTAATTTGACATTGTTATTAGATTTAATATGCATATGGGACAATACAAACACATGAAATAAAATTTTCAGTGTATAAATTTGAATAATAAATTTATAAGTTGTAATGTAAACTACTAGAGCAATTTGTTTATAATTTATTTAAAATTATAGAATATAAATTGTCGGAAAAAGCAATGAAGAGTCCAACAATATCTACAACTTTCAAAATTCCAATAGATGAGTTTAGGAGTAAAGAAATAGTATATTGATTTATTGCAAACGTATTTATCCGATACAACTTCTTTGTGGTCAACCAATCCAACCAATGTAAGTATGAACGCATCCTAAATTTGTATTTCGGAATTGTATGAATTTGGTCTGTCACTTTCTCAACAACTGTATCCTCTTTAAAAGATGTGCGCATACTATTGTCGTTTAACTTGTAGTTACCAACATTTGGTAGTATTGTTAAATTTTTTTAGGGTAAATATGTCTCCTTCTCTTATATATTGGTTGTATTTATTAACATCACCAAGAGATAGACGTAATTCAATAGTAGTTCTCTGCAATATATCATATACATGATGATGAGGATATTCATATAATGTGGAATACGTAAATACATTAACATAACTTACTGTTTCACTGAGGAGTAAAAAACCAAGACCAAGTAAACGATTGTCAATGAATGTGTTTCGTGTCCACCAAATCCTTAAAAACGGGCTAAAAGGCGTTGTTCGTTAGCATGCGATGCAATAGATCCATGATATGGTACATTGTGAATGTGTATCACGCATCTCGAGCTTTGAGCTAAATCATGTAAAGTAAGAAGCACGTAATAACATCATATTATTGTTTATAATGATACCTAAAATCGAAAAGGAATTGGATTGAAAACATGACTGAAAACACATCCTCAGATATTGTTATATTTCGTAAAATATCTTTTTTTTTGTCACACCATCGTTTCATGTGTAATCTCTATATTATATTCTAAAATTAAACATATCTTATATATAATATAGTATTATATATTATTAATTTTTTACTTCATAATATATTTTCTTTTTTATAGAGTATTCAAAATATAAAAAGACCAAAATATTAACATTATTATTATTTGGTCTACCATCAACATTACACATTTTATTGATCTCCTTTATATAAAATCGTACAAAAAAATTGAATTAAAGTAAAAATAGTTCGGTGTATCGATCATTTTTCATCCAAATTGAGATTTAGATTCAAATAATTTTAAAGT
This sequence comes from Gynandropsis gynandra, assembly GCA_036759665.1. NCBI lineage: Eukaryota > Viridiplantae > Streptophyta > Magnoliopsida > Brassicales > Cleomaceae > Gynandropsis > Gynandropsis gynandra. Next base: position 28,845,387 of record CM071875.1, read on the forward strand.
ATAATTATGATACACAAAAAGTAATAATACAAAAGGTAATATCTCAGACTCAATTAATTTCCATTTATATAAGGATAAAGAGTAAAATATTTTGAAACATAATGATGATATCCAAAAATTAACAATACTAAAAAAATATACGAAATGAATCGTTCTAATTATATGAGAAGTTAACATTTTGGATATTGACTTATATTTCATATACTCAAACGATTCTTGTTTAATAGCACAAATAAAATTATAAATAGAGTTAGTGTTATATTGATGAATGTTGCCATTCTTATAGTAACAAAAGCAAACAGAAACATTATCAATAGAAGCAATTTAAATGACTATATTCAAGAATGCAAATATTAATAACTGGACTTATGAATTTATTAACAAAATAAAAGAGCATACATATTCAAGAAGTATCCTACATTTAAAAAGTAGAAACATATCCAAATACATCAAAAGAATAATATGGGTCAATTTATTTCCTAAACATTGGTATTCCTACAATTAAAATAGATAATACTATATTAAACTTTATCAAGGAAATACAAAAATATAATTCATATAAAAAACTTTATCCATTAGAGAAGTAAAAATTTTCTTTTCATACCAAAAATCAATTGATTAGAACAAATTTCAACTTATTAGACCAATCGAGTTTTTTTGCCAAAAGATATGATTATGGGGTTCAAATTACTATAACTGTTAACGTATATTATCAAAAGCTTTTGATATTATTTAAACCCCAATAAAGAAAAAAATGTATAACATTAGACATGAATCATGATAAGGCAAAAGACTAATTATTATGCATTAGGATATCTGAACATAGTATAACAGGAAAAATTATATTTCTCTAAGGATAAATTTGTCGATAACTTACACAAAGATTTTAAGCTAAAAAGTAATCATTAAAGTGAATACATTTTACCCATGAACTAATTATTTGTCCATGGACAACCACCGATCTCTCTATGACTGCGGGATCAGAGAAAATGTAAGCTTTATCGTCCTTCTTGCGTTCTGCCATGTTCTTTATGATATATGCAAATGAGAGCCTCGCAATTCTACTTTGCTTCTTCAGAAAAGTAATAATGCTAATCTACAAGCCTTGTTGTTTTCATTACAAGTTCGTACCATGGAGCATACTGCTTTGAAGGTTTCCCAAGTCGATACCTTAACAGAGAAAGCCTTAGACACAAGAAGAAAAAAAAGTCAAGAAAAAATTGTCAAATACATCAGAAAGTTAACATACCAGGCCATATCTGTTCGAATTGATATGAAGGTCATCAAATAGCCGAACTCAATCATCCACTCTTTGATTTGACGAAGAAACACAGGCATGCCACCAGGATCCTAGGACGAGGCTCCTCAAGAATGGGACTCCGATTCAAGGCAAAACCCAGTTCCGATTCAGATGAGTTTCATCCTTAATTGCGGATGGAAGCGCTAAATTCATCTGCAAATGCAGACGTCAACATATATTCCTCCACAATTACAGACGAAAAAATAAATTCGTTTGAAAATACATCGACCAATTTTTCTAGATGGGTGGTGAAGTTGTATGTGATTTCCGATTGAAACCGTTTGTTCGGAATCCATCTTCATCTCTAGAACGTGAAAAAAAATACAAACAATCTACTTAACCATATAGTATGAATTAAAAAAAAATTAGAGATAAAAATTTAGTGTTCGAAAAGAAAAACAATTAAACTTCAATAAGTTGATTTTCATATTATAAAGTTTTATACGCGTAACAAATTTAACATGAATCATCTGTAGGGTTGAATTCAATTTCGGAAACTTGTTTTCATCAACCCGAATTTTAGATCTAGTCATGTTCGAATTAGTTTTTCACGGATATTCAACGATGATGAAATTAGGAAACAATTTCGTAATACCTGTCGTTGAATGTGCTGTCGTCGGATGTGAGACTTGATAGCACAAGTCCTCTACGTGTATCCACGCCGAGATCGAGATTGCTTTGATGTGGAAATCGGAAGAACAAAAACTGTTTTTCGTTCTTCGGGTTTTTCTATTACTGACGGCTATTAGGATTTAGATTATTATCTTTTATAATCTACTAACGAAAACTCATTTTCGTTCTTTAAATAATTATTAAGACTTCTTAATAATTGCAACTAAACCCTCAACTATCTAATATTACATATTAGGCATAGGACTTTTAATCTCCCACTTTCCTTTACGTAATATTTCAAATAGTCGAAGTACATGTATCTCCATACACATACTTGCCCGTACATCTTATGTACTAACCCAAAAGAAAAATCAAATACAATTATATTCTTCGGTGCTAGCGGATGAATATAAATGTATCCCACACTGATTCTCTAACAATCATAAGCAAATACCAAGACACTCGTATGCGTGTGACCTCGTAGGTTCATCACTAAACTGGTAGTCAATTAGTCTCACTAATTAACTAATCGAGGTTGGCGTCTAGAACCACTCCTCAACGACCAGATATTGTGAAGTAACATCCTTACTCTGTAGAACCATGGTAGAAGGATAATATTATTATTTCCCTCCGTCTTTACAGCTCCGGATAATCCTAGGACATGGTCTGACTGTCAAGTCCTAATAGATTATCAACTATGTTTCATGCCTAACATAATTGACTGGTGAATGATCGCAAGAAACTCCTTTCTTCTCTCATTCAAATGCCCTGGCCAAGGTCTTTTCAGTCATTATGTTGCTGACAACATAGAGCTCAAACTCTTTACCCAGAGTTGACGGATTCCATCTTGATCAATCACTAAATGCACAAGCATCTAATCATTCCCAATATCCTTTCAACTTACATCCCAAGGCATAAGGTGTCCAGTATCAAAGAATAATAGATAACTTGTCAGTTACTATGTTGATCTCAGGTCTAAGGAAATTATAATATTCCAATCCTTCTAGAGAAATTCCTATTGACAGTTCAAAGGTAATATAACCATTAGGAATTCTCCCTTTGGGTCTGTTCAATGATAACATCTCTATGTGCATCATCCATACATGTGATTTAGTAAAAGAGATCTACTAATTTCTATCAAATAGAAACCATCACATCCATGTTGATCTATCCGGATTACTAACGTCCAATTAGTTATCCTACGATCAAGAACGATTTACAATCATCAACTTGTGCTTGTTAAACTCATTTGAACCAAGCGCCTTTGTGAGTGGATCTGCTGCATTTTCTTTTCCTTCTACCTTCTGGATTTGAACGTCCCCACGCTCAACGATTTCCCTTATTAGATGGTATTTCCGCAGAACATGCTTTGATGTTTTATGAGATCTTGGTTCCTTCGCCTAGGCTATTGCCCCGGTATTATCACATAATAGAGAAACTGGTTCCTTTATCGAAGGTACCACACCAAGTTCAGTTATGAACTTTCTCATCCAGACCGCTTC
>CM071875.1:28848974-28860303 GCA_036759665.1 Gynandropsis gynandra
GTCCTTATCGGACATAAAGCTAGCATCCGTGAACCCTTCTAACTCTAATTTAGAATCTCCATAAACGAGAAATTGGTCTCTAGTCCTTCTCAAGTACTTGAGAATGGTTTTCACCAATTTCCAATGTTCCTCACCGGGATCTGCCTGATACCGACTCGCTACACTTAGCGCGAAGGCTACATCAGGCCTCGTACATGTCATGGAATACATGATGGCTCCCACTGCGCTAGCATATGGGATCCTACTCACACTACAAGAAAATTCGGATTTCGGGACTGAATTTGCGGACTGACTAATCCGTCCCTAAATTTAGGGACGAATTAAGGACTAATTAAAGACGGATTAAGAAAACCGTCCCAAATCCGTCCCTAAATTTTGGGACCGTTGGGCAGTCCCTAAATCGTCTGGAATTCGGGACGGAATCGGGACTTAAAAATTTCGGTCCGAAAATTGCGGACTGCTGTTTCAGCAGTCCCTAAATTGCGGACTGCTGACTCAGCAGTCCCTAAATTGCGGACTGCTGACTCAGCAGTCCCTAAATTGCGGACTGCTAAATGGACGAAATCAAAGAGTCGCACCGTCTAAAAAATTCGAAAAAAGTCCGAAAATTGCGGACTGCTGACTCAGCAGTCCCTAAATTGCGGACTCAGCAATCCCTAAATTGCGGACTGCTGGGTCATCCGTCCGCAATTTAGGGACTGCAGAATCAGCAGTCCGCAATTTTCGTACTTTTTTCGAATTTTTTAGACGGTGCGACTCTTTGATTTCGTCCATTTCCTGCATTTCCTCTCTCTCTCTCTCTCTCTCTCTTTCGTTCGTTTCTTCTTGCTTCTGCTAATCGATCGAGAGAGACGAGAAGATCCGAAGATGGCGACCATAGATGAGAGTCATTCAGCTAAGAGATGGCTTCCTCTTGAAGCTAACCCTGACGTCATGAATCAGGTACCTTACTTCCCCTTTCGATTTCGAGAATTCCTTGTTGGTTCTGTGCTCCGATCATGGAAACCGTCGCTTATTTGGTTCCTAAATTGTTGATTTGTAGTTTCTATGGGGTCTTGGTCTTCCACCAGACGAAGCGGAATGCAATGATGTGTTTGGTTTAGACGAAGAACTTCTCGAAATTGTCCCCAAACCTATTCTTGATGTGCTCTTCCTCTGTCCCCAAACGTTTTTTTCAAAATTTCATGTTTTATTTTTTTTAAAAAAAACATTTTCGGACGGACGGCTGATGTCCGGAAATGTTCCGACGGTTTGTCGCCGTCCGGAAATTTCCCGACGGCAATGCTCCGTCCGGAAATTTCGCGACGGTTTCGGACTAACATTTTCGTCCGGAATTACGGACGGATTGCGGACTGGAACTGATTGCCGACGCTCGTTTGCGGACGGCTTGTGCCAGTCCCTAATAAGTCCCTAAATGAGTTTCCGGACGGATTAGGGACTGAATCTTCAGTCCCTAATCCGTGAATTTCTTGTAGTGTCATGCGTTCTCTCTCTTCTTGTGTCTGAGGACAATCCTCTTTGGAGAGAGTAATTCAGTGCCTATCGGTAGACATCCTCTCTTGGAATTTTCCATGTTATACCTCTTCATGAAGATATCAATGTACTGAGACTGTGATAGTCCAAGCAACCTCCTTGATCTATCTCTATAGATCTTTATTCCCAGAATATAGGTTGCTTCTCCCAGATCTTTCATGGAGAACTGTTCGGATAACCAAAACTTCGTCTCTTGCAACGCCGGAATGTCATTCTCCTTGAGCAATATGTCATCCACATAAAGCACAAGGAAGACAACAACGCTCCCACTAAACTTCTTGTACACACAAGGCTCTTCTTCGCATCTAACAAAGTTGAACTTCTTCAACTGCCTTGTTAAAGCGAATGTTCCAGGTTCGAGAAGCTTGATTGAGTCCAGAAATGGACCTTTGAAGCTTGCATACCATATGACTTTGAGTTGGCGACGTGAAACCCTCAGGTTGAGTCATGAAAACTTCTTCCTGGAGCTCTCCGTTAAGGAAAGTTGTTTTCACGTCCATCTGCCAAATCTCATAGTCATGGAATGCCACCATTGCAAGCAGAATCCGAATAGATTTGAGCATTGCCACAGGGGAGAACGTTTCTTTATAGTCAATCCCTTCTCGTTGACTATACCCCTTGGCAACTAGACGAGCTTTATAGGTCTCTACCTGCCCGTCTGCTCTAATCTTCCTCTTGTAAACCCATTTACAATTTGTCGGTCTGGAAGCCTGTGAAGAATCAACTAAAGTCTATAATTTGTTGATCTTCATGGATTCCATCTCGGATTGCATGGCTTTCCACCATTTCTCAGAATCTGGGCCCTGTATAGCCTCTTGGAAAGTCAACGGGTCGTCATCTCTATGACCGACCACGTCCTCTTGCACCATCAGATTAAGTCTGTCAGGTGCTCGACGAGAACGTGTTGACCTTCTCAAGAAATCCTGTGTAGCAGGTTCAACCTGCATTGGGATATCTTGTTGGGCTTGTTCCTGAATAGGTTCCTGAACTTGTTCCTGAACGGGCGCTGATACTTCAACATTTGAAGTTGAAACGCCGGAGCCTAACACTGTATCACTCAGCCAAGAACGCTCATTTGATATCTCATGTTCATGAGCTTGTGTTGGCTCATCGGGTTCTTGAATCTCGTCAAGAACTACTTCCCCACCATGAATTCCTTCATCAAGGAATTCCCTTTCAAGAAAAGTTGCCGTTCTGGCCACAAACACTTTGTGTTCAGACGGATGATAGAAATAATATCCCATAGTTTCCTTGGGATAACCTATGAACCTACATCTGTCAGACCTAGCATCAAGCTTGTCTGGCTGAAGTCTCTTAACGAAGGCCGGACACCCCCAAACCTTGATGTGTCTCAGGTGTGGATTACGTCCTTTCCATATCTCATATGGTGTTTTCGAGGCTGCTTTCGTGGGAACTTTGTTTAGCAGATAGCAGCTGCTTCTAAAGCATAGCCTCATAAGTTCATTGGAAGATCAGTGAATCCCATCATGGATCTTACCATATCTAATAAGGTTCGATTTCTCCGTTCGGATACACCATTCTGTTGTGGTGTTCCGGGAGAAGTCCCCTGAGACAAAATCCCATTTTGCCTTAGATAATCCCACTGAGAAAAAATCCCATTATCTTGATTATCTTTCTTTCTCTTCAAACCAGAAATATGCATGTTAATCATATTAACTTTTGCATTGGGTAAAACATAGATGCCTTGATGTAAATAACCATTTGCACATAATTCATCATTATGAAAAATAGAGCAAATTTTATTATTGAAGATTGTTTTATAACCACATCTATCTAACATAGAAATGGAAATTATGTTCGAAACAAATTTCAGAACATAGTAACAATCTTCTAAAACCAAGGTCTTGCACGAAGGCATACAAAGAGAAATCGATCCTACAGCTAATGCCGCAACGCTTGCACCATTCGCAACTTGTAGGTTGACTTCACCTTTCTTCAACCTTTTATTGATTCTCAACCCCTGCAACACATTGCAGATGTTAAAACTACTACCGGTATCCAATATCCAAGTAGAAGAATCAATCATGAAAACATTTTTCATGTAGGTCTTACCCTTTTCCTTTTGAGAGATCTAAGGTATTCCTTACAATTTCTCTTCCAATGCCCCGGTTCTTAAAGAAGAAGCACTCAGAATCAGTTCGGTCATATCTGCCCCTTTTGCCCTTGGGTTGGTCACACCACCCTTGGGCCCATGGGGCTTCTTCTTGGGCCTTTTGTTGAGCCGACCATCATTATGACACTAGATCCCTTAGACATCTCGGACATTGAATGACTTTCATAGTCAATTAGTTGGTTCAGCATCTCATGCAGATCCATGTCCATCTTGTTCATGTTAAAGTTAACAATGAACAATGAGAACGTCTCAGGTAACGACTGCAAGATCAAATCTTGAGACAACTCTTTGCCCAGTGTGCACCCCAGCTTCACAAGCTGTTCGATAAGACCGATCATCTTTCGAACATGGGGTCCCACTTGAGGTTGTGGTACCAATCATCGAAATTTTCTCCAACATTTTTGTGGACATCGAGAATGGCACGTAGGGAAATTGAAGACATTCTTCGGGAAATCTAGAAGGAAAAATTGCAGCAATTTATTTGACACTTATTTAATCAAATAGATATGGACTTTTCATCTAAATGATTATTTTACTGATTAGTACTACAATAGTATTCAGAAATCGTATTTCTTTTAGTAATATTTCTTGAACTAATCATGCATAAGTCCCCTGGTAGTCAGGTCGTTTCTTAGGCATATTAAACAAGTTGATTTTAATATGGCTCTATATCACATAGTCACCTGGTAGTCAGGTCGTTCCTATTGATATAGTTGAGTTCATCCTTCTTCTCATGGTTGGATATCAATTAAGTTTATGTCTTCCGGGTAGTCCAGGTGTTTACAAAAACTAATTGATCCCTCCCACTAGACATCTGATGTCATAGATGTATGAATCGAATTCTTGAACTACATGCCTCCTGGTAGTCAGGCCGTACCATGTAAACGAGAACCTATTCAAAACATCTACGATGAAGGAAAAGCCTAATGATAAACAATTTTTCATTTAAGAACTCAATTATTTATTAAAATTCTCAATTTTAATATGGCTCTATATCACATAGTCACATGGTAGTCAGGTTGTTCCTATTGATATAGTTGAGTTCATCCTTCAGCTCATGGTCGGATATCAATTAAGTTTATGTCCCCCGGGTTTTCTAGGCGTTTACAAAAACTAATTGATTCCTCCCACTAGACATCTAATGTCATAGACGTAGAAATCGAAGTCTCGAACTACATGCCTCCTGGTAGTGAGGTCGTACCATGTAAACGAGAATATATTCAAAACGTCTACGGTGAAGGAAAAAACTTAACGATAAACAATTTATCGTCTAAGAACTCGATTATTAATATTTAAATTAAAATTCTATAATTTTAATTTAAAATATTTTTTTAATTAATGTTTTTTTTAAAAGGGTTAGGGTTAGGGTTTAGGGTCCCTAACATCGGTTGACCGTGCCGGGCGTGAAGAGCCGCCGACGAGGGTGCCTCCGAACCGCCGTTCACCGGTCGTGAGTCGCCGGTGTCGCGCGCCGCCGCGCACCTCAACGTCAGACGCCGTGCGATGCGGCCTTCTCTGTCCCTTCGCCGCTCGACTCTTCCCCTGCTACAGACCGAAGACTCGTGCGATGGCTCTAGCGATCGAATCGCTCGCCATTCGTCGCACGAAATCGCCGCCTCACCGCCTCATCTATGCCGTTTCGAGCCTGGACAGGCCGACCGACCCTATGCCCGCGATCGACGACCCTCGTCCGGCCGGCTAGGGTTTCGGCCACCGCCCAGTTTGACCGTTCACGCGATCTGGGTTTCCTTGTGCGCGCGATTTTACGTTTTTCCGATCTAAATTTTTCACAAAAAATTTCGAAAAACTAATCCTAAACATGCATCCAGACGCTCTGATACCACTGTAGGGTTGAATTCAATTGCGGAAACGTGTTTTCATCAACCCGAATTTTAGATCTAGTCATGTTCGGATTAGTTTTTCACGGATATTCAACGATGAAGAAATTAAGAAACAATTTCGTAATACCTATCGTTGAATGTGTTGTCGTCGGATGCGAGACTTGATAGCACAAGTCTTCTACGTGTATCCACACCAAGATTGAGATTGCTTTGATGTGGAAATCGGAAGAACGAAAACTGTTTTTCGTTCTCCGGGTTTTTCTCTTACTGACGGCTATTAGGGTTTAGATTATTATCTTTTATAATCTACTAATGAAAACTCGTTTTCGTTCTTTAAATAATTATTAAGACTTCTTAATAATTGCAATAAAACCCTCAACTATCCAATATTACATATTAGGCATAGGACTTTCACCATCAATAGAGTTGGATAAATATTCTGTCGATTCTCGGTTTCTTTATTAGAAGTAAATTCTTCTTCTTTTATCTTCATTTGTTTTAATTTCTTCAATTTTTCTTTAAGTAATTTCTTCAATAATCAATTGTATCAATGGAAACAATTTTGGTAGTTTGTTCAGATTGCATCGTGAGTTGTTGGCCTTCGGTTTGCCAATATATTTATCTGTTGGAAGTATTTTCATTGTGAGACCCATCCAAAAAATCTTCTAGTGTACTGATCATCTCATTTTCATACGTATTTTTTGCACGATTTTAGAGATGTTTATGATATATATGCGATTCTTTACGTATGATTCCGTATCCGTTTTACTTGTTATCGTGTTTTCATGTTCTTACAGGTTTTTATGCGTATTCGGTTCATTTTGAAGCTAAAGGACGTTCACGTACCAAAGTACCAACATCGAGGATCATCACAGGACAAATGGGATGAGAATCGGCATGGAATAGCCACTACCCGCTCGGGTAACTCCCTAGGTCGAGCGGGCATTTGTTACGGCGATTTTGGGCAGAAAATTGAGCACGAATCGGGCGAAAAATACCCCGCATGGGGCATGTACCCGAGCGGGCAGCACATGTGCCCGAGCAGGCAGGCCTTGTGCCCGAGCGGGCAGCCTCCTTTTCATCGCGTTCTTGCGCGATCTTCTGCGCCGTACCCGAGCGGGTCATTTTCTCTGCCCGCTCGGGTCACGACCGTCACCTGCAATTTAAAATAAGTTAATTTGACTTAAAACAAATGGAAGTTTGTGGGGGACTCATACAATAAGAAAAAGGACTTTAAAGGAGTAAAAAGGGGCCACAGATCGACATTCATTCATTCATTCATTATTCAGTTCTTGATTGAGGGAGAGAGGAAGAAAGTTCTTACGAAGGAGACTTACGAGGAGCATTGGAGATCAACTTCACCCTTCAGTTTCATTTGGTTTTCATGTTCCTTAGACCTTCTATTTCGTTTATGATTGTTTACGGACGCATGACCGAGTAGTTTGTTTGTTCTAGGAGAAGGGATTAGCCCTTGGCTATCCCGGAACCACTTTTGATTTATCTTATAATGCATCTTCCCGTTTTCGTTTATCTGTTCTTTATCTGAGTGCTTAAATGACTTGTGTTTACAAAGACCACATAGATGTATGTGTTAGGGGTTAGGAGAAGGGCTGAAAGGAGAATTCTAGTCCTAGATGATCAGGTTTAGAACAACCGAGGTTAGGCCACGAAAGTAGGATAGCAGCGGTTGAGGGTAAAACGGATGAATCACAGATCTTATGGGTTTAGTTCAATGTGTCAGCCACGAAAGTAGCGGGCAACTTGACTAGATCACGTATCTATGACTCGAGAGAGGGTAGATATCATATTAGGATCGTCTGCCTTAGATAACTTGACTGAGATTGCATGATAGATAGGTTGATTGTCGGTTTCGGTAGTCTTGTGGTGAAACTGGTTTCCTGGAAAGTTTGTCTCATTCTTAAGAACTAGTTTATTTATTTGCTGTTAGTATTTCATTCTTCAAACCATATTTCGTTCGTTAGCAAGTTTGATTCACAGTTAGAGTTTAAGTTACGTTGCATAGTCTCTGTGGGATCGACACCTGAAGTACTACACACGTGTCGTGCACTTGCGGGTAGTTTAGGTTATTTGTTTAACATTGAGAACGCATCATGTACAAATATGTGATGCAACAAACTTGATATGTTTGTGACGAAAGAATCAAAAGACTCGTATTTAGCATATCTTCGTGTGAAGCTTATTTCTATGACATCTAACTTGTTTATTCTTTTTTTGTATCCTAATAATGGATCGAACCAATCACATTAGAATAATATCATCTTTAAACCAACGTAACCAACACAATGATAAATATTGTTATAATATTAAAGGTAAAAGTTTTAAAAGATAAGAATTTCAATTGCAAAATTTCATTCAAGATCACATAAAAGTGAGGCATGTTGCTCGATTCGCAATAACTTTCACCTTTCACACTTACACTTTAGTTCATAATGTTATTAAAAAATTCTTTTATATGTACATGATATCAAGATTATGTCGAAGCTTTAGTTCTTCCCAATATAATAAATCCCAAAATATATTTTTTATACCAATTATGTATAAATCTGTATCATACAATTCTCGAATGATTGTTTTCTTCGCAATTGATACTCCTAATAACACCCTAAGAAATAAGTCACTCATACAAAATCATTTTCACATGTCAAAACTGAAAGAGGGAACTTCCGCATGACAACATTCCTCTTAAAAATTTATTTATTACGTTGTAGTGTATCATCAGTAGAAAGAAATAACCGGTAACAACCAAACAAACATATCTTTCTTCCAAGTTTCAACTAGAAAGCATATGTTTCATTCATGCAATATGAACAATCCAATTGACTATGCGTAGTTCATCCAGAAAACATATTATAAGCTTAGAAATCACTTAATGTCCACATAAGAACACCTCGTAATATAAAACTCTTATCACTTTGAGACGTCGTACACTTAAACTTCTTCTAGGATGATTAGGTACATGAATCAGTATTGTTAAGAACAAAAACTCTTTCACATGTCCAACGATAAATTATACAATGTCGTAATACCCGATCATAACAATTAATTCATCTTAGACATTCCAAATGGATTAAAACCATCAATGCAAGGGTATAAATTAATATTTCGACTCTCATCTAAGTTGGGATATACATTGTTAAAGTTTTTCCATGCCTCACCATTTGAGGGATAACACATTTCTCCATCAATACTCGAGTACTTAGCATGTCATCTCACATCTTGTCGTCTTCTCATATGTATACAATATTATGATTATGTCTTTAGTTGGTAAATATTACATACGATTATGTAGAACCTATCCATTTCTTATCAAATAAAAATTGATATTTTCCACAAAATCAACAATTACTTAAAAAGGATGTCTCTTCCCAAATAATGCAATTGTGTTGATAAACATAACTCGTTCGATATGACAATATATTCAAGGATCTCATCATCTTCTTTGTCACATAATATGACTCTATTATAATGTTATATATAGACAAATAATCTCTTACTAATTGTGATATAAATCCATGCAACTCTCAGAAAAAGACAAAGACTCGTTTTACAACCATCATAACGTCTATGTCTAACACTTTCTAGCATATGAAAAAATATTTTTGCATCTTCATTTGAATCTTTTTCAATATTTTTCTCGTTTCTTTCACAAAAAAATTTTACACCATTTTCACATTAGGGTTTATTTCTACATCTTGATGTGTTTTAATTACCTCATTATGTGCAATACCTCTATTAAAATCTTCCACAATATTACTAGGTCGTGGTGCCAAATTCTCTGTATGAGATAACTAAATGAAGTATTTCAAAGTAAAACCTCTTAAATAAAGATGATTCCACATGGTTCTCTCATTAACAATTTTTAATTTTTGCATTTGGCGCTACAAACTAACTTACCGAATTCTTTGTAAACTTATTGATTTGTAACACCATCCACAAACTCCTTCAATACACCTTAAGTTTTAAGATAAATTCTTATGTACATCAACTGTCTTGAAACAAAAATATTTGATCTCGACGATGATGCCATTGGAATAAGAAACAAAAAGATTATATAGAGTAAATTATTTTATAATTTTGTGTTAGAAACGAAAAAAACTGTAATGTGATTTATATAAGTCATTTCCGGCAATTTCTGGGCGGATTAGAGATTGATTAGACATGAAATACGTCAACATTTTATGTCGAATATTCCATGAATTGTCTAAAATTCCGGACGCTTTCCAGAGTAACTTGTCTGAAATTTCTAGTCGAAAGACACAACCGTTTGAAGATTCCATACAGATATATCTTCCATCTAGAAATTGTAGACAAATAGCCTTCGCATCCGCAAATTATGGATGGACATAAGATACAGTTGAAATCCGTTTGCATTGATGGACGAATTAGAAATGTCGGGTTCCATCTGTGAATTCGTAGATGAATTACAAATGTGATGCGATAATCAGTCGCAATCCATTTAAAAAATCAATTTTGCTAGTAATGGTTAGACGTGTATCCACCTGTTCATTTTGATGTTAAGTTTCTTTCCAAACTATTCTTTAATTTTCTTTCCATATAAATTTTGAGATGCTTGATTTTTGTCTTTTAGAATATTTTCAAATATCTTGTAAATATTCCTAAATTTAAAAATATCTAACACAACATAAAATATGAATAATAATAGAAAATATGCATAATAAAAATATCACAATATTCAATCTCAATAAAAATGTAAATATCATTTATCACACAATAAAAAAATCTCAATAAAAAGGAAATCTCATACACTAACAATCTTCCATTTTTTATCTTATACTCATACAAACTTAGAAAGTGTTAGATCTTTGCATCAATTAATCTATCAAAAAAATTAGCCAATAGGGATCAAGAACATATTTAAATCGTAAAGGATTCTCTCCTCATATGTACCCGAATTACCACTGATGGTACATTCTCCCCCTGTTTGTTTGTATGAAAGGTATGGTTCTGTCTTATTCAATAATCAAACAAGTACAATGCGTATATATAGATACAAGAAGTAGAAAGAGTAGAAAACCCTAATAAAGTGAGAAATTACATAAATGCCCCTACTTCTTATATGCCCCCTCAAGATGGAGCACCATCGGTGATTCCAATCTTGTGACAAAGCGACACGAACGGTTAACGAGATAGGGGTTTTGTGAGCAAATCCGCAAGCTGATCAGCCGAGCTAACATGAGATACTCGGAGGAGGCCGCCTTGGACTTGTTGGTATCGTTGTCACCATTTAGATTAGCTTTAGGAATTTAGGATCACATCCCCTTCTATTTCTAATTTGTCTTAGTTAGTTTTAGTCTTAGTTTGGCTGCTTTAGTCCCTAGAGATCGACCTTGGTACTACACGATCCGTGTACTTACGGTGAAGTTGTCTAGGAATATTTATAACTCGTGTTTCCAGCACATCACCCGTGGAGAAGAAAATGCCATGATCACGTGTACCGACCAAATATCGAAGTACCCGTTTGAGAGCTTGAAGATGTTCCGTTTTCGGTGCATGCATGTATTGGGATAGACGGTTGACAACAAAACTGATGTCCGGTCGTGTAAGCGTGAGGTATTGGAGGCTACCGACAAGAGTCTGATAGGCCGTGGGATCGTCTAATTTGTCACCCGCCGTCAAGGAGAGATGCAAGCTCGGAGCCATCGGTGTTGTAACGGATTTGGCATCTGAAAATTTTGCTTTGTCAAGGATATCATTGACGTATTTGCGTTGAGTGAGGTGCAAATCCGAGGCAGTCCGTGTGGCTTCAAGTCCAAGAAAATAAGAGAGATCACCCAAGTCT
>CM071875.1:28865095-28878544 GCA_036759665.1 Gynandropsis gynandra
ATTCAAATTCATAAAACATTATATATATATATAATATAAATATAAAACATAAATCATTATCTATCGTTAATATAATATAAAGATAAAAATAACAAATCTTTAAACGTCTGAATTTGATTCAGAGTCACATAATTCTTCCATCGATTCTTGTGATTCTGAATTTGATTCAAATTCTTCATCTTCTTCGTTTCCTTCTATCGTTTCATCTTCAATTTCCTCGATTTCACCATGTGCCAATTCTTCAATTGTAACTTCATCAATAGCAACAATCTCGGTGGTTTATTGTTGCATGGCCAATTGTTGTTCTTCTGTGTTATCGATAAATTTACCCCTTGGAAGTATCTTCATTGCGAAACGCTAACCTGAAGATCGTCTAATATGTGGATAGGAAACATAACAAACTTGACCGGCTTGTGACGCAATAATAAAAGGCTCTTATTTTGCATATCTTCTTGTAGAATTAATTTCTACGACACCTAATTTGTTTATTCTTGTTCCGCGACCGTTTGTTGGATCGAACCAATCACATCGGAATAACATCACTCTAAAACCGACGTCACCTACAAAAAATGGCAAATATAAGTCAACATATTCGAAAATATAACATATGTGGTATCGAAAGGAAATTTTTTGGATTATTAGTATTAATACGAGGATATTCCAATTGCAAAATGTCTTTCAAAATCCCATAAAAATCTGGTTCGTCTGTCGATTCACAATAGCTTTCACCTTTCACACATACACCATAGTTCATAGTTGACTTCAATTTTCCGTGCTCGTATGTATGAAAGTTGTAACCACGTGTAAAATACATGGGCCAACTCATAACTTTTAGAGTTGGTCCTTTAACAAGCTCGCGTAGCCATAACGGGTGATTGCCAATCTCAATCTGCATTAAATGAAATAATCATTGATATAAATGTCTTATCCATGTGGGAAAATATGTTCCTTTAACAATAATATATATTTATCATTTACTTACATATTGTCTTATCCATGTGGAGAAATCTCTTTCTTTTAAGTTCTTGGAGTTGAGATTCATCAATATTCATATATGTATTCTTCAATACACTATCAAACATCCTGAAAAATGTCAGAAACATATGTTAATATTACAAATAAAATACGCATACGTAATTGAATCATATATTTATAAGATATTACCTTTCAAAAGGCCGTAGATATTCACAGTTGAGTAAAACATACGTATGTGCGATGTGTAGATCTCGTTGTGATAGCCATATCCCTTTCGCCTTACCAGCTGCTCGACCAACGTCGCAAAAAATATCTGGAACATCTGGTACTGGATATGAAAATGTCACACCACCATCAAAACATCTGTCTGTATTTCTACTTCGCGTTTGAACATGTGATCCGAAGTAGTAAGAAGTGAAGAACGATATCTCCTCATTCACGTATTGTTCAACAATTGAACCCTCTGGACGAGCTTTTTGTTTGGCTTTTTTCTTCAAATGGAACATAAATCGCTCGAATGGATACATCCAACGAAATTGAACTAGACCTCCTAATGCAGCTTCGTGTGGTAGATGAACTGTCAGATGCTCCATAACATCAAAGAATGATGGTGGAAAAATCTTCTCCAAATTGCATAGTACTGTAACTATGTTACTTTTAAGTCTACGAACCACATCTACGCTTAAGTTTCTCGCACATAAATCTCGAAAAAATATACCAATACCTGAAAATTCAAGTATATTAATTAGTTTATTTTACAATTAATATTTCTATAAATTATTAATCACTAATTATACTATATAAAAAATAATCATGTTACCTCCAATTGCTTCGTGTGCATGCTCGTCCATCAATTCAGAAAAACATATAGGAAGTAGTCGTTGCATGAATACATGACAATCGTGACTTTTCATCCCTGATAACTTTCCTCCATGAATATCGACGCACCTTCCGATGTTAGATGCATAACCATCAGGAAATTTCACGTCTTCCTTCAACCAATTCAACAATTTATATTTTTCCTCATTAGACAATCTGAATATCGGGACTGGAGCTTTACCATCTCCATTTATATGTAACTCCTTCCGTGAGCAATACTCTGTGAGATCCTTCCGTGATTTAATGTTATCCTTCGTTTTTCCTGTGACATTCATTACTGTATTGATGATATTATCGAAAAAAATTTTCTTTATGTGCATGACATCAAGATTGCGGCGAAGCTTCAGATTTTTTCAATACGGAAGATCCCAAAATATGCTCTTCTTGTACCAATTATGGGTAGTTCCATAACCATCAATTCTCGGATGATTGTTTCCTCCGCAATCTATACTCCTAGGAATACCCAAAGCGAGAAGTCGTTCATACAATATCTCTTCGCCGGTCAAAATTGGAGGAGGAGATTTCCGCACAACAATATTCCTTCTGAAATTCCTCTTGTTGCGTCAAAAAGTATCATCAGAAGGAAGAAACCGGCGATGACAATCAAACCAACTCGTCTTTCGTCCATACTTCAACTGAAAAGCATCTGTTTCCTCCATGCAATATGGACAAGCCAATCGACCATGCGTTGTCCACCCAGATAGCATACCATAAGCCGGAAAATCACTTATTGTCCACATTAGAGCACCTCGTAATATAAAATTTTGTTGTTTGGAAACGTCGTACGCTGGAACTCCCTTCCATAATTCATTCAATTCTTCAATTAGTGGTTGAAGAAATATATCCAAACTTCTTTTCGGATGATTAGGCCCGGGAATCAATATTGTTAAGAATAAAAACTCACGCTTCATGCACATATTTGGTGATAAATTATACGGTGTCATAATAACTGACCACAACGAATAATTTCTCCCAGACATCCCGAATGGATTAAAACCATCAGTGCAAAGGCCTAAATAAACATTTCGACTCTCAGCTGCAAAATCAGGATATACATTGTTAAAGTGTTTCCACGCCTCACCAATTTCGACTCTCAGCTGCAAAATCAGGATATACCTTGTTAAAATGTTTCCACGCCTCACCATCTGAGGGATGACACATTTCTCCGTCAGGACTTGAATGCTCGGCATGCCATCTCATGTCGCTTGCAGTCTTCTCCGATTGATACAATCTTTTTATCCTGTCTGTAATTGGCAAATACCACATACGACGAAACGGAACCGATTTTCCATTTCTTGTCAAATAAAATCGATCTTTTCCACAAAATCGACAATTGATCAAGTCCGAGGTTTCTTTCCAGAAAATCATACAGTTGTCTTGGCAAACATCAATCTTTTGATACGTTAATAAACCCAATGATCTCATCATCTTCTTTGTTTCATAATATGACTCGACTGCATTATTATCTTCGGGCAAATAATCTCTTACTAATTGCGATATAGAATCCATGCTATTCTGAGAATGATTATTTTCTGTCTTCAAATTCATTAACCGTGCA
Source organism: Gynandropsis gynandra (assembly GCA_036759665.1). NCBI lineage: Eukaryota > Viridiplantae > Streptophyta > Magnoliopsida > Brassicales > Cleomaceae > Gynandropsis > Gynandropsis gynandra. Next base: position 28,868,508 of record CM071875.1, read on the forward strand.
GATAAAGACAACCGTGATAAACCACTTCTACAACCATCGTACAGTGGATGCCTAGCATTTTCTAACATTTCAAAAAATGTTTTTGCTTCTTCATTCCGATCTTCTTCAATATTTTCATATTCGTTTCTTTCAACGAACGCATTTTGCACCATTTATACATAAAGGTTTTCTACATCTTGAAAAGTCTGAGACACTTCATGATTTACGGTACCCCTACTAAAATTTTCCACAACACCCCTCGATCGTGGTGCAAAATTCTCTCCATGAGATAACCAAATAAAATAATTTCGAGTAAACCCTCTTAAATAGAGATGATTCCAAACGGTTTTCTCATTAACGAATTTTTCATTTTTGCATTTTATACATGGACAAACCAACTAACCGTTTTCTCTATAAACTTGTTGATTTGTCTCCACCGTCATAAACTGTGTAAGGCCTTCTAGAAACTCCTTCGATACACTTTGAGTTTCCGGATCAATTCTTCTATACATCCATTGTCTCGAAACGAAAATATTCGATCTCGAAGACGATGCCATTACAATTAGAAACGATAACAAGATATAAAGAGAAATATATGAGATTTGTGTGTGAGAAACGGGTAGAAGAGAAGAGATTAAATAGAAAATTTTAAGACCGATTCGGGACGAATTGCGGACTGGAATGAATATATCCCGGCGAACCGTCCCTAAGTCGTCTGTAATTAGGGACGAAATAGGGACTAATAAATTTGCAGTAGGGAAATTGCGGACTGCTGTCTCTACAGTCGGCAAATTTGCGGACGGATTTTGTCAGCAGTCCGCAATTTGCGGACTGCATAGTCAACAGTCCGGAATTTCCCTACGGAACTGATTTCGGTCAAATATTTGAGTCTCGATTCCGTCCCGAATTCCGGACGACTTAGGGACTGACATTCGGTCCCTAAATTTAGGGACGGATTCAGGACGGTTTTCTTAATCCGTCTTTAATTAGTCCCTAATCCGTCCCTAAATTTAGGGACAGATATGTCAGTCCGCAAATTCAATCCCGAAATCCGAATTTTCTTGTAGTGTATGGCCGAAGCCATGGATAGCATAGGCAGCCAAACGTCCGAAGTTTAAGGTAGTTCGGGAGAGTACCTAGAAGTTTAGTGTATGGGCTGTCATAGGAGAGAATTGGGGTGGGTAAGCGGTTAATGAGATAGACCGCGGTGGGGAAAGCATATGTCCAAAAGGACGTGGGAAGTGAGGCGTGTGATAGGAGAGATAGACCGGTTTCAACAATATGACGGTGACGACGTTCAGATATGCCATTGTGTTCAGGAGTATGAGGTAGGGTGGTACGATGGGAAATGCCGTGTGTGGTGAGGAAAGACGCTAGGGCAATGTACTCTCCAAAATTGTCTGTATAGAGAGTACGAATGAGGGTTTGGAATTGGTTTTCAACTAGGGTTTTAAACGAGATGAAAATGTACCGAACTTGGGATTTTTGTTTGAGAGGGTACAGCCATGTATAGCGAGTGTAATGATCAACGAAGATGACATAATATTTGAAACCATCAACCGAGATGATTGGAGATGTCCAAACATCGGAGAAGATGATTTCAAGAGGATGAGATGTTGTAACAGTGGATTCATGAAATGGCAATTTGTGGCTTTTATTGGTTGAACAAGAGTTGCATAACAAAGACGAACATGACTTAGAATCAAGTGGCTTTCCGAGAAGCGTTAATTCATTCGCTTTGTTGATGATGGTCCGCATGTAATCGTCTATTGTTTGAGATCCTTTTGAACTCTGCTTGAGTTGTTCCTTGAGTTGAAGGATATGCCCCCTTGATGCCTTGCCATACGTGTGAGCTAGGAGGAGCCACGCCCCTCGCACGGATGAGACGCGAGCGACCATCGGCTGTAGGGGAGGGGAGATCGCGCCAAGGATTGCCGAGAACAAGAGCCGATCTTGCTGTTTGTATGGGGCAAACGCCGGATTTGGAATGGCAATGCCTTCGACGAGGAGGGTAGCATTTGGGACGACTGAATCCGGTTGGATAAAACAATCCAACCGATGACCTTCGAGTAGAGCACGGATTTGAATACTCCAAATCAAGTAGTTGGAGGAGGTGAGTTTGGTCACATTCGACATATTGACCGTGAGAAGAGTACCATTAGGTTCATTGGGGTTGAACGCCGGAGTGACGTCGGCAGCGGATGAATTTGACATGATGTGGGTTGGTCGGTGCGATGACTGGAACGAGGGACGTCGAACGGCTGGTCGGTGGGACGGTCACTAAACGTGGGAGATCGCTCGGCTGAATGAGGGACGTCGAACGGGTGAGCGTTGGACGTCGAACGGCTAGACGCTCGCTGAACGTCGCTGAGCGTGAGATGGCGTGCGTGAGACGTTCGCTGAACATCGGACATCGGGCGAGTTTGCATACATTGGTTTTATCTAAATGGCCGGCCACCCATTGTAGAACAAGGATGCAACAGCTGGTTGAGCGGCGCCGGAAAGTGCTGTTGGAAGTGGCCGACGGCGGTGGAAAGGTTGGCGGTGCCGACTAAATTTTTTTTTTTTAGGGTTTTGGCCGGTGGAAAAAAAATTTTGACGTAGGTCTTTTAGGGCTGTGATACCATATGAAAGGTATGGTTTTGTCTTATTCAATAATCAAACAAGTACAATGCGTATATATAGATACAAGAAGTAGAAAGAGTAGAAAACCCTAATAAAGTGAGAAATTACATAAATGCTCCTACTTCTTATAGTTTGAGTATAAGACCAAAAAATGTAATATATCATCTTGTTAATGGTTGCTTTCATCTGGGTACTCATTCTTGTAACACATATTAACTTATTTAGAAGCAATGATGATACACGTCCTAAAGATCATGCACAAATATGGAGGGTTGAACATGCGATCATGAATCACCTAATCAATACCAAAATCAATTTGATTCATTCAGATTTTCGTTGATTATAAACAACAACTTCACAAAATATGAACCACTAAAGTTTAATAAGCTAACTTGATTTCTTAACAAAATCGCCATTTAAAAAAAAACAAACTCTTGTCTTAACAAAAATCAATATTTCCTGTGAGGTTTTGGATTTAAACATGATGCAGTTAAGTCGTCAGGCAAAATATACTTCAAAAATTCAACAGATGCACATGAAACATAACAAATTATTTTTTTACCTTTTTTATACATTTTTCAGCATTTTAGTTATTTTTGTTCTTTTGTGAACAATCACTCTAGACTTCTAGAACGTAAGAGATTGCCCACCACTTAGAAAGACTACCATATGGATATATTCTTATGATTACATTTCATTCATATCATAGTATTTAGGTTCATTTTCGTACCTTATACTTTTAAGATGTCGTCGGATATTCGTCCCACCATTTAGATCTAATCCCATGTACTTATTGCACTCATATCAATTATCGTGCATTCATAATTTTTATACATTTTTTCCATTGATATCAGAGAGTAGGATTGTTATTCAATATTTGTCCACTTTAAAATACGTTATGTAACAAATAAGATTTTCAAGATGTACTTCTAGAAATATTAGGTGTAATGCTCTATTTTCTCTCACATACTTTTACTTTCAGATTTTTACGTGAAATTATGTATAAGCTTTCCTACCATAATCTCATTAATATCTATTGAGTTTAGAGTTTATAAACCCCGAATAATTTTTGCAAACATACAAAACGATTCAAATTTAATGTTTCTGTAAAAATACCAGCCAATTGTTGTTCGGTTAGCACATACTCGATCTGAAATTGATTTTTAAACTTCTTCGCTACAGAAATAATGCAGAACTTTAATATGCTTAATTCTAAAAGATTGTACTGGATCACAATAAGCTATTAGAGTCTTTGAACCTTTATCATAACATGATAACTTTGGTTCATCCAAATGAGTTGCATACAACTTACTAATGCGATATTCTCTTATTCTTCTAATTTGAACTTGTCCTAACTGTCAATTCCACGCATGTGGTGAAACTTTTGTGACTTTATAGCAATTATCTGAAATGCGAGTCCATACAAGAACACTCTCTCCGTTTCCATTAGTGACTACACAATCATTATGTGAGAATTGAACATTTAATCCTTGATCACATTTTTGACTAATGCTTATTAGATCTGCTCGAAGTCTCTACATACAATGTATGTTAGTCAAATCAAGTAGTCTAATTTTTTTAACATCACCTTTCCCTTGTATCTTTCCATTGCATCCATCCCATAAAGTCACACATCCTCACTTTATATTTGCTTGAATTTTGAGAGTAAGTTAAAATTTCATGTCATGTGTCTTGAAAAACCATTATTAAAACACCACATTGAATCTTATCATCTTGGATGGAGGTGAGTGCAACATTGCAATATAGATTAGATTTTTTAAACCAAATTTTCTTAAACTTAAGTGATTGCCAAGAAGAATAGTTACCTTGAAAATGTGGAGGTGTCCAATATCCATTTCGTTCACAATATATTCTTAGTGACACTAACCAAAATACTTATTACTTCTTGGGTTGTAATTGCTATCTTATTAGGTTCCCCAGTTCTATCGGTTCGGAATCCACAAAAGCGCCGCTTCGTCGGCACAACCCCCAATAGGGGGGGATGACTTGGAGCAGCCTCGGGGTGATTGTCGGCGCATCAAGCTCGGACTGGGAGGCTTCGCTGCGCTCTGAATCAATCAATAAGCTTATTGATTTTTTTTTTATCCCATTTCATTTGGGCGAGAGGGAGGCTGAGCTTATCCATGGGACTCGCCTTGGCGGAGAAGGCGGGCAAAAGAGAAACGAAAAGGGAGCCTTGCCTTCCTCGGGGAGGAAGGTGAGGCGGGGCGAGCAAGCCTTGCCTTTCTCGGGGAGGCAACTTATACTCACCATGAGTTTTCCGTGGTATCCATGATGAATAGTTTTTCCGTAATCGTTGTCAATTAAGATAGTATCATCTAGACTAGATATGTCCCTTTTTTTCACAGTAATAACAACTTCTTTGTCTTCCTTGCAGATTACCACTTTTCAAGTCGACTTTTGTCTGATGTGCGTTTATGGAATATGAGGTATGCTTTCATCAATGAGGGATCCTCTCGAGATAAATTTTCCCTGTGTACTCCATTCTCTATCTTAATAAAAAAGACCCAAATTATTTAGTTCCTTCTTTCTTATCGCGAGGAGATAGTCCAGTTTTTTGTTCCACTAGTCAACATCTTCAAATTTCTTCTTGTTTCTTCAAGTTGGCTTTTAATTAGTGTCATTTCTTCTTCATTCTCTTTGAGCTTTTCACAAGTATGTTGTTATTGTGAACGTATTAATTCGTTTTCTTTGAGAATCTCAATGTTGAGTTTTATCATCTTGATGTCTTTCCATATATATGTTCTATGGTGAGGTCATCATCATTATCTTCTTCTTCTTCTATATTTCCTCCTTCGTCATCAGTGTTAATGATTCCAATCAATGTTATATTGTTTTCTATATCTTCATCATCACTTTTCTCTTAAGAATCTAAATCTGTTTATTCTTGACTATTAATTTTTGGATCTTCTTTGATAATTTCCACAATTCATTTTTATGTGCCCAAGTCCTAAACAAGTGAAACATTTTGTTGTGCACTAGATCTTCATTAATGACTCTCTTTTCTAATCTAGAAACTTATTTTTTATATGCACATACCCTTTGTATTCATGGTATTGTATTCCTAATTTTCTACCTCTCTCTGGATATGCCTTGAGGTACTCTTCAAATTTTTTCATAAACTAGTTGAACTTATTTTTTGTAAAAAGGACACATCTTCCGCTACTTCCTCAATTCTAGTTCTTTTTAACTCCTTGTAGAGCTATACTTTGATCATTTCTTTGTTGGTAATATATTTTGTTCCAATTGTAGCTCTATCTTATATTTCGAAAGGATTCCCACAATTTCCTTGAAGTTTATTATATTAGTGTTGAGATCATCTTCATTGCATATTTTTTAGCAGCTAATCTTTGAAGAAGACTACAAAAGAGTTTCTTTATCAGCTTATTATCTTCATATGATTGTCCAAACACATGTGTTTCATTTGCAAGCACATTCAGTCTTTCACTATACTCCTAAATTCTCGTTTTCTCTCACTTTAAGCTTCTCAAATTAGTGCTAAAAATGTCTAGTTTTGTTCTCTTCACATTTGGAGTACCTTCATATATTGACTAGCGTTTCTCAAGTCTTCTTAGTATATTCACATCCTTGTATTTCCTGAATTCGTTCATATCAATTGAAGCAAATATGACAACCAACGCTTTTGCATTGTAAGTGTAAAATCTATTTTCTACAGTGACCATTATTCAAATAACTTCATCATTGGAGGATTCCAGCCACACTTGACAGCTCTCTATGCATCTTCATCGATTCCACGAATGTTTGCATTCATCTTAACTTTTTAATACCCATAATTGAATGCATTTAGCATTATCGGTTTGCAATACGAGTAGATATCTCGTTGTGTCCATCTCTCCTTCGGGATCTCTCACGGATGTGTGAGGTTAACTTCTCTGATCCGTTGCAAGCTTTGGTACCAATTGAAAGTTTTGAGAACAGACACATATTGACTTTATGTGATATTTCTCGCAACACCACACTACAAAAAGTTTAGAGAGTAGACACATATTACAAATATTCCTCTCAAATGCTCTCAAATGATCACAAAAACTTTTGACTCGATCTCCTTTCTTTCTCTTGAATTTTCGATGCACCATTATGATGGTGAGGGTGGATTGGACGTGCATCCGCCTATTCTTTCTAATGTTAAGCTTTTTTCAAATTGGTCATTGATTTTCTTTATATAGAACAGTTAAGTAGCTTGATTGTTCTCTTTTTAGAAGTTTTCCAACTATCTTGTGAATGTTTCCGAATCTAAAAATATCTAACACAATTTTGAAAATATCAATAATAATGAAAAATATGCATAATGGAAATTTCAATAAAAATACCAATATGTATTATCACACATTAAAGAAAATCTCAATAAAATGAAAATATCATGCACTAAAGAATGCAAGTATTAAAAGTAGAAGGCATATATGTGAATGTTCAGTTTATTGGTTTTGAAATTTCGTACCAAATATGGAATTACATTAATCTACCATACAAACACATTTATGGATATGCACTAAAGTCGGGCAGAATATTAATAAGATATGCAATACAAATAGTTCAGTTTTGTTAGTTGGTTTATATCAGTGTTCAACAAGTTTAAGTCGTGTTATGTCTAAGCGCTTGATGGTTGGCGATCGTCCAACACCAATTAAGTATCCTTTAGTGAATATGAGTGTTTTAAACTTTAAAAATTTCTAAAAAATAAAATTAATTCACTTGGCTTGTGACTATTTTAAATTATGGCTTCTTAGACAACTCAACAACGATAATAATAATAATGTTTATTAGAAAAAAGTCTTTGTAAATCATCGACATAAATTGTGAATCGGATGGAGATACCGAACATGTAAATGGAATAGGGATTAGATCTTTATATATTATAAATCTTATTATTATGGTTTATAAACGTTTAAGACTTCATATTTCTTCGATTGTTTTTTAACAAATCTGAAGACTATATTAGTGTTTTTACTTTATCTTTTTAGATTTTTTTTGCTTGAACTTTTTTAACAAATTTAAAAATTATGGAACTTAATAAATAAGAAAAATATTCAGATTTATCGAATATGAATTTGAATTTAATTCAACACAAAATATAATTAAATAATTTATAATTGTTCAATATCATATAAAATAATTATTCATTCATATTCTAATTAATGAAAGACAATACAATATAATAAATAAACTCTAAAAAACAACTCTAATCTTTTTAATAGCTTGGTAACACTGCATTCCTTCTATGATATCGTCAAAGTTACAACTGATTTCAACTAATATATCAAATATTGGTTCATAGATATTTTATTACACATTGCAACAATATTTCAACTATCGTCATTCCCACAAAGTTACATTGAAATATTGTTAACACTGTTGAAAATATCAATAGAGGAATCCATTTATATTTTCCGTTTTAAGTATTTAACGTTAGCTATTGTCTACACAATTAATTGTTGCATAGACACATATACGTACACATGTGTTACACCTATATACACACACAGGCTAATGTATTATGCAAAAATTACAGAACAACTAATAAAAATTATGTTTACACAAACCTACTAAGTAATCAGAATACTATAATGACAAAAATCCATACACGAAACGAATAAACAACATCAAGCAACCCGAGTAAATGAGGGTAAACAAATTATATAAAATGAAGGGATCAGAGATGGAAACATTAACCCAAGATTCTAATGAAATCTTGAGCCAAAATGTTATGTAGGAGTAGTGGCGAATTTAAAACTACATTTTATGGGCTATATTTTTAATTTTTTAATTATAACCATTAAATTAATATTAATTAATTATATTTTAAATTTAAAATAATTAAAAAACGTCAGAAACATTTGGTTTTATTGGTTAAAGGCTAAACCCGTCACTATTTCTGAATATCTTATCCCACATTCGACTTTCTAGTAGTAGAGTTCTTAAAACCACAATAGAATTATATGTTGTTTTAAAAAAATATGATTGTTTCGTTCTATTTATAATAAATACGCGATATGAATTGATATAGGAATTGAAAGATCATGTAGTGGCCTTAGGATATGTCAACAACAGAGCACTTTGAACACATTAATGTAATTGGAAAAGCTTAATAGGATTTATTATTTTGGATTTCAACCCAATATATAATGAGTTAATAACATAAAGCACGAATACAATTGATAATTAAGTGACTGAAAATTGAAAGAAAATAAATCTATGTCTAACTAAACAAATGCACGAATATGAATGATAAATATCACTACCAAACTATGTCTAACTAAAAAAAGAACGAATGTAATTGATAAATAACAGTACCAAATCTATGTCTAGCCAAAGATGCACGAATACAATTGATAAACATTACTACCAAACCTTATCGCTCATTATAATATTATAAACCGATATGATTTTATTTGGAATTTATATGTGAAAGTCCTAAGCCTAATATGTAATATTAGATAGTTGGGGGTTTAGTTGCAATTATTAAGAAGTCTTAATAATTATTTAAAGAACGAAAACGAGTTTTCGTTGTGAGATTAAAAAAATAATAATCTAAACCCTAATAGCCGTCAGTAAGAGAAAAACCCGAAGAACGAAAACAGTTTTCGTTCTTCCGATTTCCACATCAGAGCAATTCCGATCTCGGCGTGGATACGATTAGAGGACTTGTGCTATCAAGTCTTGCATCCGACGACAGCACATTCAACGACAGGTATTAAGAAATTGTTTCTTAATTTCTTCATCTTTGAATATCCGTGAAAACTAATCCGAACATGACTAGATCTAAAATTCGGGTTGATAAAAACACGTTTCAGCAATTAAAATCAACCCTAGTATCAGAGCGTCTGACTGCATGTTTAGGATTAGTTTTTTCGAATTTTTTTATGAAAAATTGGATCGAAAACGCGCGCGCACCAGAGAATCACGCAATCGCGTGTAAGCCGAACGACGGAGCCAGGCGACGGCCGAACCCTAGCCGGCCGCACGAGGGTCGTCGGTCGACGGCGTAGGGTCGACGAACCGAGGGGCGACATAAAAGGGGGTGGCGGCTAGGGTAACCTAAACCCTAACCCTAACCCTAACCCTTTCCGAAAAAAAAATTAAGATTAAAATTAATTGAATTTTAATTTTAAAATATTAATAATTGAATTCTTAGACGATAAATTGTTTATCGTTAAGTTTTTTCCTTCCCTGTAGACGTTTTGAATAAATTCTTGTTTACATGGTACGGCCTGACTACCAGGAGGCATGTAGTTCGAGAATTCGATTCATACGTCTATGATATTAGATGTCTAGTGGGAGGAATCAATTAGTTTTTGTAAACGTCTCGACTATCCGGGGGACATAAACATAATTGATATCCGACCATGAGCTGAAGGATAAACTCGTCTATATCGATAGGAACGACCTGACTA
>CM071875.1:28892058-28930016 GCA_036759665.1 Gynandropsis gynandra
TTTTCCATCAACTACAATCTCTTCTAAGTTTTTTCTATCCTATAGAATTCTCTAACATAAATAGAGGAGGAAAAATCGAAAAGCTACAACAATTTGTAGCACCAAATCATCTCTTGTTTCGTCACGAAGGTCACATGGTCGACCCAGGTCTTGGTAATCGTCGGGTGGTTTCTCTTTCTCTAGCACACAAATCATCTCTTGTGTTGTATAAAAACGTCGGGTGTTTTGTATAAAAACGTCGTCGGGTGATTTCTCTTTCTCTTTCTAATATCGCTTTAATGTCAACGGAGCATTTCGTGAAGCTTGTGAAGGAGGAGTATGACAAAACCCGAATAAACTGTGGGTTGATGAGGAAGAAGAAATCAATATTCTTCTTGTTCCTCTTCTGCCAAATAGAGCTACCGTGGAACTCACCATACATGACTCAAAGCCCGAAATGACAACGGAGCATTTCGTGAAGCTTGTGAAGGAGGAGTATGACTGTGGGTTGATGAGGAAGAAGAAATCAATATTCTTCTTGTTCCTCTTCTTTCTGGCTTTTTTTTATTCTTCATCTTCATGTTCTTCTTCTTATACCTCTTTCTGACCTTTGTAACCTTTGAGACCTTATGTAATCAATATTTAAACGTTGAAAATATCTTATTTTGCATCTATTGTTCGTAAGATTATGAAAGAAGTCGAATCAATATACAATCTTCGAAAATATTATACGGATGTGACCCATGCGACCCATGTGACCCTTCCGACCCATGTATATAAGTTAATGTCTACGCCTCTTCTCTTAGTATGCGTATCTAACCCATATTTCTATGAAAAATCTTTTTTACCTTTGTGACCTGCGTGGTGCAGTCACCATTGTCGATGCAGGGCATCGTGCTGTCTATGTGTTACTCAAGGTCTTGGTAATCGGCAGACTCAGGGTCTATGCAGTCACTGACGAGTTGCGGGGGTGAGTTAGGTAACAGTGTTGGGTCACTCTTCAAATGTTCACTGGAAAACGAAATACATGGCAGGAGATGGCTTTAGGTGACGGTGTTTGGTCACTCTCTGCTAATGTAATATTTCTCCAATGAACTCATGCGACCCATGCGACCCTCAATGAACTATTTCTCCAGTGGAAATAGAATGCGTGCAGAATCTTTGATTGACTTTGTAAATGTATTGTTTGTTAGGAAAAATAATTAAGCACCCATGCGACCCTCAATGAACTATTTTTTGGATGATTTTTCTTAAGCTCTCGGTTGCCTTTTATAGGTGAGCTCTCGGTAACCACCATCCATAAAAAAAGGTCGGCTCCTAAAAAAGGTCGGCTCCTTGAAACTAGGGAAGAGTTGTTGGTCATTTTTCTCAACATTGTTTTGATTTAGAATCTTTGTAAATGTATTGTTTTGATTTAGAATCTTTGTAAATGTATTGTTTTAATTTGGAATCTTTGTAAATGTATTGTTTTGATTTAGAATCTTTCTAAATGTATTGTTTTGATTTAGAATCTTTGTAAATGTATTGTTTTGATTTGGAATCTTTGTAAATGTATTGTTTTGATTTGGAATCTTTGTAAATGTATTGTTTTGATTTAGAATCTTTCTAAATGTATTGTTTTGATTTAGAATCATTTTGTCATTTTATCATCCTAAACCCGTAAATTCGTCGAGTTCGCATCTATTCATCAATATATGCGATCATACGACCCTAATTTGGCATATATGCGACCAAGCGACCCATGCCATTATCAATATGCCATTAACAATATATTTGAGTTGTATATGTCTAATTTAGAATCAATATAGATAATAATATAAATAATATCGACATTTGAAGAAAATGTTAAATGTATTGTTTAATCATCCCCCGAGTTCTTAAAACACTACTATCACTTTTGAAACACGGGCATTGGTTATACACAACTCAACTAGGTACACATGGGTCACAATCTGTTTTAACCGTTGATTGACGTTGTAAATGTATTGTTTTGATTGGTTTTTGTCATTTTATCATCCCAAACCCGTAAATTCGTCGAGTTCGCATCTATTCATCAATATATGCGATCATGCGACCCATGCGACCCTAATTTGGAATTCATTAGTTTGACGTTGTAAATGTATTGTTTGATTGGTTTTTGTCATTTTATCATCTTAAACCCGTAAATTCGCCGAGTTCGCATCTATTCATCAATACATGCGACCATGCGACCCATGCGACGCATGCGACCCTAATTTGGAATTCATTAGTTTGACGTTGTAAATGTATTGTTTGATTGGTTTTTGTCATTTTATCATCTTAAACCCGTAAATTCGCCGAGTTCGCATCTATTCATCAATACATGCGACCATGCGACCCATGCGACCCATGCGACCCTAATTTGGAATTATTTCATTTTCACCAGAATTCCCGCCGAACTTTTCGCCAAAATTTGAAAAAACTTTTCGAATTCCATCTGACGGACGGCGATTCGTATTCGAGCTGTTTCCTTTTTTCTAATAACGAAACTCTCTCTCTAACTCTCATCATCATCATCATCATCATATTGCCGAAAATGCAAACGACTGGTGACGGCGATTCGATGTCAGGGTCATCTTCTTCCATGGGTTACAAAGGTCACAAAAGTTATTCTGATGATATTCTATGAGATATTCTGGATATTTTCTGATATCTTATTTAAATCTGCAATATTTTCGAAGATTGTATAATATTATGCGATATTATATTTCCTTTTCCGTATAATATTTTCGACTTCTTTCATAATCTTACGAACAATAGATGCAAAATAAGACATTTTCAACGTTTAAATATTGATTACATAAGGTCACAAAGGTTACAAAGGTCAGAAAGAGGTTTAAGAAGAAGAACATGAAGATGAAGAGTAAAAAAAAGCCAGAAAGAAGAGGAACAAGCAAATTTAATCGTTTGCGTCATCTTATTTCCATCACTATCCTCTAAATAAAACTTGGAACCTGAGCTCCAATCTATTGATTTCTTCTTCCTCATCAACCCACAGTCATACTCCTCCTTCACAAGCTTCACGAAATGCTCCGTTCTCATTTCGGGCTTTGAGTCAAGTCGCAAGAAGGTCCAATGTATTGGACCTTCTTGCGTCTCCTACCATCCCACTGTATGTGACCTTAATGCTACAACACAAGAGATGATTTGTGTCCAATACACTGGACAGGTCGGAGACCCATGAAGGTCCATTGGAACAAGTTTCGTCACTCGGTAACCATTTGGTGTAACGGGGAAAACCGTAAGGTGAAGAGAGTTGAACATTGGAATAAACTTTTCAATAAACCTTCGATCGATTCCACATAATAGATGATAAACCTGAACAAGAGAAACTAAGTAAAAAAAACCGTCTTAAGATAATAAAAATTTAATCTATTATGTGGAATCGATCGAAGGTTTATTGAAAAGTTTTTCCAATGTTCAACTCTCTTCACCTTACGTCCCCTACCTACCAGTGTATTGGACCTTAATGACAACACAAGAGATGATTTGGTGCTACAAATTGTTGTAGCTTTTCGGCTTTTCCTCCTCTATTTATGTTAGAGAATTCTATAGGATAGAAAAAACTTAGAAGAGATTGTAGTTGATGGAAAAGGTTGTGTTTGCTTTTGGTTTATTCATACACTATTTATAGGAGTAAAAAATACAAACAAACCGTGCATTTAAAGATAATAAAGATACTTCTAATAACGAGATAACCTTCAAACTACCCGTGCATTTAAAGATAATAAAGATACTTCTAATAACGAGATAACCTTCAAACTACCCGTGCATTTAAAGATAATAAAGATACTTCTAATAACGAGATAACCTTCAAACTACCCGTGCATTTAAAGATAATAAAGATACTTCTAATAACGAGATAACCTTCAAACTACCCGTGCATTTAAGTTGGTTTGACTACAGAAACAACTAGATGCACGTTGAACGATTCTAGAATGTTGACTGATTCTAGAATGTTCAAGGGTCCGCATGGATCGCAAGGGTCGCATGGGGATAATAGGTCGCAAGGGTCGCAAGGGTCGCAAGGGTCGTATGAAGGTCCAATACACTGGGATAGTTGGAGTCGCAAGAAGGTCCAGTGTATTGGACCTTCTTGCGTCTCCTACCATCCCACTGTATGTGACCTTAATGCTACAACACAAGAGATGAGAAAAATCAAAGTAAAATCAAAGTAAATGAAGCATCTTTCATGTAAATGATCAAGAGTAAAACTTTCTTACGAATACTAATCGACTCCCCGTGAATGCTTGAACAAGTTCCGTCACTCGGTAACCATTTGGTGTAACGGGGAAAGACGTAAGGTGAAGAGAGTTGAACATTGGAATAAACTTTTCAATAAACCTTCGATCGATTCCACATAATAGATGATAAACCTGAACAAGAGAAACTAAGTAAAAAAACCCGTCTTAAGATAATAAAAATTTAATCTTTCGAACAAATTCAAGTGATTTACCTGAGCATGAGTTAAAATTCGTCGTGTTGGCTTCATACAACTTTCGTCTATTATGTGGAATAGATCGAAGGTTTATTGAATCTTTCGCCTACTTCTACTATAACCGCAGACTTCCTGAAGACATCTTTTGAAGGTCTACCTTCTTGTGTCTCTGACATGTCCAGTGTATTGGACCTTCTTGCGTCCCCTACCTACCAGTGTATTGGACCTTAATGACAACACAAGAGATGATTTGGTGCTACAAATTGTTGTAGCTTTTCGGTTTTTCCTCCTCTATTTATAAACTCATATTCAACGAAAAATAAATGAACTCCGTTTTAACCAAGGTGCATGCATTGACCACATTAAAGAACCTTTTAATATAGGTCTTGAATGAATGAATGTATTGATCGCAAGGGTCGCATGGATCGCAAGGGTCAAATGGGTCGCATGGGTCGCAAGGGTCGCATGGATCGCAAGGGTCAAATGGGTCGCATGGGTCGCAAGGGTCGCATGGATCGCAAGGGTCAAATGGGTCGCATGGGTCGCAAGGGTCGTATGAGGCTCTGTGACCCTTGTACCAAATATTAGAAAAAAAACAATGTACCAAATAATAGAAAAAACAATGTACCAAATATTAAAAAAAAACAATGTACCAAATAATAGAAAAAACAATGTACCAAATATTAAAAAAAAAACAATGTACCAAATATAAGAAAAAAAACAATGTACCAAATATTAGAAAAAAAACAATGTACCAAATAATAGAAAAAAGAATGTACCAAATATTAAAAAAAATGTACCAAATGTTCACATCTACCAGTAAAAAAAAACAATGTACCAAATATCAAGTTAGTCTTCGGGTTCAAAGGTACGTTCTCCATTACTATATATATCAGCCGCCATCTTCTCACGCATGGAAGTAACCTTGTCGTCGCAAATACGAAGAAACATATCCATATCCTTTAATAACGAGGCTTCTACGAATTTATAGGAGAAAACACCACAGTCATGCCCGCTTTGGTTCTGTGGCAGACCTTCATAATACACATACCTCCATGCATCTTCTCCAGAAGCCAAAGAAGGAAACCCTCCGAGAATGAGCATCTTGGGGACAGCTTTTCTTATCCTCTCAATCACCGGATCGATATGTGTTTCCTTAAGGCTCATCCTGCAGTCGTATACCGTGATGCATCGGGTTTTGAAATCCGCTTTGATGGCTACCCAATGACATCCTACCCATCGATTATTTATCGATGGAATGTTTAGAACCGAGACAAAACCTTCATAATCACTAATTGGTGGCTTGGCGTTCAAAAACTGACTAAGCTTTTCCGGCAAAGTTTCCATATCCTCGTACGTCCACATCGAGAGCGTCTGCATGAAAGCAACAGGACAAACGTAATAATTCTGATACGCGCTGGGATCCGATGCCAAGCGAGAAGACAGCTCCATCAACGCCTCATCCAATTGCTGCAAAAAAAATTAACACACAAGATTGTGACTCGAAAGCTTGCAAAACCCTAGAAATCGAACTACTTACACTTATTGACGCCATTGAAGATTGACTCGTGCTCTCTTCGTGCTCTCTTCGCCAGTTTCCTTCTCGCCAACTTCAAATCGTTCGCCAACTTCAAATCGTTCCCTCTCAAGTTCGAAATCACTTATTTCTTTCTTGCTATCAACTTTTTTAAACAGTTCACGGCGAAAAACTGTTCGGCTTTCTCGTTTTCGGCAGTTTTTCACGTCGAAAAACTGCCGAACTTCCATTTTTCCACGTTCGAACGTTAAGGGCAAATTTGTCTTTTCCTCAGTTTTTATTTTTCGGATTTAATAATTATTTTGGAAAATGATATTTTTGAAGTGATTTAGCCCTTTAAGGGTATTTCTGATATTCCGCCCAAACAAAATGTGGGAATAATATTAGTATTATATAACTGAATTACACGAAATATAAAAAGGTAATTTTTTTACAAATTCATAAAACAGAAAATGAAATTTCTTAAAATATACAAAAGTTTGGATTTTACATTTTAGCCAAATTGTTTTTAAAGCACTGTCAAAACCCCGCAGAACTCACTTCCCCAATCTCTGAACCATATCTTAAACCCTTGAATTGATCATCTCTCTCCACGCGCCGCCATGCAAGCCGCCATTGTTTCCGCGCGTGCCACCGTATTCCCCTGCAAACCCCTCTTCCCTTCTAACAATGGCCCAACCGGAGACCATCGCCGCCGGCGATCCACCTTCCTATGTGCCGTCACCGCCGATCCCTCGCCGCCTCCCACCGCCGCTGGAGACGCCACGAAGCTCAACAAGTACAGCTCCCGAATCACGGAGCCGAAATCCCAAGGTGGGTCACAGGCGATTCTCCACGGCGTGGGTTTATCCGAGGATGACATGTCGAAGCCCCAAATCGGCATTTCATCGGTGTGGTACGAAGGGAACACCTGTAATATGCATTTGCTGAAGTTATCAGAGGCAGTAAAAGAAGGGGTTGAAGGAGCGGGAATGGTGGGGTTCAGGTTCAATACCATTGGTGTCAGTGATGCTATCTCCATGGGAACAAGAGGGATGTGTTTCAGTTTGCAATCGAGGGATTTGATTGCTGATAGTATTGAGACTGTAATGAGTGCCCAATGGTATGATGGCAACATATCCATTCCTGGGTGTGACAAAAATGTGAGCTTTTCATCTTCAAAATCTCTTGCTTCAATTAAATGTTAACAATGGAAGTGTTGTAAAGTTCCATTTTAAAGACATACGTTTTATATTGCCTTTTTATCAAAGCTAGGCCTTTATATATCTTCTTGTAGTTGCAGATGAGAAATGTGTATGGATTGTTTGTAACATGTTTTATTGGCTCTGCTTGAAATTGGAAGTTAATCATTTGTTCATTTGTGTTAGTTCTTAATTGTTTTGTTGTTACTTATACAAATTTCAGATGCCTGGAACTATTATGGCTATGGGAAGGCTTAACAGGCCTGGCATTATGATTTACGGAGGAACCATCAAGGTTTTATACCTATCAAGATTCCTAATTGATAATCTAAGAGTTCTGATATCTCGATCATGACTGATTTTCTTTATTTGATTCTTGCAGCCTGGTCACTTTCAGGATAAGACATATGACATAGTATCTGCTTTTCAGGTACCCATTATTTGATTTTTGTTCACTACTGAGCTGCTGATGATACTGATATACTTTGGTTTACTTCTTTGTCAGTTTGTGTTTCATTTTCTCATATTCATTATTATTTTTTTGATTTAGTGTTATGGAGAGTATGTTAGTGGAGCTATAAGTGATGAACAGAGAAAGAATGTCCTCTTCAATGCCTGTCCTGGAGCAGGAGCATGTGGTGGCATGTACACGGCTAATACCATGGCTTCTGCAATTGAAGCTATGGGAATGTCACTTCCTTACAGGTGAGGCTTCTTATCTTGACAGACTTCAGAGTTGATTTGTTATTCTTAGCGGACAACCTTTTTTTCCGCCATGTGTTATGGAAGCCATTAACCGTACCTTCAGAATTCTTGCTGCAATAGTTTGTTCAACAGTCACATTTTTGTTGCTTTGTTTCTTGAAGCTCTTCAATACCTGCTGAAGACCCATTGAAGTTGGATGAATGTCGTTTAGCTGGAAAATATTTGCTAGAATTGCTCAAGATGGACTTGAAACCGCGTGATATAATCACTCCAAAATCGCTACGTAATGCAATGGTTACAGTCATGGCCCTCGGCGGATCAACCAATGCTGTTTTGCATCTGATTGCTATTGCTCGGTGAGAGAAGCTTCTCTCTTGTTTCTTTCTGCTTATTCTTTCCAGTAAAGGCAAAGGATCGAGCTGATGTTTTGGATAATTTTCAGGTCTGTTGGTTTGAAGTTAACCCTCGATGATTTCCAGAAGGTCAGCGATGAGGTTCCATTTCTAGCAGATCTTAAACCCAGTGGAAAATATGTTATGGAGGATATACATAAGGTGGGGGCTTCCACATTGTCTTTTGCTCTTAATATATCGTGGAGTTTAGTTATACTCGTAACTTTCTACAGCTATAAATGTCTTCCTTCTCTTCTCTATAGATCTTCGATTATTTGTTGGTATTCATTATTTTGTATTTCCGTTATTTGACTAACAGATAGGTGGAACTCCTGCTGTGATTCGCCATCTATTAGAGCTAGGCTTTATGGATGCAGATTGTATCACAGGTAGACATACTCGTATAAGTTATTAAGTCATATAGGTTGATTCGAGTTGCTTATAAATTTATCTCTTCTGTCCTTCACTAGTCACGGGGAAGACGTTGGGCCAGAATGTTGAAAATGTCCCACGTTTACGAGATGATCAGGTTCGATTACTTTTAACATTTCTATTTTTAACATGCACATGTTACCGAGATGATTCCTTTTCTTCTTGATCCTAATGGATAGGTAAACAACTCTGTAATTCTAGTATTCTTCCGATATTCCAGGATATAATCAGACCTCTGTCAAACCCAATCAAGAAGACTGGTCACATCCAAATCTTGAGAGGAGATCTTGCACCAGAAGGTTCTGTAGCGAACTCTGTCTCCTTACGCTTTTGTTAAAGCGTCAGCCCTAGTCAACATTGAAAACATCAAAATGTTGTTTTAGGTCCGGCACTTGTGTTTGAGGGAGAGGAATCTATGATTGCTGCTATTACCGAAGACCCTATGAGTTTTAAGGTACTTGTGTCGGTTTAACATGATCTTCACGTCGAGAGTCATTTCGTTTTAGATCTGCTCGGTTATGTCTTCTTGCAGGGTAAAGTGGTTGTAATAAGGGGAGAGGGTCCTAAAGGAGGACCAGGCATGCCTGAGATGTTGACACCCACTAGTGCAATCATGGGTGCTGGTCTTGGAAAGGTATGATTCTGTCACTTCGCCTGTTCAATTCTCGCGTTTCAATGCTTCGTTTTACTCTCAAGCATGCGGGTATTGATGATTCAGGCTCGTTATAGTAAAAATCAATCATTTACTCAGCCTTTCTGCATCCGAACTGATACTTGTGAATATTGAGAATCCCTTGCTGATTTGTATTCCAGGAGGTTGCACTGCTGACTGATGGAAGGTTCTCTGGAGGATCACATGGCTTTGTCGTTGGTCACATTTGCCCTGAAGCACAGGTCTCTCTCTCTCTCTCTCTCTCTCTCTCTCTCTCTCTAGCAGCAACACCACATGGATCACAATAAAGTCTGAAAATTTAAGCAACTGGGTTACAGTCATCATGTCTTAGCTGAGCAAGAATGGCTCTTTTGTCAACTATAAAGCTCATTAATACCCATGGCTCATCCCGGGGGTCATCCCATAGATCACCGGCTTATTTATTTAGCACAAGGTTTTAGAGTCAGAAAGACCAAAAGATTGTATTTTCGCGCAAAAACTCAAAACCTTTTTTCGTATTCTGGCTGTGCAGGAGGGTGGTCCGATTGGTCTGGTACAGAATGGAGACATCATCACCATTGACATAGGAAAGAGGAGAATAGACACGCAGGTGTCAAAGGAAGAAATGCAGGACCGTAGAAAGAAGTGGACGCCTCCTCCTTATAAGGTTAACCGTGGCGTCCTATACAAGGTACATACTAACTGAAACAACGTTGCGATTACACATTTGTTCTTCGATAATCTGATGAATCTACTCCAGGACTAACACATTGTCGTTATTGTTGATGATGGAAATGATGATATACTCAAATCAGTACATCAAGAACGTGAAATCGGCTTCAGAGGGATGTGTTCTTGATGAGTGAAGTGAAGATATGTTGGAGGAGATATCTGTCTTTGTGAGTTGAAACCATGGAATTTGTGTTTAGGCCATTTCCTCCTTATTGCTGATGTTTTGGTTAATTGAAGCTTTTACTCCTCTTTTTTCTTTTATTTATTATATCATTTTATTTTCTATGATTTTTAATAAATTTTTAATCAGCTAAATTGTCAAATTCCAATTCCTAGTGATTTTATCAAATTATGGTTTTCGTGCTTTCGAACATTTAGTATATTTTAATATTTTTACTCAGTTAAATATTTATAAAACAATATTTATTATTATTTTTAGTTTTAAAAAGTAATACAAAACAGCCTGATCAAAACTATTTATTTTGAACTAACAAAAAGTAATGATTTTTTTTTGTTTTGTGGTTAATTTTGCTATTCTGATCAAAACAATAATAGCTCAAAATTTGTTATTAAAGATATACAAAATATAAAATTAGGATTAAAAGGTATAATATGTATATATTTATTTAATGACAAGATGATTAATTTTCTTCTGTTTTGAAAATATCTAAAAAATGTGGTATATGATGAACAAAAATATTTTTTAAAATAAAATGAGGGCTTCGACAATATTTTGTAAACTAACCTTAGATTTATTATTTTATCTCTTAGAAATATTCTTAATACAAAAAATATCCAACATCTAGCAAAAATATCATTTTTTATTTGATGGGATGATTTATTTTGTTTAATACTAATTCTATAATTATAAAAATTCTTAGTTTCATACAATTTTGTAATAGTTTTGACTAAATATTAAAAGGTTTGTGTGTATTTTTTTACACTTGGTATCTTAAAAAGATTAATTAATATATTTAGAAGACAAATAGCTAAGTCAAATATAATAGAGTGTGTGTAAATAGTATAAATACACGTTCATATATACATATACATATATAGAGAGAGAGAGACTAGAAAACAGAGAGAGAATATTCAATTGCACTGTGTGTAAATTGGTTCGCTGTCTTCCCTCCGGCTAAGCACATGCCTCTTCCTTCACCACCATCTCTCTCTCTCTCTCTCTCTCTCTCTCTCTCTCCCTCTCTCTCTCTCTCTCCCTCTCTCTCTAGGTTTTGATTTTCTTTTATTTTCTTCTCCTTTCAATTTGTGTGTTTTTTTTGTTTCACGCTCCCACATGCGTCTTTCTCGTGTTGTCTGATCTGTACTGGATCACAAGAATCTCTTCTTTTTGCTCTTTTTAATGACCCCAGAAGAAGAACAAGATGACCATTGGAATATATTAACAGACCAATGAAACTAAAAGCTTCATCTTCGATGGTGTCTCTGGCTTTTCAGTTTTGCTTTTAGTTGCCGAAAGGTGAGAACTTTCATGGATTCTTGGATTTCTTGATCTGGACCCACCATTTTTCTCTTAATGGGTTTCTCTTTTTCGTCGACGTTGATTTGATCTCTTCTTTATCGGCTTTAAATCTCAATTGGGTTTTTGACTATTCCTCTACTTGTTGTTAGACTCCAGGGATTTCCCAATTTTAGCTTGAGTCTCTGCAATCAGCTTCCGGTCATCAAAATGGTTAGTTCAAATCGCAATTTAGCTCCAGGTTGATCCCAAAGTCACAAAATTTGCTGTTCATCGGCTTCTAGATTCGAAATTCTGAAGCATACATTCATTTCGGAAATGAATTTTGGAATTTGACCTGATTGATAAACGTGTTGTTGAGACATGGAGACTATTGATGTTGCCAAGTACATACATAGTCCAGTTCACAGAGCCGTTGCCAGCAGAGACTATCCTGGTCTCAGGGCAATACTGTCTCGTCTCCCTAAGCTTCGGGACCCATCTGAGATTCAGACAGAAGCAACATCCTTAGCGGAGGAGACGAAAGCCGATGCCATTTCCATTGTCATTGACAGAAGAGATGTTCCAAACCGGGACACGCCCCTTCAGTTAGCAGTCAAACTGAGGGATGCAACCATGGTTGAAATGCTCATGGTTGCGGGTGCTGACTGGACGTTGCAGAATGAACACGGATGGAACGCTCTACAAGAAGCGATTTGTGGCAGACAAGAGTCGATTGCAATGATAATAGTACGACATTACCAGCCGTTAGCTTGGGCTAAATGGTGTAGAAGGTTGCCACGTTTGATCGCGACAATGCGTAGAATGAAAGATTTTTACTTGGAGATTAGTTTTCACTTTGACAGTTCTGTTGTACCCTTTGTCTCAAAGATCGCTCCTTCGGATACTTACAAGGTGTGGAAGGTAGGAGCGAATCTGAGAGCGGACATGACCTTGGCTGGGTTTGATGGGTTCAAGATTCAGCGGTCAGATCAAAGCATACTTTTCCTTGGCGATGGGTCGGACGACGGGAAAGTCCCTCCTGGTTCCCTTTGTATGGTTTCGCATAAGGACAAGGAAATTATGAATGCTTTGGACGGTGCAGGTGCTCCAGCATCTGAGGATGATGTTAAGAAAGAAGTGGCTGCAATGTCTCAGAGCAATATATTTAGACCCGGGATTGATGTTACAGAAGCTGTACTCTTGCCGCAAACTACTTGGAGGCGGCAGGAGAAGATCGAGATGGTGGGTCTGTGGAAATCTAAGGTCTACGATATGCACAATGTGGTTGTTAGCATTAAATCAAGACAAGTTCCTGGCGCTGCAACGGATAAGGGGCATGAGAATGGAACAGAAAGTGATGATCTTAGCGACGTTTTAACAGAGGAGGAGCAGAGACAATTAGAGGCTGCACTTAAACTTGATCTACCAGAAAACCTTCCGAATGAGAATGGTCTAAACGGCTTCAATCGCACAGAAGAATTTAGTGACATTCGTAATGGGGGAAACAGGAAACATGAGAAGAAAGGATGGTTCGGGAATTGGAGAAAAAAGGAGAAGCATAGTGTATATATACCTCCGAGAAGTTCTCTCCATGTAGACGAAAAGGTTAGTAATCTCCTCGAAGACTCTAATGAGATAAAACCAGGAAGACACTCGGTGGAGGTGGTGATGAGGGATGATCATCGGAAAGCAAGAGTCCCTGCCACTGTACCTACAAAGGAGGCAAACCATGAAAGTGAGTATAAAAAAGGGTTACGACCCGTTCTATGGCTCTCCCCGAACTTTCCTCTGCAAACAGAAGAACTTCTTCCATTGCTTGACATTCTTGCTAACAAGGTCAAGGCAATTCGTCGTTTAAGAGATCTTCTAACAACAAAACTTCCATCGGGAACATTTCCCGTTAAGGTGATCAAACTGATCATAAACCCTTCAGTATCATGTTGATGTTAATGCTCTCTTGTTGTTGTTCAAGATCGTCTTGTTTGTGCAGGTTGCTATTCCTGTTGTACCGACAATAAGGGTTCTCGTTACCTTCACAAAGTTTGAAGAACTGCAGCCAGTAGATGAATTCAAGACGCCTCCCTCGAGCCCTAATGCTTCAGGCTACGAGAGTCCAGCTCCAACACATTTCTCCAAATCGTCATCATCGTCATCATCATGGTTTAGTTGGGCGAAAGCTCCCTCTGACCGCTCCAGACGAACCACAAATGGTTCAAGCGGCACGATCCAATCGCAACAAGACCCATTTGCTATCCCAGCGGATTACACTTGGGTCACCGCTGAAGCAAAGAAGAAGAAGATGCATCAGAAGCAGCAGTCCAAAAAGGGAAAGAACCAGAACCAGAACCATTGAGCTCACAGATTACTACTAACCTACACTCTGGAGAATACCCTACAGAAAGAAAAGGTTAATACTTTGGTAGAGAATCAGATTTGCTGCTTGCTTGATTGTTCTTGGATGGTTCTAAAGTGTTTGATTGTTCTTTTTTTTTCTGGTAGCATATAAATGAGAATTATGTGTATACAGTTTCTTTGAACTTGCCATTGAGTTGATGGAAGATCATTCTTTTGGAACATGTATTATATAATATAACTTTCTTGTCCCCTTTGTATCTGAAGTGTTTAATGTTCTGTTCTTCATCTCTTCCTTTTCATTTTCTTTGGTAAATTTAGAAATCTAAAATTTGATTTTTTTTCCTTTTCTTTTCAATGGGGTCAGTAGTTTGTTTACACATTCAAAGGAATAGAATTTAAAAATACAAAAGAAATAATGCATTGTAATTCCATCCTTGACTTCTTGAAATGTTCGATGAAATCAAGAAATTTGATATATTGATGTGAACTGGAAATATAAATTGGTTTTGGTTTGTGATCACAACTTGATAATGAATTACTTTGGATTATCACGGCTTTTGTACCATGAGAATGTTTGAATACAAATGAAAAAGAGAGAGAAATATAAGAGAGAAGAATGATTGTATTTCAAGACTTGTTTTCATAACTTTTTATGAACTTGTACATCAAGTATTTATAGATACATATGTACAACATTTCAATCTGATAAAGAATCCAAGATGGAGAATATGTTATTAACAGCAACTGTTCTTGATTTGTTATTGACTGAGTGTGCAGACGGTTGAAAGAGTTTGGTTCAGTTTTTGGTTGAATTGATTTAACAATGTAGACCCTCTGGTTAAGGCAGTGTCATTGCCTGATTGAGTCTTCTGAATGAACCAGTATCTTCGGTTGTTTGTCTGCATTAACAACTTTAGGTTTATATGGACTGATACTTCCTTTCAAACTGATGTCCGGCGGGAAGTTAACATTCAGTTTGCTCTGAAGATAAACAAAATGATCTCTAGACAAGGATTTTGTAAAAATATTTGCAACCTGCAATGAGATAGGAATATGTTTGATAATAACTGATCCAAGAGCTATCTTCTCACGCACAAAATGGTAATCAATTTCAATATGTTTGGATCGACCATGAAATTTAGGATTAGTCGTACGAAAGGTAGTTGATAAGTTATCACATTGTAAGACAGCTGCTCTTGGTTTCGTTTATGTTGTTTAGACTCATGAGCGAGTAGTAGATTTTTTCTAGAAGAAGGGATAGTCCATGGTTATCCCACAACCATCTTTGATTTGTTTATGAATGCGTTTCCCCATTTTGTTTATATATTCTTTATCTAAGCGCTTATTGACTTGTGTTTACAAAGGCCACGTAAATGCATGTGTTAGGGATTAGGAGGAGGACCGAAAGGAGAATTCTAGTCCTATAAGATTAGGTTTAGAACAACCGAGACTAGGTCATGAAAATAGGATAGTAACGGTTGAGGGTTAAATCGGGCGAATCATGAATCGTAATGGGGTTTAGTTGGGGTGTCAGCCATGAAAGTAGGGGATGACTCAATCTAGCCATGTTCCTATGCCTTGAGAGAGGGTAGGTTCTACATTAGGATCGTCCGTCTTAGATATCTTGATAGGGAATGCACGATTAGATAGATCAGAGATAGGTTTCAGAAGCTATGCGGTGAAACCGGATTCTAGAACGTTTGTCTCTTTGTTTAGAACTCGCTATTCCACTGCATCATCATCATACTTGCATCTTATCATCCTTATTCCTTCTCAGCAAGCATTGATTTTAGTTTTGATTCTTAGATCGTGTTACATTAGTCCTCGTGGGATTGACCCCTTAGCTACTACACACGTGTCGTGCACCTGCGGGTAGTCTTACGTTAACTTGTTTAACTTGACACACATCAATAACTCTAGAGCATTTTCGTGATAGTATATCTATACAAAAAAAAATCGCCTTTATTGGCAGATTTTCTTCCATTGTGTCTATCTATAATTACAGAAGTGTTGGCGGCGTAGTTCTTAGTCTTGATCTTTGGATGGAATCCGAATAAAGATGAATTATGAACAACTATTTGCTGACACATTACATCCATTTGTGATCCGTCGACAACGCCATGCCCTTCCAAATGAATTTTGGAAGGATTTGACCATTCGAAAATGACATCTTCTCATAGTTGTTATGCTATATAATTAATGGAAAATACATAAATTAAATAGGCTTTGAATATTTTCTTAGAGATTAATATATAACAAATATTCTATAAAGTAATACTCTAGAAAGATTGTTTACCCATATCAACTTTTTATGTGATCAAGATTGGGGAAACAAAAACAAAAATCACAAATAGACGATTTTAATATGGAGAGAGATCACCAGAGTACAAAAACCATAGAACCGACAAAAGTTAGTCATCTTGTCGCACCGAATTTGCTAAAGAGGATATCTAAAAGTTTGTTAGAGAGCATATCTTGACCACTGGAAAAAATCGTTTAACCCGATCGTCTTAAGCTCCTTATCATGAAAAATTGTTGAACCATGCTGAGCCACAACAACATTAGTACGAATTACTAGAAGACCTCAAGCATGAATTGCAATCCCACGACCATTGCTTGTACTATTTGAAGCATTTCACTCATGAAGTTCCTAAAACCACACAAGAAAACCAACCACTTGAAGCACTTGTCTGATGTATGGCCAAGACAAATACAATGTCAGCACAAAAGAGTTGGATCACGAACTTCATTTTTCGAACAAACCTTTGTATTAGTCCAAAGCGCAAGAGTTATCACAATTGTAGATCTTTCATCCAAAATAGATGCCAAAATACGAAAATGCTTGTTCTAAATTACAAGATTGAATACCTTTTGAATGAGGGTAATAGATAGAGAGCCAAGAGATTGGAACAAATTGTTCAATGTCGAGCATCATCAAGACTAATAAGAGATTGAAACCCAATCATCTTCTTGTTTCTTCACTAGTTTCTCGGTTAAGTTGTACTTTCAACAACCAAATGTAAAACCTTTGCATTCATAACGAGGAAAAGGATTACAAGAACTCAAATCTTCCCACAATGCTAAGACCATAATGCTTTTCTGTCAACAAGAGAGTAAGTCACCTTTTAATGAAGAATACACGGGTCATTGGATACCAATAATGTGCCTTACTTTTGTGCCAAAACTCCTTGGCGAGTTCAAAGTGTGAAGCACTCGTAAATATAGTAGAAGCGATTGTATTTTATATCCAAAAAATAAGTGAAATGTTTGCACACCAATCATCCAACTTGTCAAAACCTTTAGGGGACCATTGGAGCGAGCTATCAACAAATCCAACCTTCTTCCTTGACTGAAGATTAGTTAACAATTAACAAGCACAATCAACGTAGTCGTGATCCGTGAAAAGAAATTGAGACAAAATACATTCTAGATTGTCATGGGATGAAAAGTCATACGGATTAATCATACACCATTTTTCGAGAGCAGAATTAAGAATTTCTACCATTACACGTTGAATATTTAGATAAATTACTCTGCAAAAAAATCCATGAAAAATAAATGCACCAATAAACACACCAATAAGACTTATCTCCTTCTCATGGTGAAAGCCTCATGAGAAAAAGATGGGACACGAACCAATAGAGGCCATAACAAAACGAACCAACTGAGACCACTTAGATACAAACAAAAAGATATTATAAAGACATGAACATTCTTTGCCCTAATCAATGCTCTATTCAAAAGTGGACTGGATGATATGGACCACTCACCCCGAGCAACGGACTACTTGACCCGAGCATTTCCCTTATTCATCTCAAACTCGATTGAGAAAAAGAGATGAGCGACCGAGCATATTGTTTTGGATGAATGTTTTAGGTAAAACCTTTATGTGGCACTTGACCAGCGGGCTTCTGATCAACCGATCAGTTCCCTATTTTTAAGTATTTCCCTAATTTTGGTATGTTTTCGATTTTATTTTAGCCTTATATAAATAAGGAATCCATTGGAGCTTGAGGTAAACAAATTTAATGAGAGAGATTTTCGATATTTTTTTGCTATTTCTTTGATATCTAACTACATAATTCTTGGATTTTATGGATGAGTGTTCACCGACTTATCAACACTAGACCATAAGGATAGTGATGTCACCGTTGTGTTTGAAATTGTATAGTCGAGTTATAAGGGAGTTTAGAGCGTTCCTCAATTATCGAACACGTTCCAAGTTCTTTTATCAAATTTTAGAGGGTTCTATTTCTTTCACCATTTTTGCTAACAATAGAATGTTGATCTAAGATATACTCAGTTCGTGTTTTAATCCAACGTGTCTTTGGGTTTTAATCATCTTTTGCATCTTGTATTCCTTCATCTTCAACTCTTCCTAAAAATTGCCCACCTCATATGGTGGTGGCGTTCAAGGGTATCAGCCAAGTCAATTGGAGTAAGGTGTTTGGGAAATGGAGGGTTTGAATGGGCATGTCGAGGTTCGAGTTGTTGCCAGTGAGTCAAACAATCGTTGAGTCGATACAGAGTTGGCTCGGTAACGCAAAATGAATCTACTAGGGTTTTACCATTACAGAAAGAAAAAAATGAAGGGAGCAATCCACACTCTAGTTAAGAACACAATCATAACAATAATAATCACAAAACATATATGAAAGAATAAGAAAACATATTTGAAAGGAAAATAAAAATAAATGTGAAAAAAATCTAGAAAAAGGAACAAAGAAGTTTGAAGAAAAACATCACTTTGAATATTGATTGGATTCTTTTGTTAATTTTTTCTTTGGTGTGATTATTTGTTTTTCATTTATTAATATTTCAATTCATCAATACCAAATTTTCAACGGAGATGAAAAGTTTAATTTGTATAGATGTTGGATTTGGTATTGATTGCATCGCGAGATGATAAATCATTTACACTCGTATTCATCGTCTCACTGAAGCAGTTTGAATCAACGACTTAAGGCTTATGTAGGTGGTGGATGTAGTATTGATCACATGAATTTGAATCCTAGTGTCGAAAATCAAAAAGAACGGGAAAATATGAGATTTCGTCCTTTAATTACTGTAAAAAAAGAGAGACATCGTCGATGACAATATCGTTTTAGGACTTTCCCTCGGGCATGAATCGAAATGCTTAAAAAGAGGCGGAAAAATGGTAATCGAGATTAGAGAAAAGAACAAACTACATGCACCACATGCCTGAAACCGAGTGTGAAGAACAACATATTGCATGTTGAATATGCGTTGGTTCATTTGGAATGTGCGGGATCTGGTATTTGATTTTGCCTCACTATTGGTTTTGCTTTGAAGAGATAGCATGATGAATCAATATCTTTATGATTCACATTTTTTTTAAAATACAATTAAAATAAAAATATTGTATTTAATATTTTCCTTTTAAAAATAATTTTTATTATATTAATTATTTATATTTAAATTTAAATTTCTTTTTATAATTGAATAAATTATTTTATATAATTAGAACATAAGACATTAAGTCAAATATTTATATTAATTATATATAACAAATATGGTGAGCATATTAAATCATTATAAAAATCTTATTATTTAGTTTAAAAGTATATAAATTCATTAAAAAAATATCAAATTTATTTTGTATTATTAGGAAAAGAGAATCATTAGGAAAAGAGAATCATTGTGTAAAAGAAAATCATTGTGTAACAGAATATAATTAGGAAAAGAAAATCATTAGAAAATTGTATGATTTGATTTTAAATTTCATTATAAATTTATTAATCAAATATTAGTTTGTGTGTAAATAGATAAAGATTTTTTATATAATATAAGTACTATTGGACTATTTTTTATTAATTTAAAGAATTCGCTATATTGACGTATGTGATACGGTAGAAAAAACGGCAGGATTACATAACCAAAAAATAAACATAAAAAAAATCCAACAGGTTTTTTAAATTTGAGGGCGCAACGTCTAATTCTCTCCCTATTCTTTTACGAACTCTATGATTGTGCTCTCCATTCTTGTTCTTGTTCTTGTTCTTACTATTGTCTGAAATTCTCTGTTCCTTTACTTTGGTTCTGTTTGATTCGAAGAAAAATCTCAGAATGGGGAAGCTTTCAAGGCTGCTACGCAGAATTTCTCATCGTAAGTCGTTGAAGACTCCAAATACTTCAACTTCATCTCCATCTTCTTCTGCCATTTGTTCTGCAAGCTCTTCTTCTTGCGGAATTTCTCATCTTAAGTCGTTGAAGAGTCCAAGTTCTTCAACTTCATCTGCTTCTTCAGGGACTTCTTCTGCGAGTCGTTCTTCTTTTTCTTCTTTTTCTTCAAGTCCTTCTTCTTTGACTTCAACTCATCCAGAAAGCCCACAATCCATCTGCAACAGCAGCATGAAGATACGATCCATTTCGTACGATTCGCTGACGAAACTGTCTGGATGCGTTGAGAATACGAATGAAGACATAGGAAAGATTCTACTGACATCTGACAGAGATCTTCGCAAAGACCCTACCCTCTTCAGTCTCGTCAACGATTTCTTCAACACCAACACCGAATTGTCAGATCTCTGCGAATCTCTTAAAATCTGTCTGGAAAAGGTGGAACGCGGAGAAACCTTCGTTCAGGATGTTTTGTCCGATTTCGTAAAGGCGAAAAAAGAGTTTGGAGGAGAAACGAGTTTCAGGAAGACTCGAGAGCATCTGCGGGGTTTCAAAAGTTTCTCCGTCGACGACCCTTTCGCCGGGGATTTCACCAAACTCTTCCGAAGATGTCACGGTGATCTCGTCAAGATGATCGATAAGCTAAATCAGACGGCGAAGAACCTCGACAAGAAACTCCGACGAATCCGTCGCCGCCGAAGGGTTTCGATCTCGTTGTTCCTCGCAGCGGTTGCCACCGTTGTTGCCTCCGCCGTGGTGGTGGGTTTGATGGCGGCTCCACCAGTGGTTGCGGCGTTGGGAGGCATCGTATCGTTCCTCCCGGTAGGCACTCTGGGTGTGATCGTCTCCTCGCTGTGGCAGAAATCGCAGTGCCTCTTGAAACGCCAAAAAGCCGCCATTAGCGCGATGGAGCGCGGGATTTGCGTTGCGTTGAGCGAAGTCGCGAAAATAAGCCTTTTGGTGAATAAACTGGAGGATCTGATGAGATCAATGGGAGAGACAATGGACGCGGCGGCAGAGAAGAAATCGCCGATTAATATGGCGATGGGGGGAGTGGAGAAAGAGCTGCTGTCGTACCACAAGGCGATCAACGATTTGAGACAAGTAGCTGGGCGGTGCGACGAGGAAACACGTTTGAGTAGAGACGTAACTTGTGAGAAGATGAAAGAGTACCTGACTCGGTACGAGAAGCCGAGTACGTTGAAGATGATAGTCTCTGCAATCGCCAGATGATTACACAACGTAAGTCTCATCAGATTGTAAATTCCACCATTGCACTTTCTGAATCAAGATTCGGATAGATTTAATCGAAATATTCTCATCTTTCTCTACCAAAGGGATCACCTTTTAGCTAGTTTATGTCTGTTATCTTGCATGATCTGAATTTCTTCCATGTCAATTGGTGAAATAACAATCTGGGAATAATGAGTGTGCTCTGTTTCTACAATTTCTAATTACCAATTTGTTCTCTTCTTACAGGATCTATCCCGGTTGTTGTTGGTGTTCCAAACATAGAAGAATTTTCTTCAGCTCCTGGCTTAATCCTTCACATGAAGAAGAGAAATGATGTTGAGTCGGTCGCAAAGAGAATGAAGTATCTTGCAAATACCCAAAAGCCTATAATGAGACACTTAGGTACAAACTTCTCATACTAAAATTATTTGCAAAGAAATTACGCTCTGTCCAATTCTCTCTAAATATTCAAGCTTTATTGTGATTAGATGGAAATATGAAGGTGTCCTTCAGATTCTTGCAAGGCCTTGGTTGATAAGGTGGCTGTACACTCTTCTTCTCGCCTCTGCAATTTTCTGGCACCAGAGGCTCGGAGACAGTAATCCATTGTATATAAGAGAAAGGGGTCATTCGAGATGAAATCCATCGTCTTTAGGTTAGCTTTCGCTTTCACCTCTGCTTGGACATAGGACAGTGGTTCGGTAGTACCGTGGCTTCAATATCTCAACATGAACTGAACTTTTGTGTCATGGTTTGATTTTTGCATGGAATTACCTGTATCGATTTAAGGAGTTTACTGAGTATTCTAAACCACAGAAGATAGAAGTAAAAGAGAGGAATGGTGAAGGTTGGCTTGTGCTTTAACACTTGTTCTTGCTAATGTTGCAAAGAAATAGAACTGCAAAGTCCGTCTTATCTTTGTCTTCTGATTTATCAATATATTGTGACAGCATCACACTACTTTAGAATCCAAGTAAACCTCGTGGATCGTTTTTATTTGTGTTCTTTGTTCGTGAAAGGGTTCATATGTTTGTTATTAGCAAAACTAACACAAGTTTCGGGCTAACAAACCACTGGTGATGAACAGGAGTTGAAATATGATTTTGGAGGAGCTGAAATCAGCGGTGACTTCAGATTAACCAGTGTGGAAGAAAGAAAGACCCCCGAGCTTAAGAGGTGACAGCAAAATCAAAGTGCATCGGATATACCCTCTTCGCCTCACTCAACGAAAGGCATTGTATAACATCAGATTCGACGGAGGATTCAGGTCTCAGGACTCACATACAGAGCAACCCTTGTGCCAAATTCAATGTCATCTTCCTCTAGTTAGATATGCTCTTAAGCACAACGTGATCTCTGTTAGATGTTGGAGAAAATTGCATTGTTTCAGTTTCATATAATAAATCATGTTCGTTTTTTGCAGCTCTTTGATCTTTTGTTTGTTGGATCAACACTTTGAAATGAACAAGTTAGATTTATTATAACCCTTGAATGGGTCTAAACTTACCCAATGCATAGTTGTGACCCACTGTTATTGCCACCACTATAAAATCACTCAAGTGAATTGAAGCATTGGTTAGCGTGGGTGGACATCTCACTCGCTCGAATATTTAGATTAACCTTTGATCAAATCAAAATTCTCCAAGACTCTCAATAACCTGAAACAAACACAAAATAACTGTCATGATTAATTGATAAATCAAACAATAACATAGTTTAATAAAAATTCAATTTTTTTATTTAACTAAATTCAAACGAAAATCACTATTTGGACATTGTAATGAAACTTATTTTTAAAAAAATATTTGGGAAGTATTTCTTATTTATTCACAAAATATATGTTGGTGGAATATCATTAAAGCTAAAAACGTAAACTCATCCAAATAAACGGTTAACTAAATTACATCACTTTTACTTCAATTGATTAACTTTAATATGCTAAGAAACATTATTTAAAAAAAGTTAATACATATATGATACAGTAAAGAATATGGAATATAAAATGATATACTCTCGTATGTTTATTTCTTAAAATCCGTTTTATAATATGACCTTAAAGATGAAGTTTGCAAATGGGTTTATGTTTGGGATAATAAATCTAAATTATATATTTAATGTCAAAGATTGAGATAGTATGACCGCTCTCACAACAACCATTTACATAAATTATGACACTAAGGTCGCTACTACAAGAGCAAAAAATCAAATTTACAATGATAAAATCGAAATATATAACGAGATATCAATATACAATACGAGACTTGCTCAATAATAGAACTATTTCCATCGACTATATAGAATCTAAGGAAAATATTGAACTAGTCTTTGTCAAAATAGTTTCATATTTAAAGGGATTTGTTGAAGCCATATTTCTAAGTATATGTTGTTGCTTATGAATCTCCTAATTTCTAAGAAAGTGCAGTAGAGTTGAAGGTTATATAAAAGAAAATGTAGCACAGTTTGAAAGACAAGAACTTCAAGTGAAAGAGAAAAGAGAGACCAAAACGTGTGTAGAGAAGTTATGGGGTTGCTCGGCTAATACTTGTAAGGTTATCATATCTGATTAAAAGTGGATAAGAACGATTGGAAAATATTGGGTTAGTGTTGATAGAATTCTAGAGAGTCTGTTATAACTTCGGCGGAGTCTGGTATAACTCTGAGGAATTATTTCGAATATTTTGGGGAGTCTGTTATAACTCCAAAAAATAAAGTGTGTGGTTCACAAATACATGTCGCAAGACAGAGGAGTACTAATTGCAATCCATTTGCAACTCAAACATAGATAAGTTGTAATAGAGTTGATTACTTGGTGTATAAAAGTGTGTTTGTTGAAATATCGTGTTTGATTCATATTGTGTCATACATACTTGTACTAACAAGTGGTATCAAAGTTGGTTATAAAATTATTTTTATCAAGAAAAACATAGTTCATGTAAGATTCAAGAGAGCAAGTATGAACACATCACATGACGTAAGTCCTTAGTAAAACCTGTAATACTTAATTCATCTAATTATAAAAATTGGAAGGTGAGAATGTAGACTACAAATCAAGAAGTTGGTCAGAAAGCTTGGAAGTCTATAAAACAAGGATGGAGTCCACCGACGACAATAGATCCAAACGGGAAGGTTATTGAGAAACCTGTTGAGAATCAACGTTAAAATTTTAATTCCAAGTCACTTGCTATTTATTTGGAATCTCGATATGGAAAAATTTAAATAGATTCATAAATATAAATCTACTAAATATGCATGGAAGCATTGGAAACAATCAACAAAGGAAGTCCAAGTGTAAAGAAAACAAGATTGGATATCCTAGAGAATAAATTCGAAAAGATTATAATAAAGGAAATTATAATGTAAAAGAATTTAGTGGTCCATTAAATCCTCTTGCAAAAGAAGATTATATTCTTATTGGTTCGATAGTAAATACGTTAAATAAATATTTTCAAAGAAAGCCTGAAAAATATTGCAATCGTTTAGAGAATCAACTTAATTAAAGATTGAAGGAAAAAATATAAAACGTAATGAATGCAAAGGTTATGGACATATGCAATGAGAATGTCTTACAATTCAAAAGAGTGATGCATTTTAAAAGAACTTAAATGAATTTCAGTGTGTTGGCTGCAAAAGTTATAGACACACTGAGAATGAGTGTGGAAAACCACAAAATAGACAAGAAAACTATACATATATTTAGTGAGTTAGAACCTGAATGAGAAAGTAAAGAATAAGAAACAACTAATATTGTATCATTTTTTGGAAGCATTAAATACGATAATAAATTACCTATAGAAGATCAATGTGCACAAGGTTCTGGCAGTGATAATGACGAAGAATTTACCAGGAAAAATCTATATAAATCCTGGAAAAGAATGACACAAAAGAATATTGAGTTAATACATCAAAATCAAGATTTGATGATGAGGCTAAGGACTATGCAGTAATAATTGGATGATAAAGAGACAAAAAAGAAGGTTAAAGAGCAAGACCTAAAAATCAAAGAAGTAGAAGTATCTAAGATGAAACAATACTTAAAAAAGACTCAGAAAAAATAAAGATGCTACATAGTGGAATCAAGAAACTAAATTATATTTTAACAATTGGAAAGACGAATCTAAACCATTTTGGTTTAGGATATTTTGACTTAAGCAAATACAAAAAAAAGGTAGTTTAATCAAGAAATATAAAACACATGGGGTCAATATACAAATCAACAAAGGCATAAGTTTATGGTTTTGTATCAGTTAAAAATCTTACAGACGTCTTCATCCATCAGTCATGTACATACACTACAAAATTAATCACAAAAGAAGAGATATCGGAAAGTGTTATCACTATGGAATTTTGGTTATCAATTGAGGAATAAATCATTCTTAAAAGGTAAATCCTCTAACTTTTTCTCAAGTTAAAATTAGAAAATTTTAGGTAAAGAAAGATTAGCTTTATTGCAATGTTGCTTATAGTGCAACTAATGACAGTCGTGACGATACATGATATTTTGATAGCGGTTGCTATAGACACATGACATATAACAATAGTTTGATCTCATATTTTACTTAAATCAAGGATGGAAACATATTTTGAAATGGTCAGAAAAGAATAATTATTGGATAATGGATAATAAAAATGGTTGGACAACCTTCATAAAAAAATATTTTGAGTGTTATGAACAATTGTTATACCTGAAGCAAAGACTCATTATGCATAGAAAATTTTGATTATGGTATGAATTTTGGAACTTTTGTAGCTCATTGTGACAACAAGAGTGCCATAAATATTAGGAAAAATCATGTACAATATTCTATAACAAAACATATAGAGATTAGACATTAATTTTTAGGGAATAAGTTGAAAAACAAATAATCATTGATTGGTTACCAAATGACAACTAGTAATCTTTTTACAAAATCATTAGATATAAATCCTTTTGTTTGTCTAAAAAAGTGAATATGACTATTCTAATGTCATTTGAAGATTAACTATTGTTCTTTGAGGTATAATTCACTTTCAAACCGGTACAATTGAATTGTGTTTACGAAAAATTTATATGATTGATAATCTTGGTCTTTTGAAGTATAAAAGAAATTAGAGAAAGGAAGAAAAGTATATTGCATCCAAACACTCCATTGTCAAATGAAGGTATTTATACGACAAATATGATATGAGTACATCTTCTTTGGTATATAATAGAAAAAGGGTTCAGGTCTAAGTGGTCGGATTATTTAAAATACTCCTCTATGAATTCATAAGAGTATACCATATAGTAAATTGGATCTAAGTGGTGGAAAATTATCAACTTTAACATCCTAAAAGTCTCAGATAGTTATTTTGCAGAAATAAGAAGACTTACTAAAGTATGTATTACAATAAATGTAACTATAGAGTTTGATTATATTATACGCAGTTTGATGAATATATTTAAATTGGCTCAAACATGAATTTGCTCTTAAATTTTAAGAAGGTATATAATCTCGAAATGCAAAAAACAAATTATGGAAAAAAGAAAAAAAATTTACATGTAGAAATTTGTGTATCACCAACATAGATGTTACCCCCAAAGAATAAACAAAAAGTTCATGTACACAAATCCTAAAATCCATGAAGAAGAAAATGACTTTGTCAAAAACCTCTAAAGAGTTTATCAACAGATATCACAAACGCTATTTATGTTATTGAGTGAACTAACTAATAATAATGTGAATTGTGTTCTTTGTTCTTATTTCTCACCCAATCAGTGAAAGAATGTACTAGTCAAGGCCATGATGCAATATAGTGGGCAAAAATGAGAGATGGATGATGATGTCACGAAAACTATGGTAATGAACATTAAAACGTGAAGGTGTATCTAATATGAACAAGTAAAATAAACTAAAATTAAAATTATATACAAATTAGATAGTGTTTTTAAGTTCGAGAATCGTTCTCACATATATGATCTCGTGAAAGATTTTTGAAGGTGTAACTTTGTTTCAATCATCTTATATAGATATACCTACTCTCGCAGTCAAGATCATATTCAAGTGTTTCAATCATTGATGTCTCCATCAAATTATCTGCACACTAAACATACTATCAATATATTTAAATTCTCTCGAAGACTAAACCTCTATTCAAAACTTTGCTCATTGATGTCTCCATCTAACGACCTACATACTAAATGCATCATCATTTAATAGGATTATTCCTAAGCTGAATAACCTACTTCTCAGCATGATCGTTCATGTTTATCTAATGCATATGATGATATGATCTTAGACCAACGTTCTATTATTAGAAGGATAGAAATGGATTGAAACACATTAGAAATCCGATAGTAGACTCTAGAATTTGTCTTCCGGAAAGAAGAATAACAAAAACCCCAGCTACATATTGACTAGAACACCTCAGGCTCAACGAACGATGCTAAAAAAACTTGTGATCTAGTGTTGATAAGTCGGTGAACAGAGTTTTAGTAGCTAAATCTCTAAGATTAGCAATAAAGACGATCTCAATAAATCAAAGCATAAGTAAAAGGTCATACAATGGGTTCTCTATTGATAAGGACCATATCATAATAGAAACTAAATAAAATAAAGCAACTTAATTAAACCCAACACAAATGTTCGACCGAGCGGTGGAGCAACGGTTGAGTAATGACTATGCTTGATCGAGTCCTCCCTCACTCGGTCGAGTCGTGCCATGCTCGGATCAAGCGATCTAGTACTCTACATACTCTATATGTCCAGAGATATTGCTCAGATCGAGAGAATACTTGTGCGGGTTGAGCGTATCGTGCTTCATCTGTCTAAATGGTTTACTCAGATCGAGTGCCTATGACTCTCCTAGCTTCTTGCTCCTTCCGACTTCGTCCACTTGTAGGTAGGTCACATAAGCTCTCATTTACATCTGTTGATGCCCTTGTAGTGCATTTTCAAGTTTTTCCATCACGATTTAAGTGAAAAAATTTTGCATTCTCTTAGCTTTAGCTCTTGTGACCAATCTTTGTGTTATCGGTGTCCCGAGTGGAGTCTTATCCTCATCATCCCCTATTTTTTCAAAAGGATTTGACCTCAAATCAGGATCATCATCTGCATCAGGACGAGCTTAGTCATCAATATTGAAGGTTGAACTAACATTGAATTCACTAGGTAACTTAATCTTGAAGACGTTGTCATTGATGTGTTCGAGCACTTTGAATGGTCCTTATCTGCACATGAGCTTAGGTTTACATTGTTGGGGAAAAACTTCCTTGCGTATGTTCGATCCTCACTAGATCACTAGGTTGAAAGAACACCTTCATATGTCCCTTGTTTGCATGTTCGACATATTTCTTCTTCTTTCTTTCAATATTGGCTCGTGCCTTCTCATGAATATGTTTAAAAAACTCGCCTTTTTTCTTACCATCAAAGTTAGTAAACTCTGACAACGGTAAAGACTAAAACTAAGCAGCACTATGAACCTCCCTATTGTATACAAACTAGACATGGGGTAAACACTTTTCCTATATTTTAAGAATATTCCTGAGCAACGCACATAATAATATCGACAAAGTCCTATTGACCATTTTCGTTTTTCCATCTATTTGAGGGTGACATGTAGTGGAGAATAAAATTTTGGTTCCTAACTTAGACCACAACGTTTTCTAAAAGTAATTAAGGAGGTTTGGATCATAACGTTCCTCGATGATCACAAAGTCAAAAGATTTTTGCTGATAGGAATTGGGGTGGCTTGATTCTAGTTCGACCTCATCTCGTCTGCCATGGGAATCTGGAGAACGTTAGGGATAAGTAGCCTGAAACCTTCTACACGATCTAGAGTGTTTTTTTATCAAAATCAGCTGGACTTTCTTCAGAGTTAACCGAAAGAAAAGCCGGTTAATTGAGAAACTCGACTTCCATGAATTCGAGCATGTACTTCAGTCTCGAATTAAGAGAAAATCATCTGTAAATATACCAACTGGATCAATATATTTTTATATAATTTCATTTAATTTGTCATATTTTCGGTAGAATTACCAAATATTTAATCATCATGGTGATGTAGCATTGAGGAGATTTTTTGTTAATTGCTAACTCGTTGTAGTCATGATCATATATATATATAGTTTGTGTATGTGATGAACACATGACAAATCGGACCATGGAATAGAAATAATGCATACAAGGACCAATCACATAGTTTAGAGCTAATAAATTTAAAAGTTACTTATCCAAATGACTCAAAACAATTCTTGCCCAAAACGACCGTTGGAGTTCAAAATGAACAAGTTTTTGTAACTTGTTTATGAGTAAGGTTGCCCAATCCGAAGTCTGCCCATTTAGAAGTAAAGATTGAATTTTATTTTTTAGACTCGACATAAAACAAACCTATACCTCTGTTTATTTTAGGCCTAAAAACTCGACGACAACGATACAACATGTGCTTTCGTCATCAATTTAGCTCCCACCCACTTACACTTTGCTTCTCCACTCATAGATTCTATCCATTAGCAAGTATTGTCTCTTACATTTTCACCTATTTGTTTTTGGTTTGTTTTTGTTTCGAATACGACGATAACAATTTTTTTGTTTGTTTTTGTTTTGGATATAAAGATTAGGGATCTGTTTTGTTTCAGATTCAACTACTAGTTGGTTTTTTTTTAATTTTGGATTATGAACTATATTTTTGTCTAAGCGATACATGTGTTTGTGTGAATGTGTCCCTCATGATTTCTATTTGATTCTTTAAGTGAGAAATGACTTGTTGTTTTATCATGCAAATGTTCATTAATTCTAAACTCTAAATAATACATTACAACATCACAAATCTCTTTTTTTTTTTTTGCAAAGTTTAAAGTTGGTTGTTACTTTGTAACATCACTTTAGAAGTTTCTTGATGAGCTTCTAAGTTCTTCTAACAGAAGTGTATCTTCTGTTTTATTTTAGTTCTATTCTTGGCAATTTCGAGTTTGTAGCAGCTTTGTTTAATGCAAAAATAAAAACCAGAAAATATTAACATGTTATAAACAATTGTATGATCTTTTGGAAGGACGATATAAATCTTTTGAATTTTTTTATGGGGTTAAAAGGTTTAAATCTTAAAAGATAAATCAAAGGAAAAAATTTCGTCCAGAAGAATGTTTCACATGCCAATTGTTGACATATTAAAGAGATTGTATAAATCATAATATATATATATATATATATTACTGAACAAACAATTTATGTGATATATATAAATATCATATTTATTTTAGGATTGTAAATACAATACAAATTATATTTTTTCATCTACGTGGTTGAATGATTTTGTATAACCTTCTATAATAATGGTGAAATATTGGCTTATATTATTTATTTGTGATTACATATTTCATACACTTAGTCATCGCTTAGGCAGAGAGACAAGTAATTATGGTATTTGTATAAAAAAGAGCTAATTATTGCGATTCATTTGAAAAATAAAACTTTTACGTTATTCATAAGGAGATTTCTAGTTCGAGTATCAAGGACTTGATAGACTAAAGTCCATCTTTTTTCTCTATGATTGGTTTGATCCGATGATCAAGAATGGAACTAAAAGAAATAAGAGTGGATGTTATGATGTTCAGACATTACGCAGATTTTGGAAATACAATCCTTTCATCTTTTCATCGTAAGTCGATCAAATGGTTTTACTCCCATATCTAAACACAAAACAAAAACGTGCGAATTGGATTGGAGTTGTTAAAGTGAGTCCTAGAGGAATGGTAATAACTGAATAACGATGGTACAAAAAATAAACTAATGCACGAAGACAATGAAGAACCCATGGTTGAACTAAGCGATCTTTCGTACCAAACAACTTTAACCTCCAAACGAGTTAGAAACAATACATGATGAAGATGACGAAGATGATGACTAAAGCGATAATATAGATGGTGGATGTTATGATCTAGAAGATGATGATAATTGATAATATAATTATACAACATTTTAAACAATCATTAAGTTTTTAATCAAAACTAAAATCTGTAAAGCAATTGAATTAATTAATGTTTTTAATGCAATTTGAACACTGTTGCATTAGACAATCATGTATTCATCATTTAATGCTCTTCATATGTACGTTAATGTAATTGCATTAGAATTTTGAAAATCTGTGCGGATAACACAATTGCGTTAGAATTTGTGATGCGGTTTCACTAGAATTTTGTTTCCCAAGGTGACGTGACAAACTGTCATTGTGTTCAAAGGATACACAATTTCGTTACCACTTTCTAATGTTAAGGCAACACAAACTATCTGTTCTCATATTCTTATTTCAGAAATTGAGAAATAAAAATAATATTTGTCACCGAAAAATGTCGTTCATCTAAAGATTTTTGCGAGAAAAATTGTATTTTGAGATTATTTTTGTTCACAACTATACAAAGATATATCAATTTAGTTTGGTTTAGTGTATTCGTTTTTATGTTGTTCGGCTAATATTTAGGTCTAAGGTATATTAGATTCTTTAGTTTTTAGTATAAATTATCATGTTTCGGTGTATAGAATTAGGTATGTTTTAAAGATTTAGTTTGATTTAGTTTTAGACCAATTAAATCAATTTATGTTGCTTTAAATCAATATTGATTAGTTAAGTTTGAGTCTGTTTCGGGTTGAAATTGAGTTGGTTTACAATCGATATAGAGTTGGTTGAGTTAGCATTTAATTATGTTTTTCATTGACATATTTTTTCT
The DNA here is from genome assembly GCA_036759665.1 of Gynandropsis gynandra. Taxonomy (NCBI): domain Eukaryota; kingdom Viridiplantae; phylum Streptophyta; class Magnoliopsida; order Brassicales; family Cleomaceae; genus Gynandropsis; species Gynandropsis gynandra. The sequence continues at coordinate 28,923,991 of CM071875.1, forward strand.
AATTCATTTTGTTGTGTTTGTACGATTTCTCGACATTCGTATAAAAGAGGTTTAGCGAGTTCTTTTCCTTCGTAGACTTCGAGTCCTGGAATGACTCCAAACACATCGACGGTAGGCTCATAGTCAGACGGGTTAGCACCGATCCTTTCTGTCCTACCTTTTCCCATGATGTCATCGCAGCGACGACCAAGGATATATTTCTCTCAGCGGAGTCATGCTTCCGCACATATTTGTAAGTATTCAGGATTTTTAGTCATATTTAAAATTTACTTACTATAATATAAATATCAGTTTAAACTTTTTAAGTTCAATATTATTGATTGGTCCGGGTCTAGTATCACCCATTACATAAGATAAACTATTTCGTCCGATACACAAATTGGATTTAGATGTCACAGTCCGCCAAACACTATTGGTGCACGGTCTTTATGTTAAATAATAATTATTATTTAATAATAAAATTTTTAAATACTAACTTTTTTATTTAATTATTTCTTCAAGAAAAATATTTGGGAACCCGATACCATAATGTGGTGTACAATTGGTGGAAGGATTTAGTGACTAAGTGACTTAAGTCACTAATCATGGGCAAAAAGGAGTATTGGCAAGCCGATCAAAATTCAAATAAGAGCCCTCTAGATTTCATCCGTCTAGGGATCTGGAAGCTACTCGTGGAGCATTGGTCGAGTCTGGAGTTCCTCGAGAGGAGCGTGAGAGCTAAAAGGAGTTGAGGAACCCAATCGCACCAGATCATGCGCTACATCTGGTGCAAAGCCATTCACAAAATTCTATTATGATTTGATAATTTATTTAAAATATTTAACTTAATTATTATTTTTTCAATATAATAAAGTTTCTTTACATGTTTCTTTTCAACAACAAGAATAAGGCTTACTAGCACTTTTAGTGGAACTAATGTGGAAGATCCCCTATGACATAACAAAACATGGATCCACGACAAATCCAAAGAGGTTGCAGATGAGGTTGAGAATAATGTACGTATATAAAAATTCATTTTACATGGATGTATAGTTTTTATTTGTTACTTTTTCATAAATTCTAATTAAAAATTTTGAACAGTGGGAACAATTAACAAAATTAGAGGGTGCGAATTGGATTGGAGTTGTTTCTCCCATATCCAAACACAAAACAATAACGTGCGAATTGGATTGGAGTTGTTAGAGTAATTCTTCGAGGAATGGTAATGATTGGATAAAAATGGTACAAAAAAATAAACTAATGCACGAAGACAATCAAGAGCCCATAGTTGAACTTAGCGATCTTACGTACCAAACAACTTGAACCTCCAAATGAGTTAGATGTAATACATGATGAAGATGACGAAGATGATGACTAATGCGATATTATAGATTGTGGATGTTATGATCTAGAAGATAATGATAATTTATAATATCATTATATAAACAACTATTAAGTTTTAAATCAAAATTAAAATTTGTAAAGCAATTGCATTAATCAATCTTTTTAATGCAATTGAATTTATATTTGTAACACAAATTGAACACTGTTGCATTAGAAAATTGTGTATTCATCATTTAATGCTCTTGTTTTGTACGTTAACGTAATTGCGTTAGAATTTCGAAAATCTGCACGGATAACACAATTTTGTAAGAATTTATGATGTGGTTGCACTAGAAGTTTCTTGTCCATGGTGACGTGACAAACTGTCACTGTGTTCAGAGGATAACACAATTTGATTAGCACTTTCTAATATTAGGAAAACAGTATTGCATTGACAAATTTCATAAACCGAAACTATCATATCTCATAATCTCATTTTAGAATTTGAGAAATAAAGTTAATGTTTGTCACCGAAAAACGTCGTTCATCTAAGGATTTCACGAGAAATTGTATTTTGAGATTATATTTATACACAACTATATGAAGGTATATCGATTTAATTCGGTTTAGTGTATTCATTTTTATGTAGTTCAGCTACTATTTAGGTCTAATGTCTATTAGATTTTTTAGTTTTTATTATAAATTCGCATGTTTCGGTGTATACAATTAGGTAAGTTTTAAAGATTCGGGTTGATTTATTTTCTTTTAGACCAATTTAAATCAATTTATGTCACTTGAAATCAATTTTGATCGGTTAGGTTTGAGTATGTTTAGGGTTGAAATTGAGTTGGTTTAGAATCAATATAGAATTGAAAACTGAGTTAGCATTTAATTATGTTTTTTATTGACATATTTTTTTCTAATTCATTTTGTTGTGTTTGTACGATGTTGAGATATGTATAGAAGAGGTTTAGCGAGTTCTTTCCCTTCAAAGACTTTGAGTCCTGGAGGGACTCTAAACACATCGACAGTAGACTCATAGTTACATGGGTTAGCACCGACCCATTCTGTTCTACCTTTTCACATGATGTCATCGCAGCGACGACCAAGGACATATTTCTCTTAGTGGAGGCATGCTTCCGCGGATGATCATTTCCACATCTCGACAATTCCTATCATCAAAGATGTTCTACATCACCATGAAAGCACCTCAACTCATTGGTTACATCAGAATAAGTCTCCAACTTCAGTTAGTAGACCAGCATATTCATAAGTAATCTAGAGTCTTTTTCGTATTTAAAATTTATTTTATGTAATATATATAACTCATTAAATTTTTTATAGGTTCAATATTGATGCTTCGTCTGAGTCTAGCATCACCTTTTACATTAAGATAAATTATTTCGGTCGGTATACAAGTTGGATGTCGATGTCATAGTTCACCAAACGCTATTGGCGTACGGTCTTTACGTTAAGTAATAATACTTTATATTTATTATTTAATAAAAAATTTAAATACTAACATTTTTAAAATAATTATTTCATCAAAAAAATATTCGAAAACCCGATACCATAATGTGGTGTACAATTGGTGGAAGGATTTAATGATATGGGATTCAAGTCACTAATCATGAGCAAAAAGGAGTATTGGCAAGCCGATCCACATTCAGATAAGTGCCCTCAAGATTTCAAACATCTGGGGATCTGGAAGGCACTCGTGGAGCATTGGTAGAGTTTAGAGTTCTTCGAGAGGATCAAGAGAGCTAAAAGAAGTTGGAGGACCCCCAATTGCACTAGATCATGCACTACATCTGGTGCGAAGCCATTCACAAAAGTCTAATATAATCTGGTAATTTATTTAAAATATTTTCACTTAATTATTATTTTTTCAATATAATCATTTTTTACATGTTTCTTTTCAACGAAAAAAATAAAGCTTACTAGAAACTTTAGTAGAGCTAATGTGGAAGATCCACCGATGACATAACAAAACATGGATCCACGACAAAGTCAAAGAGGTTGCAGATGAGATAGAGAATAATTTACGTATATAAAAATTTATTTTACATGGATGTATAGTTTTTGTTTGTTATTTTTTTATAAATTCTAATTAAATTTTTTGAAAAGCGGGAACAATTAACATAATTAAAGGGATCGTCGAATTAATGAATTGGCTTGACAGTAAAATCACACAAGTCATGGTGGAAGAGTTTTACATGGATGTAAGTATCATTTTCATATATTATTCTTGTTATTTGTATGTTACTTTAATTTAATGATATTTTATTTTGCAAATTGTCTAGCCTAACTGATATAGATATATATCCGATTTAGACTCATAGAAATCCAAAATTATCGGGATTTCACTCCAGGAGATGTCCATACGCACGAGGCCCTGAACCTCGTGCGACAAACCGATGATTTGACAAAGGTGGTGAAGCAGAAATAGATCGAAATAGCCGATGGTCGGGCGAAAATAACTGATTTGGAATTGGTTGTAGAGCTTCTTCTTCAAATTTTAGAGAAATATTCAAGATATTAGATATATGGAAAAGATAAGGTCGAATACAATTCCCTTGAAAGAACAAAAAGGGTCGAATACAAGATATCCGCTTTGGAGAACATATCGACTATACTTTTCTTTTGAAATGAATTGGTCCATGAGCTTATTTTTCCGCAGCTCGAATCTTGGAAAAGAGAAGCAGAGTTCTTTAGTTTAGTTCAAATTCTCTATGGCCTCCTATGTTAGATTAGAGAAGAACCATCAAAACATGACCATGAAACCCATGAAAATTATATAAAACATTTAGGGTTTCAAAGTTTAAAAGAAAATTTTAATGAAGTAAGATTTGTGTTTCCATCAACAAAATCATAGATCAATTGAGATAGACTTATAAAAAAATGAAAATGTATTGTTACAACTTTGTTAACAAAACCAATTTGGTCTTTGGGAGAAGAAAAAGTCAAAAGGACACTAATGATTTGTCTTCTCTAAAGGACACAAAGTTGAATTATCAATGAATCCAGCTCCGCATATGACTTCCATGTCGTATTTGCATTTCTTCATTGTGTTAGGACAATACATAACTTGTTAAATCGGTAAGTTATATAGTAATATTTTATGTCAGATAAAATATAATTTATGAATAATATATAATTTTGAACAACACTAATTTATTGCGGTGTTAGGTTTAAGTGAAAAATCTCTAAACAATCTAGGAATATACCATTATAAGGCAAACAAAGATAACATGGTCATTTATCGTATATCAAATTATTTAGAGATCATTTAAGATTTTTGTCTTTGGTTTTGTTGTATGTAAAAAACTTATGAAGTAATATCAGGCTACATCTTTTTAATGGCTAGTGAAACTAGTTATTGGCGTCAAGCTAAACAAATTTTCTCCATCATGACTGTAGAATTTATATATTGTTTTGCGATATCGAACTAAATAATTTGGATGAAGAATTTGTCCATTGTTGCGAATTGTGTAAGGAATAAATCGACCGGTGAGGTTATATTGAGACAATAAATACAATATTTTGTATTCTAATAATTCTAAAACCTTAACCAATTGAAATATATCAAGATGAAGTTTATAATTGTAAAACAAATATGTTTAAAATGGACACATTTCCATAAAGAACATCGGGATAAACTCTATGATAGTGAATCATCTTACAAAAGGGATTTGACCCAAAGCCTTTTGTAAAGATTTTTGGGGTCAAAATTAAAGCGATCTTCGCAACAAAAAAGGCCATTTCCAACAGATATATCCGTTAAAAGACTCAATCTCTGTTGAAAATGACATTTTCCAATGGATTTAGAGCCATTAGAAATCGATCGTTAAAAATCCACATCCGTTGTGATTTGCCATGGAAGTGAAATGGATAATATTCGTTGATACCTTTCAATAGAGTGCAAAGGATATATCTATTAAAATATTGCAACAGAGGCCCATTGACAGTTATCAACGGACACTACAAAAAAACTGGCGATTTCCAACGGACACCAACGGATTTCCGTCTGTTGCGAAAAGTTCGTTGCAAATGAGGATCCGTTGCAATTCGTGACGGCATTCCAACGGATAACTTCCGTTACAAAATTGAAACGGAGTGGCAACGGAAAACGCCGTTGGAATAGAAGTAACGGACGACCGTTGGAAAACGTTGTGACGGATCACCGTTGCAAACTTTCAACGGACGGCCGTTGGAGTGCAACGGCTGTCCGTTGCAAAATTAGGAATGCTTTGCAACGGACATCCGTTGCCAAACTGGCGGGAACTTGCAACGGACGGCCGTTGCAAACTGACGAGAAAGATTTGGCGGGAAAAAAGTTTCAACGGAAGCCCGTTAGCAATTGCAACGGATGTCCGTTGCAAACTTGTGGGAAACGATTTGGCGGGAAAGCATTTGCAACGGATGACCGTTACATGTTCCAACGGATGCCCGATGGAACTTTTGAAAAAAAAAATAAAAAAAATAAAAATTTAAAACTAAAAGGTTTTTAATAAAAATATTAAAATTATATTACAAACCACCAAAATTAAAACTATTTCCTATTACAAATCGTTTAGGTCGGTTGCTTCGTTATCATCTCCACCATCACCACCACCATCCCCTCGAGACGGAGTTGCATCCGAATCGAGCCCCGGTTCTTGCTGCGGTGTTGATCCCCTCACCTGGCCCGACAACAACTCAATGACGCTCTCCAAATGTTGTAT
>CM071875.1:28930923-28983398 GCA_036759665.1 Gynandropsis gynandra
ATGATCGGAAGGGTTGGACGCCCATCGAAATCATCGATCAAGGCATCGATATCAACCATATCATCCTCGTCAGCAAATATCGGCGGTGCCGATACTGGTGACGGAGGACGATATGGTGGTGGTGGCGGCGGGGGAGGCGCTCCCGCAGAACCGGCCAACATTCTCCCCATTCCCGTAAAACGTCTAGGCCTCATTTTCGTAAGTTTTGATAGTGTTTGAGATTTCTGGATTTGTTTGGCGTTGAAATAAGAAAAAATTCGTCGCAACATATATATATCGAATTTCCAACAGGCATCCGTTAGTACTTGTAACGGATGACCGTTGGAAACATGCGTCATTGCAAAGGAGTCATTAAATTGACGTGACGTTTCAGATTCCCAACGGGCATCCGTTACAAATACTAACAGATGCTCTTTGGAAAGTGGCATTCCCGATGCGATTACGGCTAAATGGCGGCTCGTCTGCCTTTCCAACGGACGTCCGTTACAAATTGTAAAGGACGCCCGTTGGAAACCTGAAAAAACGGTTAAGAAAAACTGCAAATTCGGCAGTAATCATTACTTTTTCCAACGGACATCCGTTGGAATGCTAACGGATGACCGTTGGGAAATAACACGTGGCTTCAACACGTGGCGGAGTTTACCATTATAACGGTCCAACGGATATCCGTTACAATTTCTAACGGATATCCGTTGGGATCTGTGAAAATCGAGAAATTTTTTCTAAGTGTCGGGTGCGAATTTACCCTTATAACGGTCCAACGGTAATCCGTTACCATTTTCAACGGATCTCCGTTGGGATTGATGAAAATCCTTAAATTTTTTCTAAGTGTCGGGTGCGAATTCAACAACCATTAATAGTTTCAACGGGCGACCGTCAACATTGTTTATATAACATGTTCGATTGTTTTAACATTTCGATTTTTCTATTACACATCATACATCAAATGTGAAACATCGTTCATTGACGGTATACGTCATTTACATTAATTACAAATCATATACATGTATTACACATAATAAACATTATTGTATTTACATTTCTTCTTCAGTAGATTCATCGATGGGCGAGTCGTCTTTCGCTTGTTCATTGAATTCATCGCCGTTTTCATCTTCAGCATCTTCCGGTTCAACGTCTTCATAATCGCGTATGAGTTCTCCGTCTATGTCATTCCTCACAAGAATCTCCTCGCGATCTGTATCAATTAAACGAATCGGCTGCGGATGATCGGGTTGCAACAGATCTTCTTTCATCTTTTGCATGGACATAACATTGTCCCACGTTCTTGACACAAAGGCTGCATCGATGCAAAACTCACTTCGACGTTTCAATGTTGTTGGATATTGCACGTAACATACTTGATCTGCTTGATCTATTGTGATGAAGGGATCATACTTACCATATTGTTGTGCCGGGTTGACGTCAATTCCTCCCCAACGGTTTTTTCGTATTCCACGTCCTATGGTTGGGTCAAACCACTGACATTTAAAAAGCATAACCTTCAACCCAACGAGATCGGCATATTCCAGTTGTATGATTTGGTGCAAAATACCGTAGAAGTTATCACCCTCTCTATCACTATTAACGCAAACTCCATAGTTGAATGTGCTTCTATGTTTTCCGTGTTCGTACGTGTGGAACGTGTAGCCGCGAGTAAACAAGATTGGCCAACACATGACATTTCGTGCGGGACCATTAGCCAAATCTTTTATCCACGTAGAAAGTCTTTCATCAGAACATTTCACCTGTATGTATAAAAAACAAATTAATACTCTTATATGTAATTAATTTACATAAATGTGTATACGAGTACTTACGTAGTCTCTAAACCACGATCCATAATGTTGAACTTTCATGTCTGTGAGTTCATTTGCATTTAGATGAGGATATGTACCAAGAACTTCTTCTCCTCAGGTGTTAACCAATATTCATCGGATTTTCCTCCTGTACGTCCAATCGGTGTAAACATGTCAGGAATTGTGCCAAACTGCGGATTATATTGATACAGATAATTTGTGTGATCATCCGCTGCACGTCGCTCTTTCGTCTGAATATGCGACTCGAAATAAAATGTGCTGAAATATGTGATTTCTTCCAGCAAGTATTGTTTAACAATAGAGCCTTCGACCGCTGCTTTGTTTTTTGCTTTTTTCTTTAAATGAAAGAAGAACCTTTCGAAAGGATACATCCATCTGAATTGAACTGGCCCACCGAGTATTGCCTCATCTGGTAAATGTATTGGCAAATGTTCCATGACATCGAAGAATGAAGGCGGAAAAACCTTTTCCAATGCACATAATACTTCAGAGATATTGTTTTTCATTACTTCCAAGTCATCACCTTTTAAATTTCTCGAACATATATCTCTGAAAAATATGCTGATTCCGCATAACACATCGTGAACATTACGTGGTAAGAGCTCAGCAAATGCGATTGGAATGAGCCGCTGCATGAAAACGTGACAATCGTGACTTTTTAAACCGATCAGCCTCGAACCGACAATATCCACACACCGAGCAATGTTCGATGCATATCCATCGGGAAACTTAACGTCCTCTTTTAACCACTTTAATAATGCTGTTTTGGCCGGACTAGACAATCTGAATACTGGGATAGGTGACCTTCCATCCCGTAATTCCAACTCTGGTCGTCGGCATATTGACTTCAAATCTTTCCTCGATTGTATATTATCTTTCGTTTTACCCGTCACATTCAAAACAGTATTTATGATGTTATCGAAAAAGTTCTTCTCGATATGCATAACATCTAAATTATGACGTAATATCAATGATTTCCAGTATGGTAGTTCCCAAAAGATACTACGTTTATACCAGTTATGCCATTCACCTTGACCTTTTGGTTTACGATGCCCACGATCTCCACCGCATTCTACTGATTCTTGTAAATCCTCCATTGTGTTCAATCTTTCGTAAAGGATTTGTGTTCCGGTTTGCATGCACGGTGCTTCTTTTTTTTGAACCACGTTCTTCCGAAAATGTTTTTTATCTCTCCTGAAAACATGACCACGAGGAAGAAATCTTCTATGACAATCAAACCAACATGGTTTCTTACCATGTACTAGTCGAAATGAATCTGTATCCTCCATACAATAAGGACATGCTAATCTTCCGTGCGTGCTCCATCCTGATAACATTCCATACGCAGGAAAATCGCTAATTGTCCACAACAAGACCGCTTTCAATCTGAAATTTTGCTTAGTACTGACGTCATAAGCAATGATTCCTTCATTCCATAACTGTCGTAATTCATGAATTAAGGGCTGCAAAAATACATCGAAACTTTTCTTCGGATGTTCTGGTCCTGGAATAAGCAACGTCAGAAACATTACCTCTCTTTTCAAACACATCTCGGGAGGTAAATTATAAGGAGACAAAATCACCGGCCAGAGGGAATATTGACTTCCCGATTGTCCATAGGGACTAAAACCATCCGTGCACAGGCAAAGATAAACATTTCTCGTTTCACGTGCAAACTCGGGAAATATTACATTGAAATCTTTCCAAGCCTGACCATCCGATGGATGTTGCATTACACCTTCGGTCGTGGAGTGTTCGGCGTGCCATCTCATTGCTGCAGCGGTTTTTTTTATTCATATAACCTTCTCAACCTGTTTGCTACAGGCATATAAAACATTTTCTTGTATGGTACGTATTTCCGTGAAGATGGTTTTTTAGGCCGAAATCTGCTTGCACCGCAAAACTTGCATTCCAACAAGTCTTTATCATTTCCCCAAAACAACATGCAACTGTTTCTACAAACATCAATTTTCTCATGTGGCATTCCCAAGTCTTTTAACACATTCTTCGTTTCGTAGTATGTCTCGGGAGCTTGGTTATTTTCCGGTAAATATTCCCGCATTGTTTTACAAAATGAATCCATGCAATTTTCAGCCACATTGTAGTTTGTTTTAATACTCATCAATCTTGAAGATAAAGATAAACGAGACTGACCTTCACGACAACCTTCATATATAGGTTGTTTCGCCGAATCCAATAGGTTGAAGAATCGACGTGCATCGATGTTCGGCATCTCTTCATGCGTTTGTTCATTAACAACTCCAGGAAAAGCATCTGACACCATTTCCACATATGGATTGGTCGTTGATTCTTCATAAATAACTTCTTCATTTCGTTGTACTTGTGCATCTTGCACACTATCTCTAACACCGCAATCTTCGCCGTGAAAAAACCAAATTTCGTAATTTTCAACGAAACCCACCTTATACAGATGTTTTCAAACAATTTCTTGACTTCGAAACTTCATGTTTTTGCATCTTTTGCATGGACATAACATTGTCCCACGTTCTTAACACGAAGGCTGCATCGATGCAAAACTCATGAATTGCTCTAATCCGTGTAAGTATTCTTGCGTAATCTCTTCGGTTACAGGATCTTTTCTTCTATACATCCACTCCCTTGATCTATATATATTTCGATTCGAAGACGACGACATTTTTTCGAAAATTTTTTTGTTGTTGATGGTTTGACGCACTCGTTGGTAAGATCTAAATAGCTAATGTTCCAACGGATGTCCGTTGGAAATTGCAATGGATAGCCGTTGCAGGTTCACGGGTACTTATTTCGACCCCTGAACCTCGAAATTCAAAATATCAACGGTAATCCGTTGCTATTTCTAACGGCCGTCCGTTAACTTAGGAATCTCAAACTAGAGACCACTGACAACACAGATAACAAACAAAGATTATTCTGCAAAACTTCACTCAAAGTAATGCCCCATTCTTTCAAATGATACGAAAATTGCAAAAGAACACAACTTCTGGTATGAGCAAACCATCAAATTCAGACAAAAGCAACAATGTAGTTCGAATTGAAACAGAGTAATTTGAGGAAAAAACAAACCTTCTTTCGTTGTTATAACGCGAGAAAGACAAGAACCGTTGGTTCCATTCTCAACTTGAAACAGAGACCCGAACGGAGCACCGATCAATGACTGCAAAGAATAGTTTTTATTCCCAATTTTCAGTTTCCTGCAAAACAAAACAAAAAACCGAAATAAATACTTTTGATAAAAAGAGCGAAGAATATAGAGAAGTAACTGCGGAAGGACAGTCGGAAAAACTCACGCTCCGTCAGAGAGACGAGCAAAGACGAGGCGGTCGCCATCGTTGATATCAAGCAAGACGCTGCAACCATCCCAAGTAACTCTGGGATTAGGGTTTCTACCTAAATCGTGTTGCGAGTTATTCTCCAACATGATAGATCCCTTATTGAGTTTCAACTAACGCCTTCCAAATAATCCGAAAAATCTCTTATCACAACCAGCAGATTATGTGACACTTGAACAGCTACAGTGACTTAGTCTTTATTAAACCCTACAAATCAAACCTGTAGCCGCCGTCAGCCAATCAACAGCTAAGCTTTAGAACTCGTAGTTTAAACGATGACAACAATGACGATGATATGTCCAACGGATATTATCCGTTACAATCCGTCGCAAATTGTCAACGGATTTTTAACGGATTTGGTAACGGCAATATTCCGTTAAAATCCGTTACAAAGTCCAACGGATTGCAACGGATTCTCTCCCGTTGAAAGCATTAACATATCCGTTGCAATCCGTTGCTATTTGTTTCCAACGGACGGATCCGTTGCCTTTCCGTTGGAAATAGCGTGTTTTTTTGTAGTGGGAGGCCCATTGATAGTTATCAATGGATCCCCGCTGCAATACCCGTTGGAAATAAAATGGTGGAAATTTAAAATCATTCAATATCCGTTGGAAATTAAATGGCGAAAATTGAAAACAATCCAACGGATGGCAGTTGAAAATGTTAAACAATATAACGGATGCCCATTGATAATCTGACGAAAAAAAATTAAAAAAGAATAAAAAATTTAAAATTTAAAAAATTTAAAAAAAGTTTAATTTAGATAAAATTTATACAAATTAAAAAACTAATTTAATACATGTTAACTAAGCTGGTCCGTTATCTTCATCCTCGTGCTCGCCAACGCCTCATGAAGGGGTTGCATCGGAGTCGATGATCGGTTCTTGTCTCGCCGTTGTTGCCTCGTCGATGGTGGTGGCTATACGCTCGACCGGTAAAAAATTCGATGATACTCTCCATGTGATGCATCTGTGCTCGCGTATCTCGAAGCTCAGATTGCGTTTCTTGAAGAGCATATTGCGTTGTTTGAAGTGTATTTTCGAGCTGCTCGATGCGTTGTTCTTGCTTGTAAGTCTCTTGGACCACCGGTAGTACTGTCATGGCATCCTCGATGATATCTTTTTGTAGCAAAACTAGACCATATTGACGTCCCTTATACGACCAGATAGACTACAATATAAGACACGTTAAAGTTAGTATATCGTTATAAAATATTTTATGTAATTAATGAATTATTATAAAAATAATCTTATTATATACCTTTAAAAAAAATTCTTTTTGTAAAGGGGTAAGATCGTCTCGAGAATCGATGGCTTGTGATTGTTGTGTGATCTTTTCTATCACAGCTTTCACTGTCCGTTTCGTCCGAGGGTCGATAAGCTTAGGTTCGTCAGCCTCTTCCCCAATGACAGATTCCTTCTTGGTGTGGGTCTCTTCTCATCCTCTGTATATATGTAACATTATAGTAATATGATTAGTAAAAAAATTTATATAACATAAATTTAAATTATCAATATAAATATATTTTACCAATTATTTTTTCTTTTTGAAAATGACTTTGATCCCGAGGTATGACGATGCAGATCATTCTCCGGAAACTTCTCGTTGTACCGACATTTTTTGCCTTCTCGCTTTTGACCTTGAAGTCCTCTGACTCTCAATTTTTGACGAGTTTGTTGAATACCTCATCCATTGCCCATGTCGGTTTGGAATTTTTCTTGTAATATTTGCGCTTGACATTTTTCATCATTAAACACAACAAAGCTTGCATATCGTGCATCCAAACAGTATACATGTTGAATGTATCCTTCTTTTGGCATCTATATGTGCATTACAAAATTACATTTCAAGAAATTGATTTATGAATAAAATTATATATTAATTTTAAATTAAATTTTATACTAAGTATAATTACGATAAATGTACACCACCATCGGCGGCGTATAACTTCTAGTGTCACCTTCTAAGAGTAATATAATTGATTTTGTAACGAACCTTGGATGATGTTGTTGTTCATGTGTACAAGAACATCATCCTCATCAAATCCACAAGTACGTCTTCTTTTCAACGGGCATCGGATGAAAATTTTAATGGATTCGCGTTGGAACACTACATCGAGGTACTAACCGTAGCATAGCCATGATGACAATGTTCAACGGGCATCCGTTGTAAGCTACCAATGGTCATATGTTGCCAGATACCAAAGCTCATCCATTGGAATTTTTTAAATTGTTGCAACGAGCATCTGTGGGCATTATCAACGAATACCCATTCAAAAACCCTAAACCCTTGAAATTTTTCTAAGTATCGAACAAAATTTAATGGTTCAACGGGTTTCCATTGCGATTTCCAACGGATGTTTGTTGAAAGTTGAATATATTGATGTAAAATTTTTACAAACGTTTGGTATTACAATTCACATTTCTTCTTTTGTTGATTCTTTGATTGGCGAGTCTTCATTTAATTGTTCATTGAATCCATCATCATATTCATCTTCGGTATCTTCCGGTTTAATGTCTTTATAATCCCGGATGTATTCTGCATCTATGTTAGTTCTTGCGAGAATCTCCTCCCGATTGTCTTATCAATTAATCGTATGGGCTCAAGGTGATCGGTTTGAAAAGAATCTTCTTTTTCGTCTGTGCTTATAACTCCGTGCGGTTTGATCTTAACTACAGCCCACCACTCCTCTCTTCGACGTTTCAATATTTTTGAATAGTACACGTTACAAAATATATTAAACCATCTGCGAGTTGGTCTTCACTTTTGTAGTACTTCAAAATTATATCACCATTGTTCACCGAATTTCTAACAAAGTGATACTTGATTTATATGTGTTTGGTCCTCTGGTGTTGCACGTGATTCTTTCCAATCGCAATCGGTGATTGATTGTCAAAGAAAATTGGCACACCTTCTTCAGTTTCAAACTGGAAATCTTCTTTCAGTGTGTGAAGCCGTATCGCTTGGTTTGTTGCATCACACAATATATATTCAGCTTCAGCATTTGATTGAGCAATGGTGTCTTGTTTCCTAGTTTGCCAAGAGAAAATTGTTGATCCAATTATAAAGGAGTAACCTGTTGTCGATTTGAAATCCTCTTTGCATCCTCCCCATTCGCTATCAGCATATCCGATCCAAGTTGGCTCCTTAACTTGAGAGTATTGCAGGCCGAGATTTTTTGTTCCCTTTACATACATTAAAACTCTTTTAGCTTCCTTAAGATGTTGTGTTTGTGGTTGTTTGAGATAATTGGACAAATATGATGTGGTAAACATGAGGTCGGGTCTTGAGGCTGTCAGGTACAATAGTCCTCCGACAAGGCTTCGGTGGAGGTTTGGATTAGACAAATCTTCATCTTCTTCTCTTTCATGATTCTTCTTATATGGAGTTAATGGCGTTTCCATAACATTGCATTTTGCATATTAAACTTCTTCAGCAGCTTTTGAGCATAATATTCTTGAGATAAGAATATTCCTTTAGAGTCTTGAATAATCTGTATCCCAAGAAAGAAATTCAGTAATCCAAGATCAGACATCTCGAATTCGTCTTGCATCCTCCTCTTGAACTTGTTGATTAAGTCTCTGTTGCTTCCAGTAACTATGAGGTCATCTACATAGATACAAACCACCAGCAAGTTATTCTCTAAGCCTTTCAAATATAAGGCATGATCATTCTCACTCCTCTTGAAATTTTTGCGATGAAAATAGTCTTCTATATGACTATACCAGGCTCTCGGTGCTTGTTTCAAACCATAAAGAGCCTTATGAAGTCGAAGATATGATCTTCCTTCTCTTTTATCACAAAACCAGGAGGTTGTTCAACGTAGATTTCTTCTTCAAGATTTCCATTAAGAAACGTAGATTTCACATCTAGTTAATATAATCTCCATCGTTTTTTAGCAGCAAGAACAAGTAATAACCTGATTGTTTCATGTTGAGACACATGGGTAAATGTATCTGAATAATCCACACCATATTGTTTTGTCAATCCTTTAGCCACTAAACGTGCTTTGTGCTTCACAACTTGTCCTTGTGCATTTTTTTTCAGGCGATATATCCAATTCACTTAGACAACATTCTTGTCTTTTGGCCTTTCTCTTAACTTCCACGTCTTGTTTTTCTCGATCATGTGTATCTCTTCTTCCATCGCCTTTTGCTATTCCTTACTGACGATTGCCTCTTCAAAAGATATAGGTTCTTACATTCCTATGTAACATGATTCGACATCTTCTACCTCAACATGTGGTGCTTCACGAATTATGTCACCCATTGACCTTGTTCTTATTATTAGTCATCTGAACTGCTATCTGATGCTTCTTGATTCAAATTGAAAGGAATTGGATCTTAATGCATTTCTCTCCCTCTTTTTCTTACATCTCCGGGATTTTGAGATTCTGGTGCAGCATTTCCCAATATGTATTGTGGTTAGAGCGGTAGACAGATTGGGCTTGTCCTAACCTCTTCCTTGTCTTGCTTCATCGATGATAGTATCACTTGAAACCTTAACTTTATCTTCAGTTGGCAGGTAGACTCGATAGCCTTTCGATTTTGAACTATAATCGATGAATATTGCTCTCTTTGACTTGTCATCCCACTTCTTTCCTTTTTCATTTAGAATATGGATGTAACATATGCATCCAAATACTTTCAGATAATTGACAGAAGCTTTGGTTCCACTCCAGGCTTCCAATGGTTTTTTCTTCTCCAATTTCTTTGTTGGTAAATGATTTTGGAAATATGCAGCGATATCCACAGCTTCTGCCGAAAATTTCAAAGGTATATTTTTAGACTTGATCATAGATCTTTCAATCTCCAAAAGGGTTCTATTTCTTCACTCTGCGGCCCCGTTTTGTTGTGGTGTGTAGGCAACTTTTAGTTGCCTCTCAATCCCATTATCTTCCAAGAATTTGAAAATTTTGTGGACAAATACTCTGCTGCTCTGTCCGTCCTCAGCTTCTTGATTTTGCATCCACTTTGATTTTCAACAAGATTTTTCAACTTCTTGAATGATTGCAATGCTTCTGATTTGGCTTTGATGAATTAAATCTAAATCATACGAGTTGCATCGTCAATGAAGGTCAAGAAATATCGGCTTCCATCTAATGACAAATTTTGCATAGGACCACAAATATCACTATGGATTAGCTCCAGTTTCTCCATGGCTCGAGAAAGTATCTCTGATGTGCTTCCCAAAGACACATCCTTCACAGATCTCCTTCTCCACTTGGAATTTTGGGAGACCAATAACCATATCTTTCTTTTTCAATATCTTCAGATTTGTGTAACTTGCATATCCATACCTTTGATGCCATAAATCAACTACTCCTTCATTTTTAGCTAACATGGCTTATTCACTGGTTGTACACCATTTGATAGGAAAACTCTTCTTGACAATGGAAATAACTCAAATCTTCGTGCCACTTGGGTCATAGATGATATACATCAGTTTTCTTCGAAAATGACTCGAAATCCATTTATGATCATTTGAGGATCACTAGATTTTTTCTGATTTCAAGGACAAAGATTACATCATGAATAACTCGTCTTCCTTTCTTAGTTGTGACAGAGATATCCCATTTATCTCTTGTCATCAACACTGCTCCATTTCCAACACGAATCGGACTTGGAAGTCGGTATCGATTCTTGTAAACAATTTCTCATCTGATGTAATGTGGTTGGTACAACCACTGTCGATAAGCCACACATCTTTGAGAGTTCACTTATCTTCAGCCCTTGCGGTGAATAAAAGATTTTCTTCACCTTATTTTTCGTGACTGAACCAAGCTTGTTTGGTCTTATTGCTTCTACATTCTTTTGAAATATGACCAAGTTTGTGGAAGTTGTAACACTCCACTGTGCTTCTATTTCCTATGGCGGCTTCTCTTTTGCTTTTTCTATTTTTGATGTAACATGAGGCGTTGTCATGATTATCCCTTTTGCAATATTCACACCATCTTTTCTTCTTTCCTTTCTAATTGAATTTTTTGGTAGTTCCTCTACTTTCTCCTTTCCCACCAAAATTTAAACTTTTGAAACGATCATGGAAAGCATATTCTGCATTTCCATCATCATCTGACAAAAACTTTGAATCATGTGCGGTCAAAGATCCTACTAGATCCGTACGCTTAAACTCCTCAGATATTTGGTTTCTTCCATTACCGCAACTAGGCTTGCGTAAGCTTTAGGTAACGAAGTTAACATTTTTTTATAACTTTGTAACCCGTCATTTCTTCTCCAAGTTGTTCCATCTGATTGGCTATGTCCAGAACTCGATCTGTTTACGATCTTATTCTTTCTCCCTCTATCATCTTTAGACCTTCAAATTCTCTATGAAAAGCTTGAAGTTTCACGAGCTTCTCTCCTTCATTGCCTAGATAGGATTCTTGCAATCTTTCCCACGCATCCTTAGTGGCCCGTGACGGTATTCTGCAATAATTGAAGTGTCGCCAGTTCCTTCGCCTTGAGTGCTTTCCACTCCGCTTTCTACAACATCCCATAATTCCCTAAACATTAGGGTAGTCTTCATTCTTTCTAGAGCTCAAAGTTTTGTCCATCAAAGATGGAAATGGGTTGAGCGGTTCGCAAATTTGCGGCTATGACTCCGATACTTCTTGTACTTCTTGATTTTGTGTGTGGTCTTCTGATTTCTTGTGCTAGTCTTAAGCTTGTCTTATGCAAGTCTTGTGCAAAACAGATTCCATGATTAAAAAAGCTCTGATACCATATTAGAGTTGTTTTAATTTATGCCAACAACTCTTGTGAATTCATCCACATTTCTTGTCCAACAAAAAAAATTGAAAAATTAAAACAGACAAAACTTTACCCAATTTTAACAAAATGATAAAAAAGAAAAAAAATGTGAATTAATTGATGGAGAGAATAGAAGAAATGGTTTTTGTTTTCTCGGATGATTTTTATTGATTGCCAAACACACACACACACACACATATAATAAGAACGAAAAATTCAAAAAACGGTAACTCAAATACGTAAACATTGACCAAAACATGTTCATTTCACATTAAGGTAAAAAATGGCAACTCAAAAGTAATAGATGCATTTGGATGAATTGTATATTCTGACGACTAAAGTTGTGGCAACACGGAATCTACCCAAATGGAGGAACTAGAGATAGAGGTTGGTGGCACGATGACGAAATACGCTGATGATGTTGTTCTGGTTTCTTCTTCATCCGGTGAAAACCGCGATAAGAAACTCAATCAACGTAAAACAATGAGCTACAACCAAAGATCAGAAGAGGGTGGATCAAATTACCTATGGGCGGGTTTGAATCTCTCATGGCAACAGGTGCCATGAACGACCTCCACAAATGCTGGTATTATCATAATCAAAAGTTTGCAAGATTGAGGGGATAGATTTGCTAATTACTAATTTATTAGACAAATTTCAAGATATATTTTTCGAATGAAATTTTTTGTATGATAATTGATCATCTCGCGATTCTCGCATGATCTTAGATACGTTTATGACGATAGTTGCGATATTATGTGTGAACTTTTTATCCG
Source organism: Gynandropsis gynandra (assembly GCA_036759665.1). Taxonomy (NCBI): domain Eukaryota; kingdom Viridiplantae; phylum Streptophyta; class Magnoliopsida; order Brassicales; family Cleomaceae; genus Gynandropsis; species Gynandropsis gynandra. The sequence continues at coordinate 28,943,595 of CM071875.1, forward strand.
TTTTAATTGTTTCCATGTTTTCATGTTCTTATAGGTTTTAATGCGTATTTGGTTCGTTCGGAGCTAAAGAACATACATCGGACAAAGTACGAGCTTAAGAGATTATAACAGAGAAAACGGGATGAGAAACGGGAAAGGAATTCAACACGATATGAAGAGACAAGGCCCCCTACGGGGTAGTTTTCTTAGCCTGATCGAGCTGAAAATCCAACAGAAGTTGCTCGCCACGGATTCACCTCCAACACGCAAGGATCAAAGCATGAGAGGAGCCCGCACGGGGTGCTCTCCTTAGCTCGCGCGGGGTGGTGTTCTAGAAGTTGTTGCTCGAGTTGTGCTAGCCCTTAGAACGTGCGGGTCATTGAGAAAATGAGGAGCCTGCGCATGGTAGGCCTATAAAAACTTCCCTAGAATGTCTCCAACGAGGAATTTGTATAAAACGGGACCCTAAATTGAGTTCAGAAGCAAGCAAATATAGAGGAGAACCCTAGGAGGGTACACAACATCCATCATTCCATTCAAGAGCCCTATTTGACGGAAGACACAACAAGGAGTCGGATATTGATTCAGAATCATCACTCGTTTGATATATCTACTCTATTGTTTCGTTTATGTTGTTTAGACTCATGAGCGAGTAGTAGATTTTTTCTAGGAGAAGGGATTATCCCATGGCTATCCCGAAACCATCTTTGATTTGTTTATGAATGCATTTCCCGTTTTGTTTATCTATCCTTTATCTAAGCGCTTATTGTCTTGTGTTTATAAGTGCCACGTAAATGCATGTGTTAGGGATTAGGAGAAGGACTGAAAGGAGAATTCTAATCCTAGAAGATTAGGTTTAGAATAACCGATACTAGGTCACGAAAGTAGGGTAGTAACGGTTGAGGGTTGAATCGGGTGAATCATGAATCGTAATGGGATTTAGTTGGCGTGTCAGCCACGAAAGTAGATGATGACTCAATCTAGCCACGTTCCTATGCCTTGAGAGAGGGAAGGTTCTACATTAGGATTGTCCACCTTAGATATATTGATAGGGAATGCAGGATTAGATAGATCGGAGATAGGTTTCGGAAGCAATGTGGTGAAACCGTATTCTAGAACGTTTGTCTCTTTGTTTTGAACTCGCTATTCCACTGCATCATCATCATCATCATCATACTTGCATCTTATCATCTTTATTTCTTCGCAACAAGCATTGATTCTAGTTTTGATTCTTAGATCGTGTTACATTAGTCCTCATGGGATCGACACCTTCACTACTGCACACGTGTTGTGCACTTGCGAGTAGTTTTAGGTTAACTTGTTTAACTTGACACACATCAAATTTTTGGCGCCGTTGTCTGGGACTAATTGTCAACATGTATAGGATTCAAATTTAGAATCATAGTTGTTTTTGTTTTCTTTTCCTTTCTTTCTACTAATTCTTTTTACTTGTCCCTTGTAGTTGCATGACTAGATATCGTCGTAATTCGAATTTTCATCGAATCGACCCCGAGATTGAGAGAACGATTAATAAGCGAAAGAAAGGAAAGATAGAATAAAGAGTAGACACGAGCAATGGAAAACTGTAATGATTTATTGGATGGTCACGGACAGCCGCAATTACCCGTCGGTAATGCAGCGCATTTACAGCAACTGCAGGCTCTTCCACCACGTCTTCTCTGTGATTATGTGGTGCTGAACATGAGTAACGTCCAAACTACGATAAGGATGCCTACCGATGCGAGGGAACAATTCGAGATCAAGCTCGCGATGATCAACATGTTATACCAAAAACAGTTCATGGGCGAAAATCACGAAGACATTCATCAACATCTATGAGACTTCCTAGAGCTATCAAGCACATTCAAAATTCAAGGAGTCTTGGAATATGCTATTTTGCTACGTCTCTTCCCTTTCTCAATTGGGGGACGAGCGAAAATGTGGCTACAATCTCTTCCCACTGGTTCAATCAGAACTTGGGACCAGCTATGCACGACCTTCCTATCACGGTTCTTTCCTCCGAGCAAGACGATCCAAATGAGAGGAGAAATCACAATGTTTAGAAGCCGATAGGAGAGACGTTATTTGAAGCATGGAGAAGATTCAAGGAACTTTTACAAATGTGTCCTTATCACGTTCTAGAGCAGTGGTTCATGATCCAAACATTCTATAATGGGATCACGTATGAGCATAGAACGACATTAGACAATGTTGCTCGAGGATCATTCATGGATTTAAGCGCTGAAGTGGCACACGAGCTAATCGACAATCTTGCCATGAACCACACCATGTGGTCTACACCAAGAAGTATGTCGAACAAAAGACGAGGTCTTTACGAAGTTGATCGAATAAGTGCCATCTATTGTGCGAATTTTGGAGATACGGATCATACGGCTTACCAATGCATGGAGCAAATGAACTACGCCAAGCAGGAAGGCAACATGCCATTCAAGAATTCATACAACCCGAATTAGAGGAACCACCTGAATCTTTCGTACCGAACGAGTCAACCATTGAAGTATTCGGGTTAACAACTTCCCTAGAATGTCTCCAATAGGGAATTTGTATAAAAGGGGACCCCAAATTGAGTTCAGAAGCAATGAAACACAAAGGAGAACCCTAGGAGAGTACACAGGATCCATCATTCCATTCAAGAGCCCTCTTTGGCGGGAGACACAACAAGGAGTCGAAGATTGATCCAGAATCATCGCTCGTTTGATATCTCTATGCTCCTTACGCTACTGTTTCTTTTAGGGGTGGCCAATCCGGGTTTCGATTCTGGTTCCTCGGGTTTCGATCCGGGTTCGGGTTCCTCGGGTTTACGAAAATTGAACCCGAATGTTTTTCGGTCTGGGTTTTTCGGGTTTCGATTTGGGTTCGGGTTATTCGGGTTCTGAAGCAGTGAACCCGAAATAACCTAAATTAAATTCGGGTATCCATGGGTTATACGGGTTTTTCGGGTTATTCGGGATATTTGGGTTATTTGGGTTCGGATTATTGGGTTATTTAGGTTATTCGGGTTATTTGGGTTATTTGGGTTCGTGTTATTCGGGTTATCTGGGTTATTCGGGTTATTTGGGTTATTTGGGTTCGGGTTATTGGGTTATTTGGTTTATTCGAGTTATTTGGATTATTTGGGTTCGGGTTATTTGGGTTATTTAGGTTCGGGTTATTCGGGTTTTTTGGGTTTTGTAGGGGTTTTTCGGGTTCTCTAAAAAAAACAAGTTAACATACAAAAAAATTAAAAAAATACATATCTAAATTAGATAATATAACTCATAAAAATTAACTTCGCAAATATCAAAATAAAATGAATTCTAAAAACCTAAAATATTAGCCATGTGGTTCTTAGAAAATAACCTAAAATATTAGCCTTAAAATTTAATTCGGGTTCCTCGGGTTTAACCCGAACCCGGATCGGACCGACCCGAACCCGAACGGATTCTAAAATGGACTTTTAGGTAACCCGTTTTGTAAACGATCCGGATTTTTCGAGTCGATCCGGGTCGGTCCGATCCGGGTAACCCGGATTGGCCACCCCTAATGAAATACCAAGATTGTGAAGAATAAAATTCAGCCTAGTGAGTTCAGCAGTAGTTGATGTTAAGGCTCTATATTCAGTCTCAGTGGACGATCTTGAAACTGTTGGTTGTCTTTTAGCTGACCATGAGAGTAAATTTTAACCAAGAAATGTACAAAAACCAGTTATAGAACGTCTAGTAAATAAACACCCTACCCAGTCGCTATCACTGCAACTAAGTTAAACTTGCTTTTTGTATGAATATGTAAACCAAGAGTTAAAGTTCCTTTAACATACCTTAGAATTCTCTTTAATATTGCAAAATCTGACATAGTAGGTTCATGCATTTTTTACAGATAAGATTTACAGCAAAGTTTATATCAGGACGTGTGAGAGTAAGATATTATAATCCACCAACTAATGGTCGAAAATAAGTTGCATCAGAAAACTTATCTGAGCTTAAGTATGAATTGTTCAATTTTAGTGGCAGAGGAATAGCTATTGGTTTACAATTTACCATACCTATCCAAAGCATATTTTTCTTGATAAAGAAACAAACCTGATGAGCAGAATAAACATTAAACACCAAGAAAGTAATGTAACTGACCAAAATCCTTCATTGCAAACCTAAAAGTTAATGCAACAATAAGACTCTTTAAAAGTTTTTCAGAATTTCCAGTTAAAACCATGTCATCAACATAAAGTAAAAGCTAAATCTTATTTGAGCCTTGCTTATAAACAAATAAAGAAGGATCTAGATACTACAAATAAAACCAAATTCAATAAAAAAGAATTAAAATTTATCAAACCAAGCTCTATGAACCTGTTTTAGTCCATAAAGAGATTTGTGTATTTTGCACACATGAGTAGGATGATTAACATCTTCAAAACCTGGAGGTTGTTGCATATAGACATCTTCAGTTAAGTCTCCATTTAAAAAAGCATTTTTAACTTCTAATTGTGTGATGGACCATTGATTTAACACTGCAACAAACAACAATGTTCTGATGGTTGCAGTTTTAACCACCGGATTAAATGTTTCTAAATAATCAATACCTTCTTCTTGATGGAAGCCTTTAGCCACTAATCTGGTTTTTAACCTGTTAAAGACCCATTAGCATTACATTTAGCTTTAAAAATCCACTTGCATCCTAAAACATTCATACCTGCAGAATAGGGAACTAAAGTCCAAGTATTATTGATTTTTAATGCATCCATTTCAGATATCATTGCCTGATACCATCCCTTACGTTTTAAGGTTGATTTAAAAGTCTTTGGTTCTTGTGGAAGATCTAGAGTAGCAAACAAAATATATTTAGGATTTGGTTTATAAATTCCTGACTTACTTCTAGTGATCATAGGATGTTGATTTGCAGAATTCCGTACAACTAAAGAATCTGAGTTTGTTATGTCAGAAGATGTAGTTTCATCACAAAAGGAAGAATGAGAATGGAAACAAACCTTCTGTTATATCATAAGTGTTTGCAGGCAAGGTGTTTGAATCTTCTGAAGTTGATAAGAGAGAGTCTAAGACAGAAATTGTTTCTAAGACAGAAGAAGAATCTTGATGCCTTGGTAAAACAGAGTGAGTTGAGAGGATTTAGATTGAGATTTGAAACTTAATTGCCAAGCTTTTGATGTTATTGTGTCTGCTTGTGGAACTAAATGTTGATAACGATCCTGAAAAGGAAAATATTGTTCATCAAATATTGCATGTCTAGTGATGAGTACCTTACTAGTTAAAGGATAAAGACACCGATATCCTTTGTACTTCTCACTGTATCCTAAGAACACACACTTTAAGGATCTTGGTTCAAACTTGTTTTGTGTGTATAAGGTCGAAGACAGGGATAGCAGCAACAACCAAAAACTCGTAGGGAAGAGTAGTCAACTGGTCTTTTGTACAATATTGTGTAAGGAATTTCCTTAGTCAATGAAGATGATGGTAATAGGTTACTGATGTAGTTAGCTGTATGAAAGGCTTCTACCCAGTATTTGAGAGGTATTTTGGCTTGAAACATCATAGCTAGGCCTAATTTAGTGAGATGACGATGCTTCCTTTCATCCAACCCATTTTGTTCAGGTGTATGAGGACATGACACAAGATGTTTAATTCCATGTTACAGAAGATGATTCTGAAATAATATGCTACTAAACTCACCTCCTCCATCACTTTGAAACAACTTAATTTTGCAAGAAAATTGATTCTCCATCATCTTTTGAAATGACACAAAAACATTGTAAAAATTTGATTATATGTCAAAAGATAAAACCAAGTAAATCTAGAGAAATTATCAATAAAAATGACATAAAATCTGAAACCTTGAACTAAAGATGTAGATGTAAGATCCCATAAATCACAATGAATTCTTTCTAATTGTTCCTTAGCATGATATTCAGAATTGGAAAATGGTACTATATTGCTTTTGGCAAGTTGACAAAATTCACACAGATATGAAGATGATTTACTGATTTTAATAGAATCATTTTTACGAGTTCTTGCATGATTTTTTGGTTAGCATGACCTAAACGTTGATGCCAAACATCATGAGTTGTTGAACATTGTATGGTAGAATAGAAAGCCTTGAAGTCTAATGTTTGTAACATGTAGATTCCTTCATGTTTGTTTCCTTTGGCCAGAACCTTCTGTGATATTAAATCCTTAATATAAACAACATTAGCATCAAATATAACTTCACAAGGATAATCTTGAGTAAGTTTTGAAACTGATAAGAATGACTTAGTAATAGAAGAAACTACTAAAACATGATTAATTGGTAAAGTACCTTCTGAAGTTGGTACAACAGTAGATCCTACATGTGAGATTGGAAGAAACGAGTCATCTCCAATCATCACACTTTCTGGTTCAGCATAAGGAGTTGAATTTTATAGGTGATGAGTAGAATTTGTAATACGGACTAATGCTCCAGAATCAGGAAATCATTATGTCTGTGAATGCTGATCCAACTGAAGAGCAGTGAGAGCCTGCGATATATCTCTGCTTTGAAATGCATTATCAAAATGATGCCAACAACGTAATGCATCATGTCATTTCTTACCACAAATCTGACATAAAGATCTTGCAGAGGAATGTTAAGGATTATTATTGTTAGACAGATTATCATTTATGTTTGGTATTTTCTGGAAATGAGAAGAATAAACCTGTTGTGAGAATCCTCTTCCTCTGGTAGTATAGTTCCTATTACCTCTAAATGTTGGTTTGCCTCCTCTGTTATTGAAGTATCTTCTTCCATAACCCAGATTTTGTGTATTATAACCAGATTGTGTATAGCCTGATTGTGCAGGGAAGGCTATATGTTGAGAGATATTAGTAAATTCAGATGAAGAATTGCCAAGAATGAGACTGTTTAGTTGAGAAACTACATCTTCATATGTTGGAATTGGAGGTTTGTGCATTGATGTTTGGATTACCGTTGCAAATGCTTCATATTCCTTGCCTAACCCATGCAATAACCTAAAAATTTTCATAGGTTCTTGAACTGGTTTTCCAATTGAATCCAGCTTATCACATATAGCCTTGAACTGACTTAGATATTCAGCCAAGGTTTTGCCTTCTTTGGTTAAAAGTTGAAGTGAAATTAGCAAATCAAATTCCCTAGAACCTGATCTTTTGAATATAATGATTCCATTTTTGAATTTTTACCAACAATATGACTGAAAACATCTTCTGATAGGGTGCCAATGATCCAGGACATGATGAGCTGATCCGTTTGTAACCAAGAATCATGAACTGGATTCTAAGTTTCTATTGTAATTCCATCCTTGACTTGTTGAGCTTTTTGTGGTGGTTCTTATATTGATCCATCGATGAAACCAAGAAGTTTTTGACTCTGGAGAAGAGACTCAATTTAAGCTTTCCAGAAGTGGCAGTTTGAATCTGTAAGTTTTATGGAAAAAAGTGTTTGATATATTGATGTAAACTGGAAGTGGAAATTGGTTTTGGTTTGTGATCACAACTTGATTTGCTGCCATGATCAAGAGAATGAATTACTCTGGATTATCACGGCTCTGATACCATGAGAATATTTGAATACAAATGAAAAAGAGGAAGAAGTATAAGAGATAAAAATGATTGTATTCCAGACTTGTTTTCATAACTTTATGAACTTGTATATCAAGTATTTATAGATACAAATGTACAACATTTCAATCTGATAAAGAATCCAAGATGGAGAATCTGTTATTAATAGATTATGTTCTTGATTTGTTATTGACTGAGTGTGCAGACGGTTGAATGAGTTTGGTTGAGTTCTTGGTTGAATGGTTTAACAATGGAGACCATCTGGTTAAGGCAGTGTCATTGCCTCCATGAGTCCTTCTGAATGAACCAATATCTTCGGTTGTTTGTCTGCATTAACAACTTTTGGTTTATATAGATTGATAATATTAAGCTAGCTCAAAAGTTTAAGATCATTTTAATACCATATAAATAATTACTTTTGCAACCTCGTCCTAAAAATTTGAATATCTACGGATTCAAATATTAATCTTAGAATATTTAGATCTGAATTCGAACTTTCATTTACTATTAAATGAATTTTAACAGTTATTTATAAATTTTGAAAATTGACGTGTTAATATGGATACGTTAATAATCAAAATGCATATTTATTTATAATTAAATTTTGTATAATTTGAATATAATTTTATGTTTATTGGTTTTTATAGGCTTTTGTACAAATAAATATCCACAGTTTTGGAGAGTATCCATAGGGATTGAAAGAACACAAGTAGCCAAGCCTTGCTTTGATTGGAGCATGGAGAAGATCGTTAGAATCCGAACGACGAGTACAATGTTAAATATATGTATATGGACAATCATGTCTGTATTATTACAACGTATGGGGGTTAGGCTTACCATATGTGTATATATATACACTATTATTTTTATGTGTTGTATAGAAAGAGATAATATATTAATACAAAAATGTATCCCTAACAATTCTGGCCAACACTCTTGAGCTTAGTCGACTCAACACATCAGGCAACACTTTGGTCGAGATTCCAGGCAACACCGGCAGCAGCTCTCTAACAACTTGAGATACATCTACCACCTGGTTTTCATTCAAAAAAGAAATACAATATATAATAATAGATTAACCCTAATTTTCAAATGAATTACAAATGAATATCGAGGGTCTGACCTGATCAGGATTGTTTGACATTGAGTTTCTGGCGGTAAGGAATTCGACTACTTTCTGAACGTTGTTCAAGATGACTTTATCTTCTTCCGTGACTGATGGCAAGAGCGCGGCAGGCTTAAAGGGTCCGAGCGTTGGGACCATGCTGAATACGGGTGTTGCATTTCTTAGGCCGAGGATTGCCATAACTTGCACAAGTTGTTCCCTTGTGACTGCGTCGATCCCTTTGACTATCTGTTTTATCACAACATAAAATCAGATCAGATCAGCACGGGTTCGAACAGCTTCTGCAATGGACTCACTGAAGTTTCCGTACGTGCAAGGTCAAGAACAGATCCGAACCCTAATTCGTCTATATGACTCTGCAATTGTTGAAACTATCATTCCTAGATTTCTAAAGGGTTTCAAGGTCCAATAAGTACCTCGTCTAATAGAAACTCTCGGAAGAAGTTCCCTTTTTCAGACAGGAGAAAAGACAAAGCAGCTCTTGTTTGAACGGGTTGATTCGGTTGAGATGCATTGGCCGCAAACATGGGAACTAAACTGGTGGTCGGATTTTGCAGAAGGGCCAGCTCCGCCATTCCTCCATTCAGCCCTTCTCCTCCTCCACTTTTGGCTGCGGTAATGAAACTCTCGAAGGCTTGCATTACATCAATGAATCTTTCAGCATCAAAAACACCCGACTTTCCATAGATTGTGTACCGTAAAGCCTCCCTCAATCGAGGTGATTCATCTGTGAGGAGTCGCTGAATCAAAGTGAACATATAAAGACAATAATCAGTGTTCCGTAGCAAAAACCAACAAACCAAAAGTTTGTAGCAATTACCTGTGCAATATAAGGATAGGCCTCGTCCACAATTGCAAATTCAGGATTCCCCACAAGAGCTATTCCTTCCAACACACCAATTGCTCTGATTATAAGAGCGAAATAAGGCGGAATTCTGAAAGGATAGTCGAAAGTTATCTGCGCCAAATCTGCTGCTAACTCCTGAAAGTTGATATTTTTTGCTCCACCGCCTTCGAGTGCCTGATCGAAAACCTTGGCCAGAACAGGTAATATCGGTGCTAGATTGACCCCATCAGGGATGAACCCGAGTTTAACAAAATCCTTCACTATGGCATCATAATCTCTGTGAATTAAGTGTGCAATAGCTTCAATCATTCCATACTTCTGATCGTCAGTCAATTTGGTAACAAGACCTGTCGTTAATAGCTCACTGTGAGTTCTCAACAATAGATTTATTTTTCCGTAAATCGTCAAAAGCAATAATGAAAAACAAAGAAAGCATACTCTAAACTAAATCATTACCGAAATCAAGAATGGCAAGCTTCCCGTCTGGCGTCCGAATCATATTTCCAGGATGAGGGTCAGCATGGAAAAATCCAGTATCGAGCAACTGAAACACAAAATCTATAAACATTAGCCAATAGATTTTCGTGTTAATTTCACACGGTGATGTATTTCGGAAGCCAATATTGCTTATCTTCAATCTATTAGTTGCCATTGTGGTACAACAATCAAGGTGTTAAGAACTAAGGAACAATGCAATGGTTCGACAACTTCCCGCTTCAAAACCATTATAATAACTGGATGACATGAATCTTTTTACGAGCCACATTGAATTACCATATAGAATAGATCAAAAGGAATATTTTCAACTGGATAAACATTGGTAATTTCTTCTGGAAAAAAGCTTAATATCTCTGGATATTAGTAAGAATATCAATTCTACTTCACGGCATGAATGCAAAAGAAGCAAGGTCCAAAAGTGGTACAAGTGAATTAAATGAGCCAAATTTATCAATTCTACTTCACAAAATGAATAATATTGAGGAAAATACCTGCTTTAGGTAACAAATGACACCGACATTCACAAGTTCACCAACGTCACTCTCAGTACTTTGAGACAATTTTTCCCCATCAATCCATTGTGTTGTAAGAACCTTCCTCGAAGTATACTTCTCATACGTTTTTGGCACAACGACCTGAAATACATTTTATATGATTACGACAATGGATTTTGCACTCCGTAAATATCAACAAGCACTAGTTTTCGTCAAATACGCTGGTTTCTCTGTCATACAAAGACACAAATGTTAAAGTTCCATGAGAAGTTATGGTGCATACTTGTGGAAGATCTTTCCGCATCATTTCAGCAAAACGTGTACCATTCTCGCCCTCGTTAACATAATCCAATTCCTCAAAAAAGCGAGCAGCCCATTCATCAACAAGTCCGACAACATCTACAGACACCTGGATGGCATTTATAAAATAAGAAAAAGAGAAGGAAATTGAGCTGCTGGCACATCATCTAAATTGAGCTGTAAGACAAAACCTTGCCTGAGGGAACTTCCGGAGGAATAGGCCCAAGTTCCTTATGACGAATAAGTCAACAGTCACTGTCTCAAGAACAAAGGGCCTCTGTACTTTCACAGCAACTTGGTCTCCGTTTTCCTTTAGCCGGCCCTTGTACACTTGCCCAAGAGATGCTGAAACACCAAATCAAAAATAAGATGGAAAAATACCAAAATCTAGCTAATGTAGACAGATATATCCTGGTTATAACAAGTTGAACTATCGAGATGGGCATATGAAAAACATAGTTCATATTTACCAGCAGCGATTGGGGAAGGAGAGAGCTCAGAGTAGATATTGTACCATGGCTGCCCAAGCTCCTCCTCGATAAGATCCATTGCTACATTATCCGGAAAAGAAGGGACCTTCACGGAAATCAGACAGAATAAGAAAAAGGGACATATTTTGACCATAAGAAATGATATCATAATCCTGAATGAAGCAAATGACAAAAATATGGTCATGGCGTACCTTATCACAAAGCTTTTGCAGCTCCGTCATCGCTGAAGGTGATAGTATATCTGGTCGAATACTCAAAGCTTGCCCGAGTTTGATGTACGCCGGACCCAAAGAGGTTACAATTTCCCTCAATTCAATTGCCCTTGCAACCTCATTCTAAAACCAAAACCAGGGGGCAAAAGAGCTTTAACAGCTTGCTACTTTCATCATTCACAAAATTCGAATCTTAATATGAACATGACATGAGCAAACAATTTTCAACAATACCAATCGGAAAAGATTATGTTTTTCCCAGCTCAATTACAATACACTACAACCGAAATTACTTTGATCACGACAAAGTTTTCACCTAAAGACAAAAATGAAATCCATGATATATGATTCTTGTCTTGTAAAGACTAAACAAAGATCAGCAAAATCTGAAATCTTCAGCTATCTCTATATTACCTCTTTGACCTTCTTGTTTATGACATCAGATAAAAGACGTGAGAGAAAACCCCCTGCAACTGAAAGCAATTGGACAATCCGTGTAGCAACAGCTCTTGGTCGTTTACCCCAATAAGCAGATATGCTCGCTGGATCATACACCAATGGTAAAAACTCACTGCTTTCATCAGTCTGCAGAATCCACCATTGAAAGAGACCATGGAAATATAAATACATTTAACATAAGAGACAAGAAGAACACGTGATGACAGTGTAACATTTCTTTACCTCGACAAGTCTTAGCTCAACATTATCCTCTGCAAACGTTGAATCCTTCAAATTTTGACCACGAAGTCCTCTCATCAATACAGCTAACTGTTCATCTTCTTCCATTTGAGCCCTCACTCTTTGAATCTCTTTTGATACATCGTTAATCCTCTGAGACATCGCCAAATCCAAACTTAGAGCTACAATTCTCTACTACCAAAAAATGTATCAAATTGAGATAAACCCAGAACCGAATCTACGAATTCGAAGGGATTACCGTAGAAACACCGTTGACTCCATTTGAACCAGACGACGACGGAGAAGACCCATTGACGGCGATACGAACGTTGGACTTGGACGGACCCGTCCGGGTAGGTTTCGGATCAGTGGCAACGGCTAGAACCCGTCCAACGCGTTTCCGGCGAGGAATTCCAGCAACAGCGGAAGAGCAGCTCGTGGAAACCGAGAAGCGGAGAGGCTCGGCACCGCAATAGACGAGTCGTGGCGCTGCTGCTTCCATGGAATAAGCAACTCTTCTCTCACAACAAGCTCGAGAAGAGAGAGAGAGAGAGTTGGTATGGCTGTGGTGGTGGAAGCGAATGGTTTTAGTGAGAGAGGACGTTGATTTTGGTGGAAGAGAATGGTCGATGAAAGGAGCACGTGGCGTAACGTAGTGCATGGGAAATATTGTATGTATATTATATTATATTATATTATTTTCGGTCAGTCCATTTTATTTTATTGCGGTTCAAATTCTTCGGTTTCACGTTTTGTAATTATATAGTGACAACGAAACGTTTGTAATAAGATATTAAATATATATTACGATTATAATTACAGTTGTTCCACCTAAGCTCCGTATTCTTAGACATGACTGACAATGAAATATGCCTACAAGTTTTTTTATAAAATATGAACCTTTTTCATATATAGATTCTTTGAAATTAGCCCAATGTATAGATAAATTGGTGAAAAGATCGATAAATCAAATTGAATTGTAATATTTGGTAAAATCAAATGAATTTTGGGATGAATATAAAAATAAAAATCAAATTAAGAATCGGAAAAAATTATCGAGTTATCCCCAAAACGTTTTGAACATTTTATCAGTGGCGCCAAAAAAACTCTCCTCCACTTTCAAGGAAACAAAGAGGAGAGAGAGAGAGAGAGAGAGAGAGAGAGAGAGAGAGAGAGAGAGAGAGAGAGAGAGAGAGAGAGAGAGAGAGAGAGAGAGAGAGAGAGAGAGAGAGGGCAGAAAAGATGAAAACCCCCAAGCATCCTACGATTAGGGTTTTCGGCCAGCGATCAATCGCTCCTTCATTCCTAAATCGCGGCACAAATCCGTACGCAGAGCTGAATTCGTTTCTCTTTTGTTTTCTGATTTCCATGGATGATTTCCCTTTTTCCGTGGTAACTTTTCCGGAGATATCGAGTAAGCTGATTTGTGTTTGTTCGCGAATTCCGCAGTGCGGTAGATTCTGGGGACAATCAGACGAAGAAGGCCGATAAATCTATATCGTTTTCGGATTTTCTCGACCGGAAGCTGAATAAGTCAGTGGTTTATAAGCCAATCACTGAGGTATTGATTCTCTACCCCTATTATCGATGCTGAAAGAGATTAAGAAAATATCAGTTTTAGAGGTTTCAGTGTGGGTATAGGTTTCTCTGCTGACTTCGAAGAGTAATTAAGATATTGCTTTGTTGTTTCGGTTTCATTGTGAAATTCAAGCCTGAACCTTGAATTCGGGGCTTACGTTTAGTTCGCATGAGATTGTTAATTCACACGAAATGGTTACTGTCATGTTCGTGTCAGCTTGTGAATGAAAACCTGACTGACTGAAGTAGAAAGATGGAACAAAAGCTGAAACCTTTAGTTTGCTGATGCTAGGTATCGAGGCCATAAAGTAAGTCCTGAATGTGTTTCGCTGAACTTTGGGCAAGTACCTTCATGGGGAATGAGGGCAGCCGTAATTATGCATGAAATTGGCTTTGGAATTTGCTCCCTTTGAATCTCTCTTTAGCTTGGAAGATGTACAATTATGTCTGCATATACTTGTGAAATTATATGTGAAGCATGTACTACGCATGCTTAGCACTAAACCTCTGTCTTCCTTGTGAAGTAGTTGTTTAGTTGTGAGGCAGTGTAACTTTGTAGCTCCTCTTTGTCATGTAGATGGTTCGCTTCCACGTGAAATTCCAATGGAATTAGATTTAGGTGGTGTGCCTTATGTTTATGCAGATTTTGATTCTTTGTTTCTTTGGCAGGAAAGGCGAATGCCTTTTACGGCTTTGGTTAGCCCTAAAGATTTGGCTGAACCCTCTCATGGGTTTGAGACCAAGACAAGAGCAAAGGAAGAAGTTAAAAGTGGTGATGTTCTTGGAAAGACAGAGCTTCAACGGTTCAAGTCCAACGAGAAGCAAACCAACGAAGAAGTGGAAAGTGATGTTCTTAATATAGTGAATCTTGACCAGTTGAAGCAAAATGACGCTGACAAAACATTGCATAAGTTTGAATGCGCTATTGGAATTGATGAAGACATCCTTGTGAAGGAAGAGCATACACCAAGGAAAAGAAAGGATCCGTTTGAAGGTATGCCAGCTCAATCATTATGTTTACATGTCGGATTTTAATAGTTGATATGACCTTTTTGGTGTGTTACTTTACTTGCTAATAATGATATGTGATTATACTTGAATCACTAGGTATGGATGTGAAAGATAGAAATCGAAAGCCTGTTCTTGTTCTTGGAGGAAAACCAGAAGGATCAAACCCGATACGAAAGAGAAGGGAAAGAACTTGCAGCAAGCGGCACAGACCAGCATATAACCACTGTAAATGGAAGTTTCAATCACTATGTATTCTTCTTTTTTTTCTGCATTCACTGATAGAATAATTGAATTACCAGATGCAAATGGTTCTGGATGGTGGGACTGCGACATGGAAGGTGTTGACAGTGAAGAAGTAGGCTATGGTGAAGTGTGGGAAGGAGTTGGTTCAACAACATTTGGAGATATTGTTGATTGGCACTAACTATATCCACTCATCGCTTCTCGGGTATTCCTTGATTCGTGACATGATCAAACGATGACCCTTGAGATGTTCCAAATTGTAGTTTAACTAGTTTCTTACAATGTAACCTCGGACAAAGGTAGAGAAAGTATCAGCAAAGCTTATGAAGAACCATCTTGATTCTGAGTAGGAGAGCTGATGCTTCTTGTAGTTGAAACTGTGTTAGCTCAGGAGTAGACATTTTGATGTTTTTCAATTAGTTTGTAGTTTAGATGGAATCAAGGTCTGTTTCCCTTTCTGCAAAAGCATGTGTATCTGTAAAAAGAATCAGCAAAATATTTAAATTTAACAGAGCCTCGAGTCTGTTCAAACTTAAAAATCGATGGATTTAGAAAAATAAAAGATTTCCTAAAAGGGTTAAAAATAAATTAAAAAATAAAGACTGAAAAAGATGATGGGGTGAGAGAGGCTCGAACTCTCGACCTCAGGATCACTCAGAAGCTATGAGACCTACGCGCTAGCCAACTGCGCCACCACCCCTTAGTTGCTACTGATGAGTACGTAAATGTATTAGTTACTTATTTGGTAGGGTTAGAAATTTCTTCATTCATTTGATTTAGTTCAATACAAAGGGTTATATTAAGTTTTAAAATTTAAAAAAAAATCTATATATGAATAGATTGTTACACATAATTCTATAAATTTTATGAAGAATTTAATATATATACTATTTTACTATTGATTTGAAAATACTATTGAAAGATATGTGATAATGTCAAATATTCTATTATTTTCAATTTATTGATATATATTTAAATTGTTGTCAAATAGATTAAAATTTAATTCAAACCCAAAAAAATAGACAACATGTGTGAATTATTTATCTATATCTTAACTAATATAAAATAACATAATGTAATAATATTCAAATATCTGTATATATTTAATTAGATGCGTAGAACGGATGCTTTGTACATGTAATGAAATTCCCATGCAAGTGCAGAAGTCGTTTAAGTCTTAAAGCATGGGAAAAAACTGACTTAAAACTTTGACTTGTTGTATATATAGGACGTATGATACAATTAAAATATTCTTGATATACGTCCTTATACATTTTTATATAAGGATGATATTTTTTTATAATTACATTTTATGCAAGTAATTTAATATTGAATGGATCCAATTATGTCTTTTATCTAACTATAAGTGGCTTTCACCAAAAGCACATAAATTTATATTAACAATTGTCATATCTAGAGTTGATTAAATTTATAATGACAATTGTTGCTTCATGTCAGTTAAATCAGGATTAGCAATATATATCTCCTTTACATCAGTTTTGGATGGGAAATCACAATTGTAATCTCCAGCATTTTTGCCTCCTTCCTTTGCCATGTTCTCGATCAGGGTCTCAAGTTGTTGGAAAGTGAGGTTGTTAAGGGAGTCACTGTGATACTCGTACTATGTGTGTGTGTATATATATATATATATTATTAATAATTATGGTTTAAAAAATTAAAAGAAAGGGAGAGAGCAGTCGTGGGAATTCAATAGAGGGAGAGAGATAGAGAAGCAACCGAGAGAAAGAAGAAATATAAGAAAAGGGAAGAAAAGAGAATAAGGAAAAAAAGGAAGAAGAAATTGGAGAAGGATATTCAATTATTCATTGCGTTCTTCGTGGGTGGATTCTAATCGAGATTGTGGTAAATGTATAAATAATTTGTTGTGATTATTCCCTCAATTTGAAGATTCATATTATGGAAATCGATTAATACAATGGATCTATAATAGGAGAAATTTGATTGGTGTTGTTGTTAGCGATAATATCAAGAATCGTCAAGTCTTCGGGGAAGCTAAGGTGATGATTTTCTCCATTCTAATTTCAGATTTATGGTTGATTTATGGAAGAGATTATACTTTTAAAACGAGGCATGATCACGGTAGAATTTATAGGATCATAATAGAAAAAGTGAGACGTTACAAGTGAAATTGGATTAAATCCTTGATTTGTCGTATGAGATTTGATGACAAGTATATGAGTTGTATAAGTGATTAGAGATGATCTAGAGAATTGGCATGTGACAAAATGTTGGGGTCGGAGAACGTCGAGATTTTGGTTCGGTGTTAAAGCCGAGTGGATATCTTGTTAATGTGCTCGACCGAGTGATTTCACACTCGAACCTTCGGAAGAAGGCGTGTGCGAGCGCGTTGGTGAGAGTTGGCACGTGAGGAGTATCGGGTCAATGATGTTAGTATTGCGACACATGGATCTGGGCCAGTGTCATACCGTGCTGGGCTTGGGGTAACCTTGCAAGCGACGGAGCGTCGAGTTAGTCAGGTCAGTGGATCTACTGGTATCGTATTGTGTTGGAATTATGGTAACCTTTCGAGCGATGGAGCGTCGAGTTAGTCAGATCAGTGGATCTGTCAGCATTGTACCGTGTTGGGGTTGTGGTAATTTTTCGAGCGACGGAGCGTTGTATTGTACTGATGGCTGGGGTACGTTGTGATCTTGCGAGATGTTCAATGTGCTGGGGTCCTTTGGACTTTGCGAGCGTATACCCGAGCTAGAGTCGTGTGAACTCTGTGTGTTATGATCCAGTGTGGTACTAGTCCTAGACTTTGGATACTCAATCGGGTTAGGTAGAGTTGTCTGTATATCTTTAGTTTAGACCTTGGATATATCATTATTTTATAATATTCAGTTCAAGCGGGAGAATACGTGGCACAGATTACGTACACGTATTGATCTCACTAAGTGCGTATGGACAGGGTATGGCAAAGAAAAAGAGTAACGAGGTTGAGCAACAACATGAAAGCTCTCAGCGAACTGATGGGAGAGGCATGCACGAGGTCTCGATGAGTTTTATTTTGCATTTCCTATTTATTTTTATTAATTTACTGTGACTATGATATTTACGTATTTGTTTTGCTATTTGGTCCGGACCATTCTTATTTTTAAATAAATCATTTATTTTTTAAATAAATGATTTATTATGATCAAGTGAGTGCTTGCGGCGTCTCTTAGGTTAACATTTTCTTTTCCTCTGCTCTAAGGAACAAGGTGTAGTTTGTTTTCTTGTCATACTGAGCTAAGCAAGATCTGAGTTTAGAGCTTATCAATGTTATTACATTTTTAAAGAATGTGATGCTCATCTTGAATTTGTTTCCCTCGGGTGGAGAAGAAATGACGATTGAGTTTATGGAGAGACAAGGGCGTATGAAGTTCAGGGCACCACTTTTGGATCACAATGATGACAAAGGAACAATTAAGCATCCTTTTCTGATGAATTACTTGTTAAAACTGTGGAGACTCAGTCGATGGTTTTATCAAGTTGTCAAGTTTGGTATTGTTCCATATGTATGTTTGGCCTCACCCTATTTCTTGTCCCTCGAATCTATTGTCTTTTTGGGTGGAGCATAAACAATATCTTCTCCTCTGGCATATGATAATAAAGTCATTGACTGCTCTCACGGTTGTCATTCTCGAAGCCGTTGGAGTATACTGCAAAGGAGAGTTCAAATGGGGTTGCGGGTAAGCATTGAAAATATGAAAAAAATGAACCATTTTGAAAAGAAAAGCCATCTTATGGATATATGGATGTAGGTACCCTTATATGGCAGTTGTTCTGAATTTCAGTCAGTCATGGGTATTGTAATGTCTGGTTCAGTTCTACACTGCAACAAAAGACGAGTTTGCACACATAAAGTCGTTGGCCAAGTTCTTAACATTCAAATCGATTGTGTTTCTGACATGGTGGCAAGGTGTTGCCATTGTTCTTCTCTATTCCTTGGGTTTGTTCAAAAGTTCCATAGCACAAAGCTTACAGTTGAAGTCGAGTGTGCAAGACTTCATCATTTGCATAGAGGTAGTAGCTCTCTTATGTTACCAGATTAATCATTTCAAATAATAGAGTAGAGAGATATGTTAAGAATGTTTGTTGAATCAGCATAGATGGGTATTCCTTCCGTGGTTCACCTCTATGTGTGTCCTGCCAAACCATACAAGCTCATGGGAGACCGCTTTACTGGAGCTGTAGCGGTTCTTGGAGATTACGCATCTGTCGAATGTCCTATTGATTCAGACGAGGTTCGGGACAGTGAGAGACCAAACAAGCTCCGCCTCCCACAACCAGATGTTGATGTCAGAGGCGGCGGAATGACCATCCAAGAAAGCATGAGAGATGTGTTTGTGGGCGACAGTGAATACATGAGTCTTTGTAATCGTACATATCCTTTGGAGATCACAAGGTGTCTGCCTGCTTCTGCTTGCTTTTTTGCTCTCCAGATAGTGAAAGACGTGAAATTCATGGTAACTCAAGCTGTGGAGCCCGTGGAGAAGAGCATCACTAAGTTCAATGAAAAACTACACAAAATCTCTCAGAACATAAAGAAGAAGGATGATAAGGAAAAGAGAAGAGTGAAGGACGACAATTGTGTGTCTGGTGGAAGAGTGATATGTGGGATTGATGATCCATTTTTAAACGAGAGCTTTAGTGACAGCGGAGTAATGAAGACCAAAAAGCATCATCGACGGAAATCAGGATACACGAGTGCTGAGAGCAATGGAGAGAGCAGTAGCGATCAGCCTTATGGTGCGTTTGAGGTTAGAGGGCGCAGATGGATCACCAAAGAGTATACAAAAGCCACCCTTATTTATTTATATATGATGTGAAGATTTGATTCAACAGGACAACCCTCCTCACTTCTATTCCATCTTTCTACTTCTTCCTAAAGCTTGAGGCCTAAAGGCCGATGAATATCAAACGTCTTGTACAGATTCCAACATATCAAAAATGAAAAGCCATGACAACAATGGCCTCTCTTAATGCCCCCAGTGAGACTTGGATATAATAATATAATCACATTTTAACTTATATTTCCTACGAGTGACATCACATCTGTAATATATACACTGCTCTGACTTGTGCTACTTTCCTGGTTCCCATTGATCTGTAGAGGCTTGTTTCCACATGTTGGCCGTCAGTGTGCAATCTGCTAATGCAGCAAAAACAAACGTCAAAGGCATGTTTTCAAAAGCCACATTCTTAAGGTCTAAACATCATAAACACATACTACCTTGGCTGTACCAAGGTCGCCATGCATGAACCACCATGGCCCTTTTCTCCACATCAATCTTCAAACCCAAATAAAACCAGAAAGTTATCTACAACCTAATACAAACAATGATTCTAAAGGATGCATGTATTCTTCAAATCATTTTGCAGCTAACCTGGCAAATCCAACCACCATACGCAAGCCCATAAACAGACTCAAACCGAGCCAGACTCCATGAAGACCAGTCGTCGAAGGAGCATACAGGAAAAACACTGAAGATATTGCCCCAACCACCATCTGTACACACACGCGTGAGGAAAAACACCATGCAACATTATCCAACAAAGTCTAACAACGGCCGTGACTCACCATAGAGCATGTTGAATAGGAGAAATCCGATATTCCGTAGTGCAGACCATCAAAGATAAACGCCAAGGCCATGATGGGCTGAGTAGCAGCGACAAACTATTGCATGTTTTTCATATAAAAGCATATCATAGGAATAAATGAGCCACCGGTGCCATTGCACATAATAGTAAGAACAAAGTGTAGATGCTACAAAAAATCATTGCCTTTCAGACTCACCAACACACCACTTCTGACAGTCCTCAGAACACTAGGGTCTTTGGAAAACAAGCCTGCCAAAGAACTGAATGACAGCCCTAAAATGATAGCCAGTGAAATGCTCGTGATCAGTCAACTTTCCTCCGCTAGGGTTTTTCAGGTTTTGCATGTTTGTGTTGTTTCTTTTTTAGCAGTATCGTTGGCTTCTCTAGGTCTAAAGATTGCATTCTCCCATAGTTCAATTTTACTGTGATTGGTTACTGGGTAGCTGGAAATTCATATTTGAAGTCTGACACTTGCAATGTAATTCCATGTTAATCTATGTCCGTCTGAAGTTTTTAATCTTTGTTTTTTTTGTAGCAATGGTCTTCTGCTAGGAACAAAGCGAGAGGTAATGATGATCCTGTTCATAACTAAGAGGATGATGACGTAGAAGAACAATTCATGGATGCCAACGCCATTGCTGTTTTTGCTGAACCCGTCCAAAGAAAGAACAAACAAGAGCTGGAGTTTCAAAGGTGGAAGGAGTTGCTTTCTCGAGATAATTCTAGGTCATAAAAAACATCAGCCAGAAGTATACAAGAACCGGGTCAAGTTCGAAAACAGAGAGAATTTCGACAACCCTCAGGAAATATTAGAAAGAAGGTACTGCTCGCTTCTTCTGTTGCTTCACTTGATGCAGCAACTTCAAAGGAAGTGGATAATACCCTCTGCTTACTCGGACACACTGCCCAAGGTATGTACTTTCCGTTTCTTTCTTCTTTTCATGGCTCACGTGTTACTACTATATGCTTCTAAATTGTGTAAATTAGAGATATTTTGATATTCTTTCCTTCTAGTTTTCACAAGAATCACGTTCTAGTCCATTTAGATCAATCTGTTGGCTGCCAATCTGAAATTAAAGTATCCCATACTAGGCTCAAACCACTCCTTCCTAGGCCAACTCCTTCTATGGAGTCGTGCCATTGGCGAGGGTGGGAGAAAAGCTAGCTTTTAGGGAAGATCAATGGCCATGTAAACAGTGGGTTAAGCCTAGTAAGGGATGGGTTCTTATCACAATCACTTGTCAGCTCAACTGGATTTCCTTCTACCCTACAAATTATATGTTTGATACTGCTTGAAGCTGAACATAGTAAAGCTAGTTCTGCTCTCACACAAGATGCAAGCTTTAGCTTCGAAGTTATTTTCTCATTATTGTAATGTTGTTGAATTGGATTCTGAGTCTTTTGGGTCCCGAGTGGAATAGTTGATCTCCCAGCTGTGTGTACAATGTGAATTGATGAGCGGCCCTGACATCTGACTTTTGTTGCTTGTAGAGCGGAAAGGAATGCCTTGGGGATATCATCTACCAGTACATATCTGCAGACCAATTTTCACCGGAATGTCTCCTTGACTGTCTGGATCTGTCCTCATAATATCAGACTGTCGAAGTTGCCAACAGGGTCGAGGCTGCTGTGCATGTTTGGAAACAGAGAAATGAAGGGAGAAGACACAAGAAGAATGCTAAACTGAAGCGCTCATCGTGTATTGGCAAGGTCAGAGGTCTGGTCAATGACACTAAAAGGAATGACTTTCTTGCGCAGAGAGGTGAAGCTCTGTTGCAGAGCCTGAGGCTCCGCTTCCCAGGCCTTCCTCAGACCACACTTGACATGCACAAGATTCAATACAACAAGGTAATGAATTGTGGTGAGAAGATGTATTCATCGGGATTACATAATGCATCGTCGAGATTAATGTATTGGTTGTGCAGGATGTAGGGCAATCGATACTAGATAGTTACTCGAGTGTAATGGAGAGCCTGGCTTTCAACATCACAGCCAGAATAGATGATGTGCTCTATGTAGACGATGTAGCAAGACAGTCAGTGTGTGCAGCAGAGTCAGTCCCCCTCTTCAGCATCAGCGAAATCAGCGGTTGTCCTGTCCAGAGACGCATGATAGGGAGCTCATTCTTGATATAGAGGTCTCCCAATGCCTCAGCGTTTAGTACTCCATCGCTCACACCGGCTTCCAGAAGCCCTAGACGAGCACCACCGTTGTATTCACTGAGGAGGAATGGGATGAGAAAGGCAACAAGGGAAGAGGAGTGGAAGATGGAGAAGGTGTGGACGTATACGAGGAATATAAGTTCAAGAAGAGTGATGGGAGTGACACCGGAGAGAGATTAAGACATGATATGATACATCTAAGAGTCTTTGTAAATTTCTGGAGGTAGCAATATGACTTT
Source organism: Gynandropsis gynandra (assembly GCA_036759665.1). NCBI lineage: Eukaryota > Viridiplantae > Streptophyta > Magnoliopsida > Brassicales > Cleomaceae > Gynandropsis > Gynandropsis gynandra. The sequence goes on from CM071875.1 coordinate 28,966,622, forward strand.
GTTTCTTTTGTTGGATTGGTTTGGTAGAACTACTTTCTGACCTTGTTTAAACTTTCTCAACATCGATTATCAAAATTAGTCAGAATTTGACAAAACAACTAGGAGTGGGCAATATGGGTTTCGGGACGGGTTCCTTGGGTTCGGTTTAGGTTCGGGTTCCTCGGGTTTTAAAAAATTAAACCCAAAAAAACCCATTTGGTTTTAGGGACGGGTTCCTCGGGTTTCGGATTTGGTTCGGGTTTTGAAACATTGAACCCAAAAAACCCGAATTGTATTTGGGTTATTTCGGGGTTTTCGAGTTTTTTAGGTTATTTAAGTACGGGTAATTCGGATTTAAACGGGTAATTCGGGTTTTAAACGGGTAATTCGGGTTTAAACGGGTAATTTGGGTTTAAACGGGTAATTCGGGTTCCAAATTTAACATACAAAAAATTAGATTAGAAGGGTTAGAGTTTTTTTTCGGGTTTCTCGGATTCTCTCGAACCCAACCCGAACCGGCCTAAACCCATTTGAGTTTTAGATTTTGAACCATATTGGTTTTCTACAAAATTCGTTTATCTCATGGGTTAGGTTTTTCGGGTTGAGTAGGTCCGGATCGGTACGATAACCCAAAACGTCCACCCCTAAAAACAACCAATTTCAAGACTTGAAAGACTTGTGAGATTTGGTTTGCTTGATCAACAACATTATAAAGCAACTGATTTACTTAACCGATCCAAACCCCCTTTAACCATTAACCACTACCGCAACCTCTCTTTCAAAAGGGGTGGGTGTTTCGGATTACATGGACCGATCCAATCCGAAAACCTCAACCCACGAGATAAACAGGTTCTGTATAAAAACCATATGAGTTCTGAATGTTCGGATCGGTCCGGGTTGGCGTTGGGAGAACCGAGCAAGGTCCGGTTTGGCTTTGGGAGAACCGAGTAACCCGATGAACCCGAAAACAAAAAAAACGCTAAATTTCCCTCCCCTAAGCCTAACATCCGTCGACTCTCATTCACTCTCTCAATCTCTAGCTCTCTCAAACCTCCTTTTGTCCGTCGGTCGCCCGTCGCCCCTCATTCTCCGTCGGTCGCCCGTCGCCCCTCCTCCTTCCGTCCGTCGCTTTCCGTCCGTGGCTTCGCTCGCCCTCCTTCCGTCCGTGGCTTCGCTCGCCCATCCTTCCGTCCGTCGCTTCGCTCGCCCCTCATCCTCCGTCCGTCGCTCGCCCCTACTTCCGTCCGTCGCTCGCCCCTACTTCCGTCCGTCACTCGCCCCTACTTCCATCCGTCGCTCGCCCCTCATCTCATCCTCCGTAAGCCTTCGAAACTTGATTCCCGCATACCGTATTCGATTTCTGTTTATGCGTTCGATTTCTGTATTGGTTCGTGTATCGAAAGAGCAGAAACAACGACGGGAGCAGGATCTCCGTGAAGGACTGCTACTTTCCAGGTAAGGATCAGCCTTCGGTGAAAGTTCAGTAACTATAACGAGCAACGAAGCTTGTTTATCAGAGTGCGAAAGCACAAGAGAAAAGCACTTGAGAAATTTGAGTCAGTTTTGGGATCCAGACCTTCTTCAGAAGAAGCTGCAGTAGCGAGTTACAATGTTGCATGCTACTATTCGAGGCTCAATCAGGTATAAACCAGCGAAGAGTTGCTTCGTCTTTCTCGTTCCCACAAATGACTCAAGGTTTTTGGTATTTCGCATAGGTTAAAGCTGGTCTATCGGCTCTAGAAGATGCATTGAAAGCAGGATACGAAGATTTCAAGGTGAATCAGATTGAATTCCACAGTCTTTCCTTTTAATCAGGAGATACATTAATTGATTGTAATATTGGCAGAGAATCCGAACTGATCCTGACCTTAAAAACATTCGGAATTTCGAGGAGTTTGATAAGCTCCTAAAGAATTTCGACGAATCTTTCATCAACGAGAACGCTCTCAACGCCATCAAGTCCTTGTTTGGCTTCCTCAAGTGATATAGGACGAACCCGTTTTAAACCCAATTAAACCCGAATTACCCATTGAAAACCCAAACGAACCCAAATACAATTCGGGTTTTTGGGTTCAATGTTTCAGAACCCGAACAACAACACACGTAATGCTTCCCTTGGGATTAACCCTGCCGACGCCGCCCCTCTAGTCGGGAGTATCGTCGAGAAAGGCGTTTCCGAAGTTAAGCCCTTGTCTCCGATTCCTCCGCCGACGCCCTCCATTCTTCCTTTTCCTGTGGCTCGCCATCGCCATCGCTCTCACGCCCATAACTACGAGGATGATGATGTAGAAGAACAATTCATGGATGCCAACACCATTGCTGCTTTTGCTGAACCAGTCCAAAGAAAGAAGAAACAAGAGCTGGAGTTTCGAAGGTGGAAGGAGCTGCTCTCTCGGGATAATTCTGGGTCATCAAAAACCTCAGCCAGAAGTATACAAGAACCGGGTCAAGTTGGAAAACAGAGAGAATTTCGACAACCCTCAGTAAATATTGCTTCTTCTGTTGCTTCACTTGATGCGGCAACTTCAAAGAAAGTAGATAATGAGCACACTGTACCCACCAAAACAAGTGATACTCTTTCAGAATTACCTACGGCACAGTTTGATATGGAATTAGATCATCCGGCCTTAGTTGCTGACACCGAAAGTAACAAGACTGAAGGTAATATGATATCAGAGTGTACAATAAGTCCCATAACTGAGGAGAGAATTTCTTATGAAGGTACTGCCAAAGCATGTTTCCATAACACTCCAGCCTCAACTGAGACTTGGTCTAGATTGAATGGATTTGGAAGTATACAGGCGTCTTCATCTCTTGAGAGTGAGATTGACGCAGAGAACCGTTCACGATTACAAAGAATGTCACATCAAGAAATTGAAGAGGCACAGGCTGATATAATGCAGAAGATGGATCCTGCTTTGTTGAACCTATTGAAGAAACGAGGCCAGGAGAAGTTGAAGAAGCAAAGGCATTCAACGTTAGCTGACAGGGATACAAATCTTGTAAAGACTGAGAGTCAGTTTATGAGTCGAGATGTTCAGTCACGGAAGAGTGAGATAGGTACTCTATCATCTGCCTCTAATGTGATAGTGAATGAAAAAACGAGCAACATAGTTCAAAATTCAGGGACAACCAAAGGCTTGTTGTGGGATACATGGACTCAGAGGGTTGAGGCTGTCAGGGATTTGAGATTTTCTTTGGATGGGGATGTTGTCATAGATGATTTTGTCCTGGGAACTGAAGCTGGTGAGTACAAAACATGCTACGAGTTTTTTTGGATTTACTTTTTACCCTTAAAAATGATTAACTTTTGGAATAAAAAGTCATATATTCCCACAATTGATGTAAATTCTTAAGGTTTTACTTTGAATTTACAGGTGATAAGTGGTCTAACTTTGAAAGTGCTTCCGAACGTGACTTCTTGAGAACTGAAGGGGACCCTGGGGCAGCAGGATACACAATCATAGAAGCTATTGCCCTCTCACGTAGTGCGGTATGGCTGTCATCTTTTTAAGTACTTTCCATTAAGAAAATCGGTTAATTTCCTCCCTTTTGTGTAAAGCTGAAGAACATCTCCAAACCAGGGAGATGAATAGGGTTCCCCTTAGTTGATGCTCATTTGCTTTGCTTTCATCTTTCAGGTTCCCGGGCAAAGGACTCTTGCTCTGCATTTGCTTGCATCTGTGCTCGATAAAGCTATATATAACATTTGTCAAAGCAAAGTGAGATGCACGAGGACAGATGATATTAAAGCCAATAAATCCACTGATTGGGAAGCCGTCTGGGCTTATGCCCTTGGGCCGCAACCTGAGCTTGCCCTAGCGTTGAGGTACTTAAGGAAAGATTGAAGTATTGCTGCTTTTACAACTCTCATATACTAATGGGACGTCAGTTGATGTTATTTTCTTGTCTTCTTTAGGATGGCTCTTGATGACAACCATAGCTCTGTAATTCTAGCTTGTACAAGAGTGATTGTGAGTCTACTGTGCTGTGGTCGTAACGAGAGTTTCTTCGATATTTCCGAGGTAATTTTTAATATTTTACTGTACCAAATAGATATTAGTTTTCAAATAAAGATAAAATTAGGATTTTTATTGTGATGATGTTTTACAGAAAATGGCAATACATGGAAAGGATATCTTCACCGCCGCGGTGTTTAGGAGTAAGCCAGAGATTGATCTCGGCTTCCTCCATGGTGGGTATTGGAAGTACAGTGCTAAACCATCCAATATTCTGCCTTCTCATGGGGAAATTACAGATGATGGGACAGAAGATACAGGCACTATTCAGGATGACATCTTTGTAGCGGGACAAGACATTGCTGCAGGGCTGGTTAGAATGGGAATCCTCTCAAGAATTTATTACCTTCTGGAGGTCAGCTTCGTATTTGTCGATGGTATCTTTTATTATTGTCGTCATTGTCACTCGACTACAAATCTTTCATTATTCTGATGTAAATCTGAATTTCAGACTGAACCGACAGCAGTACTGGAGGAAAACATCATCTCTATACTTATTGCTATAGCAAGGCATTCTCCAACATGCTCAAATGCAGTCTTAAAGTGCCCAAGACTTGTGGAAACAATCGTGAAAAGATTCAATTTGACCAAGCGCATGGAGGTGCTCCCTTATCAGATCAATTCGCTTCGCCTATTGAAGGTAATGATCTATTCAGAAAAACTTGGGGTCGTGATTGTGTTATCAGAGATGTGTTATGGTACAACCAGATGAAACAGGGATTGCTATAACTGTTTTCTTCTTCTTCTTGTCATTTTGCAACATAGGTGTTGTCCCGGTTTGATAAAAGGACTTGCATGGAGTTGGTGAAAAGCAGAAGTCTCGATGTGGTGACATGGCATTTGTTTCAGTTCACTTCTTCTCTCGACTCCTGGGTGAAGCTAGGGGAAGCAAACTGCAAGCTTTCATCTGCCTTGATGGTTGAACAACTCCGCCTTTGGAAGGTCTGTATTCACAAAGGCTACTGCATCTCTCGCTTTGCGGAACTATTCCCAGCTTTGTGCATGTGGTTGAGTTGCCCATCATTTGAAATGCTCATGGACAATAATCTCATCTGCGAGTTTGCTTCAGTCTCAAAGGAGGCCTTTTTGGTACTTGAGGCTTTGGCCAGGACGCTTCCTGATATATATTCGCAGAACAGTTCAGTGAATGACTCTGAGGCTTGGGAGTGGAGCTTTGTTGGTCCTATGATTGATGCAGCCCTGAGCTGGATTACGTCGACTTCCAAATTGATTGAACAACAGAAGGGAATGGAGAACAGCTCTGTGTTAATCACTTCTTTGTTGTGGGTGTACTCAGCTGTCATGCATACTATTTCCAGAGTGCTTGAGAAAGTCACTGCCAATGTAGAGGGAGAACCTCTGCCATGGCTGCCAGAGTTCGTTCCAAAGATTGGCCTCACGATTATCAATTACAGGCTTCTAAGATTTTGTGCTGTTGATGAGAGTAGATACGCAATCGACTCTTCTGGGTGTACATCTTTCGTGGAATCTTTATGTTATCTGAGGCAACACTCTAAAGACGAAGAACTATCATTAGCTTCAGTGAGTTGCCTTCACGGGTTAATCCAAACCGTTGTCTCCATTCAAACTCTGATACAGTCTGCTAGATCCGGGATGAAAACCCGTCCTCAGGAATGCATTTCCTCTAGAGATGAATCTGTGCTTGCGAAAGGAATACTGATGGAGTCCTTAGCTGAAATCAGATCTTTGCGCAATGTATTTAGGCACTTGATTGCATCAGAGTGGCCTCTCGTGCAATCTGTTGAGGTATATGCTCGAGGGGGACCTGCCCCCGGGCTGGGACTTGGGTGGGGTGCTACTGGTGGCGGTTTTTGGTCAACCAGAGTTCTTTTGGCACAAGCTGAATCATACTTCCTCAGCCTCTTGCTCAGTATCCCTTCTGTGGACTCTGATATGAACTCCTCGGAGGATCGGGAATTGGCTGTTATGATGGACAGAATAACTTCTGGTTTAGCCATGAGCTTGATCGCAGGTCCAAAGGATCATATACTTGTGGAGAAAACCTTCGACTTTGTCCTTCAACCACATGCTTTAGAACATTTTGCGCGCTGTGTCAAGTCAAACAAGAGATTCGGAGCGATTGAATGGGAATATACAGAAGAGAACTATCTTCGCATGAGCAGCGTACTCGCTTCTCACTACAAACGCAGATGGCTTCAGCCTAAGATAAAATCTAAAGTTGATAACAGAGACCCCATGCCACAGAAGCCCACAGCGGGTCTGGACACAATTCATGAGGACATTGAAATGTCAGACTTTTCTGGTCAAGGCCGTAAATCCGAATCCTTGATTGTAGAGTGGGTTCATCAGAGACTTCCCCTGCCTCCGCACTGGTTCCTCAGTGCCATATCAGGCATTCGCAGCGACAAAACCTCACAGCTGGAATCGATGGATTTTCTTGAAGTCACCAAGGCTGGAGTTTTCTTTCTTGCAGGACTCGAGTCGGTGTCTGGTTTAACATCTCATCCTTCTCCTGTTGTGAGTGTCCCATTGGTTTGGAAGTTTCACGCTTTATCTGCAGCTTTACACGCCGGAATGGACATCCTTGAAGACAAGACCACTAGGAACCTCTATGAGTGCCTTCAGGAGATGTATGGGCAGTCACTAGACGAAGCAAGATTGAATCTGAGATTCAAATCTGAGATTCATGATAACTACTCGGCATTTGTGGAGACACTGGTGGAGCAATACGCTGCTGTTTCGTATGGGGACATACTGTATGGGCGGCAAGTCTCGATGTACTTGCATCAATGTGTGGAGCCCTCTGTTAGGATTGCTGCATGGACTGTGCTCTCTAATGCTCGCGTCCTTGAGCTTCTGCCGAGTCTTGAGAATTGCTTGGGACAAGCTGAAGGATACCTTGAACCCTTTGAGGTAATACATACAGTTTGTTGTTGTTGTTGTCGAATAGAATGGAGTAAAGAGATGGGTGTTATGTGGACAGGAGGAGAAGGAAGCGGTCATTGAGGTCTACCTGAAATCGTGGACTGGTGGAGCCCTGGACAGAGCCGCGAGGCGAGGATCAATGGCCTTCACCCTCGTCCTCCATCACTTTTCTTCTTTGATTTTCGAAAGTGAAGCCATCGAGAAGCAACCGCTGAGAAACAAGCTTGTGAAGTCGCTATTGAGAGATTACTCAAAGAAGCAGCAGCAGCGTGAGGTATATATATATATATATATATACATATATGTATCTTTCTCTCTGTGCAAATCTGAATGAATGAATGGATGGGTGTTGCAGGGGATGATGCTGAATCTGTTGGGTTATAAGAAAAGGTGCATGGAAGAAGAAGAATGGAGTATCCAAAGGAAGAAGAGATTGGAGCTGATGAAGGATGCTTGCCAAGGAGACTCCTTTCTCATCTCCCAACTCCATAAGCTCCACTCATTCTTCTTTTAATTAACAATGTTTTTTATATTTATATTTTTATATATAATGTTATAAATATCAATTTTTTTGGCTTTTACAATATATAAAACTAGTTTTGTATTATTTTACCAAAAGTTGACATAAAAGTTGAATAAAATATATATATATATATGCATAAAATGTGTAATATAAAGTAAATAAATTAAATTATTATTTTATGTTATAAGATATTGTATTGATATCCATATACAAAATTACTTTTGCATATTTCCTGCATTGTAATGATCTCTTCTACCGCACGTCTTTTTTTACCGTCGGATATCAATTTTTAATCATAATTTTTACTTTTTTTAAAAAATGTAGAAAATAATTTTGTATATAGATACAAATATCCGAATATTTACACATATTTGAATTTACGAATACGAAAACGAATAATAAAATTGAATATTCAATGAATACGAATACAAATACGAATAATCGAATATTTATAGATATTCGGTATTTGTCCACCCTTAGTTATTTTTCGTGTTGTCCAAAATACAAAACTATCAAATAAAATTAGTTAATTTCCACAGGAATAGATAACATTGATTTACTCGAAATCGAACATTATACGAGTATTACACTTGATAACAGTTTTAGAAAAAATGATAACATTTTTACATTAAAGAGGAAATATATTTGAAAAATTGTTTTCCATTTACATTTTAATTACTATTGTCAATTTTTGAATTTTATGTAACATCATTACCATAATTTAAAATCACATTTAAAATTTTATTTTGCAAAAATAAAAAAACTAAACTTTTTTACTATTCTAATTTTGCTCCCTCACTCTTTTTTCACAAAATACACCATTATCTTTCTCGAACTTTTTTTAAAAATAGAATAATTTTACATTTTTAAATAAATTTCATTTTTTAAAAATAAAAAATAATTTTTAACATATTTAAATTTTCACATAATACATTATTTCTGTTGACAATTTTATAAAATTTAATTCATTAATAAAAATATTTTCGTTAATAAATTATATTTTTAAAAAAATTTAACAACCTTCAAAAAATTATTTAAATTTAATAAAATAATATATCATTAAATACACACATAATACTAAAATACCATTAAACCTAAAATATCATTTTTTATTCTCTCTCCCCCTTTTTGATCTCTCCCGCCGCCTCAATTTCTTCTCCTTCTCTCTCTAGTCTTCTCTCTCTCCTCGCCTTCTTCTTCTTCTTCTCTTCTTCTTCTGCATTTTCCCTTTTCTTGAAGCCTCCCTTCTTTCAGCCGCCTTGCCACCCCTCTCTCAACCGCCTCCCCTCCCTTCAACGCCTCCCCTCCACCACCGCCCGCTCGCCTCCCCTCCCTCACCTCCCCAACCGTCACCTCGCCTCGTCTCCGCCTTACCTCCTCCACGGCTCGCCTCCCAATAACCTTAGAAACCATCTGAAAATTCGGTGAACAGTAACCTGTGACTATCCAAGGGCTCAAAATTAACCAACAAAAAAAATACATAATCTAATGTTGAATATAGTGACATACTAGGATTTTGTTTTATATAGTACTAGATAAATGCAACCTTTTTTAGTCATCAAAGCTCCCATCTACTTCGCTTGCTCCGTCCGATCAAACATCTAAGCTTTGTCGATACTTCCAACGCGATGCTCTTCTCCGCTACACCGACGCCATTAACGCCCTCCTTTTGCTTTCGTTCTAAGAAATTACCTACTCTCCCTCTCTCACTCCCCCGTCGATCATTTGCCTGTTCATCCTCTGATGGATCCACGCCGGTTCAGTTCGATCTCAAGACTTATTGGATGACCCTTATGGCGGAGATCAACGAGAAGCTGGACGAGGCGATTCCGGTCAAGTGCCCGACGCAGATCTACGAGGCCATGAGGTACTCCGTCCTCGCCAAAGGCGCCAAGCGAGCGCCGCCTGTAATGTGCGTGGCTGCCTGTGAGCTCGTCGGCGGTAACCGCCTCGCCGCTTTCCCAACCGCTTGCGCCCTAGAAATGGTTCTGCCTTTTTCTTTTTATTTTACTTTTTCGATGCTTTATGATTGGTAGATCCGTCATCTTAGCTATCTGGAAATCATACATTGGATGGCTTTATATGCTTGGATTGGATTCCATCGAATCATATCATTCGATGAGCTACAAATGGAAACTTTGGGTTCTTGCATCTGTTTAAAGCTTGGGAATCAATCTTCAGAACTGTATGATATAAAAGTGTCCAACTGTAGTGCTCCTAGGAAACGATGTCTGATAGCACAAGTGTTTCATTTGTCGTGTCATAATGTTGCAGCTTTTTGGGTGGCTCAGGTCCATGCTGCCTCGCTGATACACAACGACCTTCCCTGCATGGACGATGATCCGGTGCGCAGAGGACAGCCCTCGAACCACACGATCTATGGAGCAGACATGGCGATATTAGCGGGTGACGCTCTGTTCCCACTTGGTTTCCAGCACATTGTGTCCCACACGCCACCTGATCTGGTACCCCGGGCCAGGGTGTTGAAAGTGATAAGTGAAATAGCCCGGACTGTTGGGTCGAGGGGAATGGCAGCTGGGCAGTATGTGGACCTGGAGGGAGGGCCGTACCCAGCGACATTCGTGGAGGAGAAGAAATTTGGGGAGATGGGGGAGTGCTAGGCAGTGTGTGGAGGACTGTTGGCGGGTGGGAGTGAGGAAGAGATAGAGAGGTTGCGTAGATACGGGAGAGCCGTAGGGATGCTATACCAGGTGGTGAACGATCTTTTGGATGGAGAAGAGACTGATAAGAAGCAGAAGAAGAAGAAGAAGAAGCAGGCATGGATGGGTCGGGAGAAGGCGAAGGAACTGGCGGAAGAGCTGAGAGTAAAGGCTAAAGATGAACTGAAAGGGTTTGATGATAAGTACGGTGAAAGAGTTGTTCCTCTCTACAGCTTCGTTGACTACGCTGCCCATCCTGCCTTTGTATTACCCCCTTTCCCTTTCCATGTTTAATTTTCCCTTTTTCTTTTTTTTTTCTATCTATGATGTGTACAAGAATATTTAAGTATATTTATTCACGATGAATAACAATTATAGGATTTTTTATTTTGTCTAAATTCACTGAATCTATATGTAAATAAACTTCCTTTTGGTCACTTCTCTTGTTGGGCTTCTTCTTCCATGGATATGGGAATTGATAACACCTAGATGGTATCACTTTTAGGCTAGATATTCACATCGTTTTCGTATATATTTCATAACACGAGTTACAATTTCGATACGATTGTCCTTTATATATGTCCTTTTTATTAGTTTTCAGGTTTTAAGGCGACAAGGCCTAAACGAGTGTAAAAAGGCAAATTCCTGAATCAAACCGCACATATTGAAGATACAAATCATTCGGAGCCAAATTCAAGCCACGGAACTTAATGGAACACCCGAGCATCGAGCGGAAAAGAGCTAAGGCATGAAATGAAGAGTGCCCGCTCGGGCAGAGCTAAGGCGAAATGAAGAGTGCCCGCTCGGGCACTGAGGCTACCCGCTCGGACAAAAGCTACGGGGATAATTACAACAATCTACACGACCCGGGCACGAAGACAACATGATCGGATGACCATGCGCGCTCGGGCAGCAACAAGGTACCCGCTCGGGTTGGAATTAGACATGAAAATCCCCGAGAGTTTACACGACTCAGGCTGGTAGACCACGCGGTCGGGTAGTGATGCCCGATCGGGCTGAGTGATGTACACGATCGGGCTGCCTTCAGCACGACCGGGTAAAATGTATACCCGAGCGGGGCGCCTTTTTCGCAACAATACTTTTAGAGTTTGAATGAGCAAATTAGAGGAGGAGATCAGTTCCAGAGACGAGAGGGCGACGGCTAGGGCAAGGAAAGGCTTGAAAATCATCAGGAAAAGGCTCGGGAGACACTGGAGAAGGAGAGAAGCATCAATTCGGACTTCGGTAACATAATAGGGAAGATCGAGGCATCGGATTTTCTAGGTTTTATCATGTTTAGGATTATGTTATTTTGATTGACAGTAAACTCCATGAGTGAGTAGATTCCCAACTATGGGCTAGGGATATCGGTTTTGTAATGGATGTACAAGTTATGCGTTAATGCTTAGATCTATCGTATTTGTCTTGATATTCGGTTCTATAATCAACATCGTTAACGTTCATACTAGTGATGCCCGCTCAGTAACATAGGAATTCGTGTTTTGTTGGAAGGTTAAAATATGAATCCGGAACTGTTGATTGTAGGTTAAGTTCGATTAATGAGAATCTGACCGGTCGGTTAATCGGCTTAGGAATTAGGATTGCGCGCGCAACGCTACCGTAGTTACGAGTTAATCGCTGCTGTAAGGTAGGATTGCACGTAATTATGGTTAGGAGGTTTAGGCTCGGCAGAATCACTCCTCACTTTAGAACATGAATTTCCCATTATCAAGATAATTCGATAGGTTTATGATCCTTAGTTGTTACATCCTTGTGATTCTCGGTATCCCAAAACCCGTAGTTTTCTTAATCGTCAAGTCTTCCGTGTCCTTCCATCGCTGTCACCATTTAGTTTAGTGTTTTAGATATTTACACCACTTCATCACAACAGGAGCCGTGAAGCGAAATTCTGGGCCCAAATAGCGTATGGAGATTATTCGACGAGGTCCAAAGCCAGCCACATACGCCATCCCGCCCTAAGGTATTTCCACTACTTCCTAGTCTCCTCTATCCTAGGAAAAGGAGCATAAGGCGGAGTCAACCATACGGAGTTGGCATACCTTAGGCGTGTGGTACACACAAGCTTCGGTCACGACGAGTGGGACATACTTGACGTCGACTTGGCATCTTTAGTTATGCGGCACTTTCACAACATTGTCACCGAGAAATGCAGCACAGACACGAAGATTATGTGTGGTGGGATTGTCACGATGATAGCGCGTAGAGTCGGGATCAACCTTGGCATTCTGATAGAGGATAAGATTAATGAGGAGCCCGAGCCGAACCTTCAGAACTTGCACAACCGAAGGGCAATATCGATCGAGCGGTACATAGTTGTATGGAGCTACAAGGACGAACACAGTCGAAACTTGGAGGTCGACCTACATGAGATTCAGATGCCGGGATTAGACGAGGAGGGTATACGATTCAGGATCTGCACCAGGACACATCGGCCCGGGACTAGGTGAGGTAGATCAGCTCGAGCCGCTGCACCAGGACCGTCGATGTCTAGACAGCACAGCCGACGCGTCACTCACTCTCGTACCCGCCCAGAATACCGTCATCACCGCTCTGACTTTCCTTCTATGGAAGGTGTCTCCGACGTTCTCAGGTATGTTGCGGATGAGAGTAGATATGAGTCTTTTATGGCAGAGCAGAGGTACGACCTAGAGGCAGCGAGGCACGACATTGAGGCTGTGAGATATGCGGAGCAACAGCAGTTCCAGGAGCAGTCCATTCAACACACGTACTATCTCACGGAGTCCGTTTGCAGATTCCAGCAGCTCAGCATGCAGCACTATCAGGAGTTGTACATGCCGATCCCGCAGGACTGCCACACTGGGCCTATTCCATACCGTCCGCACATCCCATACGAGCTGCAGTCATTTTACTTCCCATCTGGGGAAGGGGCACCCGCGGAGCTAGCAGACCCTCCGTCCACCCACGGTGGAGAGGAAGAGGATTAGGCCACCATTCTTCCTTTTTCCTTTTCTTTATTTTTCTATTTCTTGTTTTATGGACCTATTTTCTTATTTTATTTCTTTTTTCGTTTTCGCGTATATGTACGCTCTTTCGGACTTATTGATGTAGCACTTTCTTCTCTATCTTTTGCGTTGCATGATCCTTATCATAGGTTCCTCACAATAACACCCGCATTAGAGCAAGAGAGTGTTACAAATTCGGATGTATCACAAATTCGAGAAAGCAAAATACACCAGGTGTACTCGTTCTTCTTTCATATATTTTCTCGAATTTTTCGCATGCGAGTATCCCTCATAGATCTCGAACACCAAGACTGTGTTCCGTTCAGGTCTTGGGGGTACTCTTTTGAGTGATACGATATTTTTCATTATGAGTGACATATTTGCGATTAGGGTTAGGATTAGGAATAATAGATGGATACCTAGTACGAATTTTCGAGTTTAGTCATTGTTTTGCGACCTTGTCGAATCGTGAACAATAGTCTAGATTTGCTTAGAAGTCTTTTGGATACCGATTAGTCGAGTAGTTGTGCTTGAAGCCATGATCTATAGTTGTATTCACCCCCTAGGTTTCAGTACCAAGTATCCATATCTCCGTGTATACCGTTTATCCCTTGCTTGTTCGATATATCTTTACCGTTCACGAGTTATTAGATTCCACACGCTTATACTCCGCTGTCATCTTGGAAAATTTTTAATTATTTCAGATTTATATTGACATGAGTACATCGAGATCGATGGTTCGAGTCTAAGTGGTGGGTTGAGGCACTGTTCTACGTCCTAAGGGTTAAAGAGATGCGTAATCTATCGAAAAAAAATATGTTCTTCAATAACGCACCTCTTCACTCCGCTAAGGTTACACGACCTTATGAGTATGCCATAGGCAGCCTGGGTCTAAGTAGAAAGCCATCCCTCTTCGACTTCGACGTCCTAGGAACCAAGCGTGGATCTAAGTATCGAAAAAAATGAATAAGCACGAGAAAATATGTTTAATGATATCTTAAGTTTAGGGGAATTGGTATGGAGATCGCTTGGACGTTGTCTAGGGTTGTGAAATAGACTTAGATAATTGGTTGGATTGCATGGCTCGGAAATTTCGGTTGATATAAGTCTAAACTCGATACGCTTAGGCTTTCGTTCATGTGACGCGTTGATTTGCATAATGACTAACTCTTTGAATATTCTCGTGCTAGTATCCATCGTTGTTAGACTCTTCTTATACTTGCTTTAGTTTTTTAGGACAAACAAAGGTTCAGGTCTGGGGGAGTTTGATAAAACGTAGAGTGTATCACTTTTAGGCTAGATATTCACATCGTTTTCGCATATATTTCATAGCACGAGTTACAATTTCGATACGATTGTCCTTTACATATGCCCTCTTTATTGGTTTTCAGATTTTAAGGCGACAAGGCCCAAATGAGCGTAAAAAAGCAAATTCATGAATCAAACCGCACATATTGAAGATACAAATCACTCGGAGCCAAATTCAAGCCACGGAACTTAATGGAACACCCGAGCATCAAGCGAAAAAGAGCTAAGGCATGAAATGAAGAGTGCCCGCTTGGGCACTAAGGCTACCCGCTCGGGCAAAAGCTACAGAGATAATTACAACAATCTACACGACCCGGGCACGAAGACAACATGATCGGGTGACCATGCCCGCTCGGGCAGCAATAAGGTACCCGCTCGGGTTGGAATTAGACATGAAAATCCCCGAGAGTTTACACGACTCAGGCTGGTAGACCACGTGGTTGGGTAGTGATGCCCGATTGGGCTGAGTGATGTCACGATCGGGCTGCCTTCAGCACGACCGTGTAAAATGTGTACCCGAGCGGGCCGCCTTTCTCGCAACAACCTACTTTTAGAGTTTGAATGAGCAAATTAGAGGAGGAGATCAGTTCCAGAGACGAGAGGGCGACGGATAGGGCAAGGAAAGGCTTGAAAATCATCAGGAAAGGCTCAGGAAACACTGGAGAAGGAGAGAAGCATCAATCCGGACTTCGGTAACACAATAGAGAAGATAGAGGCATCGAATTTCCTAGGTTTTATCATGTTTAGGGTTGTGTTATTTTCATTGACAGGTAACTCCATGAGTGAGTAGATTCCCAACTATGGGCTAGGGATATCGGTTTTGTAATGGATGTACAAGTTATGCGTTAATGCTTAGATCTATCATATTTTTCTTGATATTCGGTTCTACAATCAACATCGTTAACGTTCATACTAGTGCTGCCTACTCAGTAACATAGGAATTCGTGTTTTGCTGGAAGGTTAAAATATGAATTCGGAACTGTTGATTGTAGGTTAAGTTTGATTAATGAGAATCTGACCGATCGGTTAATCGGCATAGGAATTAGGATTGCGCGCGTAACGCTACCGTAGTTACGAGTTAATCGCTGCTGGAAGGTAGGATTGCACGTAATTATGGTTAGGAGGTTTAGGCTTAGCAGAATCACTCCTCACTTTAGAGCATGAATTTCCCATTATCAAGATAATTCGATCGGTTTATGATCCTTAGTTGTTACATCCTTGTGATTCCCGGTATCTCGAAACCCATAGTGTTCTTAATCGTCAAGTCTTCCGTATCCTTCCATCGATGTCACCATTTAGTTTAGTGTTTTAGATATTTACACCACTTCATCATCTATTTCAAACCGTCTTAGTTTAGTGATATTCTTAGAAAAGGCTGCATTAGTCCCTAGAGTTCGACCCTGGTACTACACGAACCGTATATTTGCGGTAGAGTGGTCTAGAAAATATTATTGCTTGAGTTTTCGCACATCAGGAATCAATTAAAGATAACTGTTAATGGGATAAGATATGTGATCAGTGATGTGTACTATGTGTAAAGGATATACATGTACAAGGGCATAAAAGTAATTTTTGTAATTAGGTCTAATCTTGTAATTAGGTCTAATCTTCTCTTTTTGTACATATAACCGTTTAGGCTCATTCTAATGAAATTAATCACAATTCAAAATTATCATGGTATCAGAGCTGATCAATTCTAACGACAACCCTAACCCTCAAATTTGAATCTCTTGGCCGGCCCTCCTCATCTTCAAGCCGCCGCCGCTCCTCCTCCTATCCTCTTTGGCCGCCGTTCACCTTTCCTCTTTGGCCACTATTCATTGGCCATCGTTCACCCTCTTTTTCTCCTCCCTTCCCGTCGTCCTAGCCCTCACAAAAAGCCTCCAACCGAAATCAGATCTCCCTGGCCGTCGTTCTCGCCCCGCGCCTCGCGTTTCACCTAGCGTCTCATCTCTCGCCTCGCGCCTCTCGCCTCTCGTCTCGCGCCGCACCTCTTGACTTGTGCCTCGCCCCTCGCCTTGCGTCTCTAGTCTTGCATCTCTTGTTTTCCCCAGCCGCCTCCGTCCCCTCCTCCACCAATGGCCGGCCAAACCAGTAACCCTACCGTCCGTCTCTCCGATGCGGTCCCAACTTTTGATCCACAACATCCGCTCAGCACTCTTCTCACGGTAAACATGACCAATATTACCAAGTTGACACCGACCAACTTCCTCACGTGGAATGTTTAGGTTCGAGCCCTCCTTGAAGGACACAATCTCCAATGCTTCATCGAGGACAATTCCATTGTTCCTCCGGCCAAGATCTACCGCAATGGTGTGTCCGTTGACAACCCTAATTTTCAGTTATGGAAGCAACAAGATCGTCTCCTCTTCTCAGCCCTCTTTGGAGCCATATCGG
>CM071875.1:28995790-29024610 GCA_036759665.1 Gynandropsis gynandra
ACATATTGTAGACGTTAAAACTGCTACCGGTATCCAATACCCATCTAGATGAATCAATAGTGGTTAAGGAAATCATGAAAACATTTTCCATGAATGTCTTACCTTGTTTCTTGCCCTTGAGAGACTACAGTTATTCCTTGCAGTTCCTCTTCCAATGCCCTTTCTTCTTGCAGAAGAAACACTCGGCTTCTGATTGGTTGGCCTTGGTGGTACCGCCCTTTGCCCTGGTCACATCAAACTTGGACGTGCTCTGCCTGGTCTTGGGCCTCTTCTTGACTTTCCTCTTCTGATAAAAGGACTGCCCAACCATCAGCACAGATCCCGATACCCTCTTCCCAATGGACATCTGTTTCTCATACTCAGTGAGCATGTTGTGCATCTCATGCAACTCAACGTCCAGCTTGTTCATGTTGTAGTTGACCACGAACGGGGAGAAGGACTCCGGAAGTGAGTGCAAGATCATCTCATGATGCATCTCCTTGCAGAAGGTATACCCAGCTTCTCAAGCTGTTTTATCAGACTAATCATCCGAAGAACATGGGGTGCCACAGGAGATCCCTCACTCAGAGCGGACTTGAACAAAGTCCTTGACAGCTTGGACCTTACCGTCCGACTCTTGTCACCGAACATCTTCTTAAGATGCTCCATGATCTGCTTAGCATCCATATGCTCGTGTTACTTGTAGAGTTCGCCACTCATTGACGTCAAGATGAGACACTTCACAGTGATACACTTTTCCTCGTATTTGGTGTATTCATTGAAAGTCTCGTCATTTGCTGGGTCTGGCACTAGAGGAGCCGGTTAGTTGATTACATCGATCAGCTTCTCATGTGTCAGTACCAGCCGCAAATTGCGTTGCCACTCGTCGAAGTTTTCATAACCAGCTTGTTGGTCTCATGAATTAGACGCAAATTGAACTGAGACATTCTCTGATATCTGAAAACGAAAGGAAAATTTATAGCAGAGAGTTAGACATCGTATATATATCATTAAGATATGGACTTCATCTAAATGATATACTCGCTAATGAATGTTACGATAACATTAGAAATCTTATTTCCAATTAGCATCAAACTATAACTATATGCCTGAGCCCCTTGGTAGTCAAGACGTTTTCCAAACATATAAAATAGATTCTTTATAAATTTTATCCCCATAAAATTTATAGTGATTTTACTTCGGCGCTATATCACATAGTCACCTGGTAGTCAGGTCGTTCCTATCGATATAGTTGAGTTCTGTAGCTCTCTCTCCGGTTCCACTAAACAGAGATTTGATCATCTTGCTAGTGAGACAGGACTCACAAGTCGCATAAGATTCATAATCGAAATGGCCTAGAAGACCATCTTTATGCAACCTGTTTATCCTCTTCTTACCGATGTGACCAAGTCTACAATACCAAAGGTACGTCTGTCTTTGACGATCATCTACCTTTCTCTTATGACCCGAAACATGCATGTTAATTTGTTCTATATTAACATCAGGTAAGATATAAAGTCCTTGTTGCAAATAACCATTCACACATAAATCATCACCATGATAAATAGAGCAAATGTTATTACTGAAAACTGTTCGAAATCCACGTCTATCAAGCATAGAAATAGAAATTATGTTCGAAACAAACTTCGGAACATAATAACAGTCGTCTAGCAACAAAGTCTTGCCCGTAGGCATAATAAGGGAAATACATCCTACGGCTAGAGCAGCAACACTTGCGCCATTTCCAACCTTCAGACTGAACTCTCCCTTCCTGAACCTCCTACTGATCCTCAGCCCCTGCAACATATTGCAAACGTTAAAGCTGCTACCGGTATCCAATACCCATCTAGATGAATCAAAATTAGTCAAGGATAACATGAAAACATTTTTCATGAGAATCTTACCTTGCTTCTTGCCCTTCAGAGACTGCAGGTATTCTTGCAGTTCCTCTTCCAATGTCCTTTCTTCTTGTAGAAGAAACACTCGGCTTCTGATTGGTTGGCCTTGGTGGCGCCGCCCTTTGCCTTGGTCTCACCAGACTTAGGTGCGCTCGGCCTGGTCCTGGGCCTCTTCTTGCCCTTCCTATTCTGATAAGAGGACTCCCCAGCCATCAGCACAGATCCCGATACCCTCTTCCCAAAGGACATTTGTTTCTCATACTCAGTGAGCATGTTGTGCATCTCATGCAACTCAACGTCCAGCTTGTTCATGTTGTAGTTAACCACGAACGGTGAGAAGGACTCCGGAAATGAGTGCAAGATCATCTCCTGCTGCATTTCCTTGCAGAAGGTACACCCCAGCTTCTCAACCTGTTCTATCAGACTAATCATCTGAAGAACATGGGGTCCCACAGGAGATCCCTCACGCAGAACGAACTTGAACAAAGTCCCTGACAGCTTGGACTGTGCTGTCCGACTCTGCTCACCAAACATCTTCTTAAGATGATCCATGATCTGCTTAGCATCCATATGCTCGTGTCGCTTATGGAGTTCGCCACTCATCGACGCCAAGATGAGACACTTCATAGTGATACACTTTTCCTCGTACTTTGTGTATTCACTGAAAGCCTTGTCATTCGATGGGTCTGGCACTGGAGGAGCCGGTTTGTCGATCACATCGATCAGTTTCTCATGTGTCAGCACCAGGCGCAAATTGCGTTGCCATTCGTCGAAGTTTTCACCAACCAGCTTATTGGTTTCGAGAATTAGACGCAAGTTGAATTGAAACATTCTCAGGAGATCTAAAAACGAAAGGAAATTTACAGCAGAGAGTTAGACATCGTAAATATCATAAAGACATGGACTTCATCTATATGATATTTTTCGCTAATGAATGTTACGATAACATTAGAAATCTTATTTCCAATTAGCATCAATCTATAACTATATGCTGAGCCCCTTGGTAGTCAAGACGTTTCCCAAACATATAAAATAGATTCTTTATAAATTTTATCCCCATAAAATTTATAGTGATTTTACTTCGACTCTATATCACATAGCCACCTGGTAGTGAGGTCATTCCTATAGATATAGTTGAGTTCATCCTTCTGCTCATGGTCGGATAACAATTAAGTTTATGTCCCCCGGGTAGTTCAGGCGTATACAAAAACTAATTGTTTCCTCCCACTAGACATCTGATGTCGTAGACGTACACATCAAATTCTTGAACTACATGCCTCCTGGTAGTCAGGCCCGTACCATGTAAACGAGAACCTATTCAAACGTCTACGATGAAGGAAAAGCCTAACGATAAACAATTTATCATTTTAAAACTCAATTATTAATTAAAATTCTTAATTTCAATATATCTCTATATCACATAGTCACCTGGTAGTCAGGTCGTTCCTATCGATATAGTTGAGTTGGCCGTGAAGCCCCGACTGCCAAACCTCCGACGCCGACGACTCGGCTGGCTGCAAAACGCCGGTTCCGGCGCCTGCAAACCTGTTGGTCGATCGAGGAGCAAGAAACGATTAGGAAACGATTTGGTTTCTGAAAAACCCAAACCGCGCCGCCGTTCGCCTTCATTCCTCGACGCTCACCGCCAGACCCCGCCATCGCCCGTCCCGTGCGCCGCCATCCCCGGCCTCCAGCGCTGAAGACCCGTCGCGCATCCTCCCAGCCGCACGCTCGACTCAGCCACGCGATGGAGTCACGAAAAACCGCCCTTTTCCGCCTCTCCTTCGCCGTGCCGGTCCAAGCGGTGCCGCGGCGTTTTCCCTAGGACAGACCGACCCTTCGCCGTCGACCGCTGCCGACCCTCGTGCGGCAAGCTAGGGTTTCAGCCGCGCACGTTCTGTTCTTGTGCACGCGCGCGCGATTGTTACAATTTTCCGATTTGTTTTTTACAAAAAATTCAAAAAAAACTAATCTAAACAGATGACCAGACGCTCTGATACCACTGTTGGGTTGATTTGGGAAGCGGAAGTGTGTTTTATCAACCCGAATTTTGGATCTAGTCATGTTTGGATTAGTTTTTTCGGGTTTCAACGATTACAAATATAGAAACGATTTCGAATATATCTGTTAACGTTGAACGAGTGATTATCGGATGATAGACTTGATAGTACAAGTCCTCTACGTGTATCCACGCCGAGATCGGATTCTGCCTTCAACCTTTGGTGCGGAATTCTCGATGAACGAAACTGTTTCGTTCTTCCTTTTCTTTTGATGGCTATTAGGTTTTGTGTTTTTGATTCTGTAAATCTCATAACGAAAACCTAATTTTCGTTTCTTATATAATTTTTAACTTTTAATAATTACACTTTTAACCCGAGACTATTCAAATATTACATAACAGGCATATAACTTTCAATCTCCCACTTGCCTTTACGTAATATTTCAAACAGTCAAAGTATATGTATCTCCATACACATACTTGCCTGTACATCTGATGTACTAACCCCAAAAGAAAATCAAGTACAATTATATTCTTCGGTGCTAGCGGATGAATATAATTGTATTCCACACTGATTGTCTAACAATCATAAGCAGATACCGAGACACTCGTATGCGTGTGACCTCGTAGGTTCATCACTAAACCGGTAGTCAATTAGTTTCCACTAATTAACTAATCGAGGTTGGCGTCTAGCAACACTCCCCTGAAGGTATGCCAGCTCAATCATTATGTTTACATGTAGGATTTTAATAGTTGATATGACCTTTTTGGTATGTTACTTTACTTGCTAATAATGATATGTGATTATACTTGAATCACTAGGTATGGATGTGAAAGATAGAAATCGAAAGCCTGTTCTTGTTCTTGGAGGAAAACTTGAAGGATCAAACCCCATACGAAAGAGAAGGGAACGAACTTGCAGCAAGCGGCACAAACCAGCATATAACCACTGTAAATGGAAGTTTCAATCACTATGTATTCTTTTTTTTTTTCTGCATTCACTGATAGAATAATTGAATTACCAGATGCAAATGGTTCTGGATGGTGGGACTGCGACATGGAAGGTGTTGACAGTGAAGAAGTAGGCTATGGTGAAATGTGGGAAGGAGTTGGTTCAACAACATTTTGGAGATATTGTTGATTGGCACTAACTATAACCACTCATCGCTTCTTACTTAGCTTTACATGATCAAAGCTCGATGACCCTTGAGATGTTCCAAGTTGTAGTTTAACTATTTCTTACTGAAAGTGTTATGTCTTTTCTGTAATATTTTGATAGTCTAGGGTTTAAGTTGTAATTATTAAAGGTTAATAATTATAAATAAATGAAAAACAAGTTTTTGTTATCAGAATTTGATTAGCAAAATCAAAGGAAATTCTAAAAGCCGTAAAAAACCGAAGAACGATAAAATGTTTTTCGTTCTTAATCGGAGAATTCCACTCCAACGGTTGGAAGATAGATCCGATCTCGGCGTGGATACGCGTAGAGGGTTTGTACTACCAAGTCTATCACATCCGACAATCACACGTTCAACGAAAAGGTATTACAAAATCGATTCTAAATTTGTTCATTGTTGAAACCCCGAAAAACCAATTCTTAAACATGACTAGATTTTATATTTTTGTTGATAAAAACACGCTTCCGCACCCAAATCAACCCAACAGTGGTGCCAGAGCGTCTGGTCGTCTGTTTATGATTAGTTTTTTGAATTTTTTGGTGAAAATTTGATCGATTTTCGTGGCTCGGAGTGCGCGGCGACCGTAACCCTAGTCGGCCGCACGAGGGTCGACGGTCGATGGCGAAGGGTCGGCGCACCTCCCACTGCAACCGGCAGCGGCGGCCCGGCACAGGAGACGTCGAAATCGAGCGGCGGTTTCGTGCCCAAGGCTGCAGCCGAGTCGTGCGAAGAGAGAGGGGAAGGGTCGAGCGACGGCCTACGTGAGCAACGGTTGCGGCGATGGTCGGCGACTCACGGCGAGCGGTGAGGACGGCGCAAGAGCAGTCGCGGCAGGCTAGAGCGGCGTACGCACAAGCTTCGTGCGAATTGGGGCGTTCGCAGTCCCCCAACGCCGGCGATAAAAGGGGCGGCGACAAAAAGGGAGGCGGCGGTTAGGGTTATTCCTAACCCTAACTCCTCTAACCCTAACCCTAGGAAAAAAATTAAAATCAAAATTAAAGAATTTTAATTTAAAAAATAATAATTAAGTTATTAGACGATAAATTGTTTATCGTTAGGCTTTTCCTTCATCGTAGACGTTTTGAATAGGTTATCGTTTACATGGTACGACCTGACTACCAGGAGGCATGTAGTTCAAGAATTCGATTCGTATGTCTATGACATCAGATGTAAAGTGTAGGGGTGTAAAATGAGCTGACTTTAAACGAGCTGGAAAATCTCAGCTCAGCTCGGCTCGCCTCTAGCTCGCCAAAAAACGAGCTGGCTCGCGAGCCAGACTATATTATTATTTTGAATTAGTTGTAATATCATATATGATAAACATATCAAACGAACCAAATAAAATATCGAAAATATGAAAACATTAATTCAAACATAATGTTATAAAATATCATTGTACTAAATAAAAAATAACTTTCTCGAATAAAAAGAATAAATATCATTGTACTAAATTCGACCACTCGTAACTTTACTAAATTGTTTTTTATTTTGTTATATCAATTATTAGAAAAATATTATAATAGTAAACTATGTTTAAACAATATATTATGTTTTATTGAATGCAATATTATATATGATATACAAAAAAGGAAAATAGTTTATTTTTGTACATGATTTCTTTTCAGGTCGCGAGTCAACTCGTCTAAGCTCGATTCGTTTTGGGTTCGGCTCGTCAGTTCGTTTTTTAAACGAGCTAGAAAATACCCAGCTCGACTCGCTTAAATATGGTCTGAGCTAGAGCTGGCTCACGAGCCGACAACTCATTTTGCACCCCTAGTCTAGTGGGAGGGATCAATTAGTTTTTGTAAACGCGTGGACTACCCAGGGGACATGAACTTAATTGTTATCCGACCATGAGCTGAAGGATGAATTCAACTATATCGATATGAACGACCTGACTACCAGGTGACTATGTGATATAGAGCCGAAGTTAGTTCACTATAAATTTTATGGGGATAAAATTAATAAAGAATCTATTTTATATGTTTGGGAAACGTCTCAACTACTAAAGGGCTCAGACATATAGTTATAGATTGATGCCAAATTGAAATAAGATTTCTAATGTTATCCTAACATTGATTAGCAAATATATCATTTAGATGAATTCCATGTATTTATGATATATATACGATGTCTAACTCTCTGCTGTAAGTTTTCCATTCGGTTTTAGATTTCTTGAGAATGTCTCAGTTCAACTTGCGAATTCTCGAGACCAACAAGCTGGTCGGTGAGAACTTCGACAAATGGCAACGCAATTGCGCCTGGTGCTGACACTTGAGAAGCTAATCGATGTGCTTGAAAAACCGGCTCCTCCAGTGCCAGACCCAGTGAATGACAAGGCTTTCGGTGAATACACCAAGTACGAGGAAAAGTGTATCACTGTGAAGTGTCTCATCTTGGCCTCAATGAGTGGCGAACTCCACAAACAACACGAGCATATGGATGCCAAGTAGATCATGGAGCATCTTAAGAAGATGTTCGGTGAGCAGAGTCGGACGGCAAGGTCCAAGCTGTCAAGGATTTTGTTCAAGTCCGCTCTGAGTGAGGGATCTCCTGTGGGACCCCATATTCTTCGGATGATTAGTTTAATAAAACATCTTGAGAAGCTGGGGTGTACGTTCTGCAAGGAGATGCAGCAGGAGATGATCTTGCACTCACTTCCGGAGTCCTTCTCCCCGTTCGTGGTCAACTACGACATGAACATGCTAGCATTAAGTTGCATGAGATGCACAACATGCTCACTGAGCATGAGAAACAGATGTCCATTGGGAAGAGGGTATCGGGATCTGTGCTGATGGTTGGCAATCCTCTTATCAGAAGAGGAAGGGCAAGAAAAGGCCTAGGACTAGGCAGAGTGCGCCTAAGACTGTTGTAACCAGGGCTAAGGGCATCGTCACAAAGGTCGACCAATCAGAAGCCGAGTGTTTCTTCTGCAAGAAGAAAGGGCATTGGAAGAGGAACTGCAAGGAATGCCTGCAGTCTCTCAAGGGCAAGAAACAAGGTAAGACATCCATGGAAAATGTTTTCATGATTTCTTTAACCACTATTGATTCATCTAGATGGGTATTGGATACCGGTAGCAGTTTTAACGTCTGCAATATGTTGCAGGGACTGAGGATCATTAGGAGGTTCAGGAAAGGAGAATTCAATCTGAAGGTTGGAAACGGCGCAAGTGTTGCTGCTCTAGTTGTAGGATCGATTTCTCTTGTAGTGCCTACAGGCAATACTTTATTGTTAGAAGACTGTTACTACGTTCCTAAATTTGTTTCGAACATTATTTCTATTTCTATGCTTGATAGATGTGGATTTCGAACAGTTTTCAGTAGTAACCTTTGCTCTATATATCATGGTGATGATTTATGTGTGAATGGTTACTTGCAACAAGGAATTTATGTCTTACTTGATGTGAACGTAGAACCAGTTAACATGCATGTTTCGGGCCATAACGGAAAGATAGATGATCGTCAAAGACAAACGTACCTTTGGCATTGTAGACTTGGTCACATCGGTGAGAAGAGGATAAACAGGTTGCATAAAGATGGTCTTCTGGGCTATTTCGATTATGAATCTTATGCAACTTGTGAGTCCTGTCTCACTGGTAAGATGATCAAATCTCCGTTTAGTGGAACCAGAGAGAGAGCTACAGAACTCCTAGGATTCAAACATACCGATGTATGTGGACCTATGAGAGTTAAAGCTATGGGTGGATATTCATATTTCATCATGTTCACTGATGATATGTCAAGATTTGGATTTGTGTTCTTGATGAGACACAAATCCGAGTCTTTTGAAATGTTCAAGAGATTCCGCATTGAAGTGGAGAAACAAACCGGAAAGAGTATCAAGGTATTGAGATCTGATCGGGGCGATGAATATCTTAGTCATGAATTTGTCGATTATCTAAGAACAAATGGGATTTTGTTTCAGTGGACTTCTCCTGGTACACCATAGCATTATTAGATATGGTCCGATCCATGATGGGGTTCACAGATCTTCCAATAAACCTATGAGATTATGCTTTAGAAGCAGATGTTTATATATTAAATAAGGTTCTCACTAAAGCAGTCTCTAAGACTCCACATGAGATATGGAAGGGACGAAAACCAAACCTAAGACACATCAAGGTTTGGGGTTGTCCGGCCTTCGTTAAGAGACTTCAGCCAGACAAGCTAGATGTTAGGTCTGACAAGTGTAGGTTCATAGGTTATCCCAAGGTAACTATGAGATATTATTTCTACCACCCGTCTGAGCACAAAGTGTTTGTGGCCAGAACGACAACCTTTCTTGAAAGAGAATTCCTTGATGAAGGAATTAATGGTGGAGAAGTAGTTCTTGACGAGATTCAAGAACCCGACGAACCAACACAAGCTCATGGACATGAGATGTCAAATGAGCGATCTTGGCTAGGAGATATGTTGTTAGGCTTCGGCACATTATCTTCAAATGTTGAAGTGACAGTGCCAGTTCAGGAACAAAATCAGGAACCTGTTCAGGAACAAGTCCAACAAGGTATCCCAGTGTAGGTTGAACTTTCTACACAAGTTTTCTTGAAAAGGTCAACACGTTCTCGGCGTGCATCTAAAAGGCTTAATCTAATGGTGCAAGAAGACGTGGTCAGTCATACATATGACGATCCGTTGACTTTCCAAGAAGCCATACAAGGCCCAGATTCTGAGAATGGTGGAAAGCCATGGAATCCGAGATGAAATCTATGAAGATCAACAAAGTATATACTTTGGTTGATTCTTCCCAGGCTTCCAGACCGATCGGTTGTAAATGGGTTTACAAGAAGAAGATTGGAGCAGACGGGCAGGTAGAGACCTATAAAGCTCATCTAGTTGCCAAGGGGTATAGTCAACGAGAAGGGATTGACTATGAGGAAACGTTCTCCCATGTGGCAATGCTCAAATCTATTTGGATTCTGCTTGCGATAACGGCATTCCATGACTATGAGATTTGGCAAATGGACGTGAAAATAACTTTCCTTAACGGAGAGCTCCAGGAAGAGGTTTTCATGACTCAACCTGAGGGTTTCATGTCGCCAACTCTAATTTATATGGTATGCAAGCTTCAGAGGTCCATTTATGGATTCAAGAAAGCTTTTCGAACATGGAACATTCGCTTTAACAAGGCAATTGAAGAGTTACACTTTGTTAGATGCGATGAAGAGCTTGTGTGTACAAGAAATTTAGTGGGAGCGCGGTTGTCTTCCTTGTGCTTTATGTGGATGACATATTGCTCATGGAAAATGACATTTCGACGTTACAAGAGACGAAGTCATGGTTGTCTAATCAGTTCTCCATGAAGGATCTAGGAGAAGCAGCCTATATTCTGGGAATAAAGATCTATAGGGATAGATCGAAGAGGTTGCTTGGATTGTCACAATCCCAGTACATCGATAGTATCGTGAGACGATACAACATGGAAAGTTCCAAGAAAGGCTATCTATCTATAGGCACTGGAATTTCTCTTTCTAGGGAGGATTGTCCTAAGACCCCAGAAGAAAGAGAACACATGAGTAGGCTTCCCTACGCTAGCGCAGTGGGAGCCATCATGTACTCCATGACGTGTACTAGGCCTGACGTAGCCTACGCACTAACACTAAGTGGTAGATATCAGGCAGATCCTTGTGAGGAACACTGGAAGGTTGTTAAGAACATTCTTAAGTACTTGAGAAGGACTAAGGACCAGTTCCTCATTTATGGTGGTTCTAACTTGGAGTTAGAAGGATTCACTGATGCGAGTTTCTCGATAGATAAGGATGACAGTCGGTCCATTTCAGGCTATATATTTTGTCTGAATGGAGGCGCAGTAAGTTGGAAGAGTTCCAAACAGGATACTATAACCGATTCGGTGACTGAAGCAGAATATATAGCGGCTTACGATGTAGCTAAAGAAGCGGTTTGGATGAGAAAGTTCATAGATGAACTTGATGTGGTACCTTCGATAAAGGAATCCGTTCCTTTATTGTGTGATAACACCGGAGCTATTGCTCAGGTGAAGGAACCAAGATCTCATCAGAAATCGAAACATGTTCTGTGGAAGTTTCACCTGATATGAGAGATCATAACACGCGGGGACGAGCAAATCCAGAAGGTGGATGGAAAGGAAAACACAACAGATCCGATTACGAAGGCGCCTGGGTCAAAGGAGTTTGACAAGCATAAGATGAGGATCGGACTGAGAGAGATGACTACCTGGCATTAGTTTATAGACTAGTAGCGAGTTGTATTATTTTAGACATCGATTTTATTTTTATAATATATGGCATTATTTTCATTTGATAAGTTTTCATAGTTGTATGATAGAGTCCAATATTAAATCTGAAACTTGACATTATGAGAGATATCATAATAAAGAGAGTCAAGTTTTGGTATGATTTGATCTGAACTGTTCTTGTTCGTAGGATCACTACCCGGACTAGAGTGATCCGGAAAAGAACAACATGTATGTGATAAGTTTCTATGGTGATAGAAATCAGTAGATCTCTTTTACTGAATCACATATATGGGTGATACACATAATAATATGATCACTGAACCGACCTAAACGGAGAAATGCTTAATGGTTAAATAACCAGTGAACTCTTATAAGATTTCTCCATATAGTTAGATAGTTAGTTTTTCCTTAGACTTGAGATCAACATAGTACCTAGCATTTCATCTATTATTCTTTGATTTTGGACACCAAGTATCTGAGAGTACTAGTTGAATAGATATTGGAAATAATTAGATATTTGTATAGTTTGTGACTGATCAAGATGAGATCCGTCAATTCTTGGTAAGAGTTTGAGCTCTATGTTGTCAGTAATCACAAGAAATTAACGGCTTAAGGACTGACGAATCAGTCCCTAATCCGTTCGAAATCTGATTCGAGACGGATTAGGGACGGTTAGATGTCGTCCACAAACGAGCGTGGCCAACCCATTTTCGTCCGCAATCCGTCCGCAAATATATACGAAAATATCTAGTCCGCATACCGTCTGCAATTTCAGACGAAAAGGTTAGTCTAGAAATCGACGCGAAACCCGGACGATATCGTGTCCAAAATTTCCGGACGGGAATAGTGCCATCCGAAAATGTTTTTTTAAATGAAAAACCAAAATTTTAAAACTAAAATTGAATTAAATAATTAGTATTCATACAATATTAAAATTATCCATTTACAAACTAGTTGGTGGTAATTGGGAATTATCAGCGTCATTGTTTTCGGCCTTATCCCAGAGGATAGTGGGCATGTGTTCCTTCATCATTCTGAGCCACTGCTGACGTTTCCTTCTTGATCGTTCAACTTCTCTTTGCAGAGCGTTGAACACTGAGCTTTGTTGTTGTAATTGTGCTTGCATCTCCGAAATTGTGTTTCGTAATTCCTCGGTCGCGACCTTTTCCTTGCCATTGGAGGGACTCACATGGTTTGATGACATTCCTCCAAGACCAAATAGACGATCTTTGTACGGTGTTACGTACTACAAAAAATATTTACATTTAATTTAAATTTGAATTATTAATAATAAATTTATTGTAAAATTATAATAAATTTACCTCGAAATACATCTCGTTGTATTCTTCTTGAGAAAGAGTCGGTTCCGTCCCATCTTCTCTTGGCGGGATATGGGACACTCGTTCTGATGCCATGTTCAAAACACCGTCTTGAATTTGTTTCGCCGTGGCATCTATCCACGAACCGTCGGATTTTTTCTTATGAGTCGTTCCAACAATTCCACGTACGATGGTTCACATCCTTTCTCTTTCGCCTAAAACAAATTTGAAAATTATGTTTTACCTATTAAGCAAATGTCACTCATAATAAAACTTTAAAAAATTTTAAATCTTACCATATCTTCGTAAACCTCCGCGAAAGAGCGAGAACCAGTAGTATGCACACTTATCCCATATCCCGTTCTATCAGAATGACGAGATCGACTAGCGCGCTCACTTCTCTCCTTAAAGATAGGAGAGTCCCAATAGGCAAGCAGCTATTCCCAGACATTATCTGGGATCCAAACGGGTTTGACATTTTGTGTCTCCCACTCGTGTTCCGTGTCGTATACAAGGTTTTTCAGTCGTTGTGCCGCATGCTTTTGAAATTCGGACTTTACTAGTCCTGTTATTGTAGGATCCCAACAAAATTGTTGCTTAAAATAATGAAATAATTATTTATTTAAATATTATTTTAAGTTTAAAATTTATAATGAAATGAATATTTAAAAAAACATACCACGAAAGCTTTCCACCATCGTTCCTTTATTTCGGCATTAGTTCGCGTCCAGTTATAACATAGACGATCATAATCAGCTTTCATCATCTTTGTGATATGACGATTGAGCTGTTTACGACCAAACCTATTAAAACAAAAATAAAAGTAAATTAAGACTTGATAATTAATTAGTTACAAAATTAATTTCAATTTAGTTTATACCAACGTGCGTCGAATGAAGAATCCGGATCTATACGAGGAAGTTTGCGTCTTTCCTCGTCCATTACTAAAAGCTCTTCCACTGTTGGTTCCTGATGCATCGGAGGCTCGTGATGCATCATCGGTTCGACCGGTGGTGGCATATGTTGATAGAAGGGATACAACATATATTGTGTCGAACCAATCGGAAATAAAATCGGATTCATAAAATCCAAATATACTGGATCCAATTGTCTCTGGTGTTCTGGACCATTAGCACTTTCTTCAGATGTTGAGCGGTTTCTGTTGTTACCGCATCTTCCAACACGACGCGACACACTAAAATTGTAATTTAAAAAATTATATAAACATTTAATTCAATGTTGATATTAAAAATTTTAATTGCTACTTGAATATTAATTAATTTTAATTTAATTTTTAAACCACATATAATTTAATATAATAACTTAATATATTTTTTAATATATGTTTTTTAACAACGTATATAACTTAACGACATAATATAACGTATATAACTTAACGTACATAATAAAACTTAACAACTAAATATCACTTAATATAACATATATTTCAATTTGACATTTTTATCGAACACCTAATCTACATAACTTACTACATACATTTATATTCAATTCTTTCAAATATATTAAACATACACCTAATCTTCATTCTATTAAACATAAAAACATATTATTTTTCACAATTTGTATATATTTCTACAAATCGTACATACACCTAATCTTCATTATATTAAGACATTTATATTTAATATATACCTCGGTGGACCGGCGGACAGACGGACCGACGGACCGGCGGCTATGCGCGACCTGAAAAAATGAAACTGAAATCAGTTTTTCGGCTATGCGGCAGACTGAAAACATGCAAACCGAGAGATATACTTACCGGACGGGCGGCGGATGGACGACGTACGACGAGCGAACTAACGGCGACGGGCGGCGGACAGAGAACAACCCGTCGAAAGAAAGATATTTTTTTCGGCCGAAATGCGAAGTGAGGAAGGGATGGTGGAAGCCGGAATTTATAAAAATTTTCGGACAGGGGTCGCGACCCGTCCGGAAATTGGAGACGACTTCCGGACAAGGGCCGTGACCCGTCCGCAAATAGGATATTCGACCGAGGGACGGGTTTCGACCGAGGGACAACATCGACCGAGGGAGAAGTTTCGACCGAAGGACGGGTTTCGACCGAGAGACGGGTTGATACAATCTTTTTATCCGGTCTGTAATTGGTAAATACCACATACGAGAAACAGAACAGATTTTCCATTTCTTGTCAAATAAAATCGATCTTTTCCACAAAATCGACAATTGATCAAATTTGAAGTTTCTTTCTAGAAAATCATACAGTTGTCTTGGCAAACATCATTCTTTTGATACGGCAATAAACCCAATAATCTCATCATCTTCTTTGTTTCATAATATGACCCGACTGCATTATTATCTTCGGGCAAATAATCTCTTACTAATTGCGATATAGAATCCATGCAATTCTGAGAAAGATTATTTTCAGTCTTCAAATTTATCAACCATGCAGATAAAGACAACCGTGATAGACCACTTCTACAACCATCATAAAGTGGATGCCTAGCACTTTCTAACATTTCAAAAAATCTTTTTGCTTCTTCATTCGGATCTTCTTCAATATTTTCATCTTAGTTTCTTTCAACAAATGCATTTTGCACCATTTCTACATAAGGGTTTTCTACATCTTGAAAAGTCTGAGACACTTCATGATTTACGATACCCCTACTAAAATTTTCCATAACATTACTGGGTCGTGGTACAAAATTCTCTCCATGAGATAACCAAATAAAATAATTTGGAGTAATCCCTCTTAAATAGAGATGATTCCAAACGGTTTTCTCATTAACGAAATTTTCATTTATGCATTTTACGCATGGACAAACCAACTTATCGTTTTCTCTATAAACTTGTTGATTTGTCGCCACCGGCATAAACTGTGTAAGGCCTTCTACAAACTCCTTCGATATACTTTGAATTTCCGGATCAATTCTTTTATACATCCACTGTCTCGAAACGAAAATATTCGATATCGACGACGATGCCATTATAATCAGAAACGATAACAAGATATGAAGAGAAATATATGAGATTTGTGTGTGAGAAACGGATAGAAGCGGAGAGATTATATAGAAAATTTTAAGATCGATTCTGGACGGATTGCGGACTGAGATAGATATTTTCCGACGAACCGTCCCGAATATGTCTGCAATTTGCAGACGGATTACGGTACCGTCCGCAATTTCCGGACGGACGACTACATCATCCCAAAACTGTCCGCAATTTGCGGACGGATTGCTCTGTCGTCCGCAATTTGCGGACGGGTGGTGAATCCGTCCGCAAATTGCGAACGCCCTTGAAAGTGGTCCCGAATCCGTCCCGAATTACGGACAACTTAGGGACTACTCTGCTGTCTGCAAATTTACGGACGGATTAGGGACGGATTTATTATTTCGTCCTTAAAGCGTCCCTAATTTGTCCCTAAATTTAGGGTCGGCTTACTCAGTCTGCAAATTCAGTCCCTAAATCTTATTTTTCTTGTAGTGTGGCCAGAGTACATTGAATGAATGAAGAAAGGTGTTTCTTAGGTTCATTCATCAGTCAGTTGTGATTGACATGAGAAATAGTTGATGATTCGTAAGGCTGACAGTTATGACCATGCCTAGGATGCATTCGGAGCTGTAAGATAGAAGGAAATACTAACGTCAACTTTCCCATGCTTCATTTTGGGTAAGATTGTTACTCAAATGAGTAAGGATGTTGCTTCACGCTATCCGGTCATTGGGGAGTGTTGCTAGATGCCAACTTCGATTAGTTAATTAGTGAAGACTAATTGGCCACCGGTTTAGTGATGAACCTATGAGGTCACTCGCATACGAGTGTCTCGTATCTTCTTGTGATTGTTAGACAATCAGTATGGAATACAATTATATTTTTCCGCTAGCACCGAAGAATATAACTGTATTTGGTTTTCTTTTGGGGTTAGTACATTAGATGTACATGCAAGTATGTCTATGGAGATACATATATTTTGACTTTTGAAATACTACATAAAGGCAAGTGGGATTGAAAGTGTTATGCCTTTTCTGTAATATTTTGATAGTGTAGGGTTTGAGTTGTAATTATTAAAGTTAATAATTATAAATAAACGAAAAACGAGTTTTCGTTATCAGAATTTGATTAGCAAAATCAAACGAAACCCTAATAGCCGTCAAAAAGAAAAACCGAAGAACGAGAAAATGCTTTTCGTTCTTCATCGGAGAATTCCGCACCAACAGTTGGAAGGCAAATCCGATCTCGGCGTGGATATGCGTAGAGGGATTGTGCTACCAAGTCTATCACATCCAACAATCACATGTTCAACGAAAAGGTATTACGAAATCGTTTCTAAATTTGTTTGTTGTTGAAACCCCGAAAAACCAATTCTTAAATACAACTAGATCTCATATTCGTGTTGATAAAAATACGCTTCCGCACCCAAATCAACCCAACACTTACAATGAATCCTCAGACAAAGACAGAGAAAGTATCAGCAAAGCTTAGTAAGAACCATCTTGATTCGAGTAGGAGAGCTAATGCTTCTTGTAGTTGAAACTGTGTTAGCTCAGGAGTAGAAATCTTTTGATGATTTTCAATTAGTTTGTAGTTTAGTTTGTAGTTTAGATGAAATCAAGTTCTGTCCCCCTTTCTGCAAAACCATGTGTATCTGTAAAAAGAATCAGCAAAATATTTAAATTTAACAGAGCCTCGAGTCTGTTCAAACTTAAAAATCGATGGATTTAGAAAAATAAAAGATTTCCTAAAAGGGTTAAAAATAAATTAAAAAATAAAGACTGAAAAAGATGATGGGGTGAGAGAGGCTCGAACTCTCGACCTCAGGATCACTCAGAAGCTATGAGACCTACGCGCTAGCCAACTGCGCCACCACCCCTTTGATGCTAATGATGAACTTATATTATTTACCTCGTTTGGTAGGGTTAAGAAATTTCATCATTCATTAACTCATCCGATGCTTTGATTTACTTCAATACAGTTATATTAAGATTTTGAAAAAAAACTCTATATATGAATAGATTTTTTTATAAAAGTAAAACACATAATTCTATAAGTTTTTTGAAGAATGTAGTATATACCATTTTACTATTGATTTGAAAATACTATATTTGAAAGATATGTGATAATGTCAAATATTCTATTACTTTCAACTTATTGATATATATTCTAACTTTTGTCAAATAGATTAGAGTTTCAAATTAAAAAATAGACAACATGTGTGAATTATTTATTTATATATTAACTAATATAAAATAACGTAATGTAATAATATTCAATTATATGTATATATCAAATTAGATACGTAGAAAGGATGCTTTGTACTCTATAATAGAATTCTCATGCAAGCGCAGAAGTCGTTTAAGCCTTAAGGTGTGGGGAAAGAAGAAAAACTTTGACTTGTTGTATATATAGAACGTATGATACGATTAAAATACTCTTGATATACGTCCTTATACATTTTTTATATAATGATGATATTTTTTTACAATAACATTTTTTGCAAATAATTTAATATTGAATGGATCCAATTATTTCACTTATCTAACTATAAGTGGCTTTCACCAAAAGCACATAAATTTATAATGACAATTGTTGCTTTATGTCAGTTAAATCAAGATTAGCAATACATACCTCATTTACATCGGCTTAAGACAGGAAATCACAGTTGTAATCTTCAACATTCTTGTTTCCTTCCCTTTCCATGTTCTCCATCAGGGTTTCAAGTTGTTGGAAAGTGAGGTTGTTAAGGGAGCCACCACCCACTGCTACAATCATGAAGTGTGTGGTCTCTTGGAGTCCTTGTATGAAAATGGTGATGAGGTAACTCTTGTCCATCCCATTATATGGACAAATGCGCTGGTATCTCTTGTATCGCTCTCACGCATCATGTAAACTCTCGCTTCTTTCTTGAATAAATGAGTTGATTTGGCTCTTCGCTAGCAACATCCTATGATCTGGGAAGTGCTGCTGCATGAACCGTTGCTCTAGATCGTTCCATGAGGTAATGGAAACTTTGTGTTGCGTCTTTGAGTGATAATGGGAATGCGGATAGGTATAGATCTTCGCGTGTGACTCCTATGTCGACTTAGTAGTGCCGCACATCATATTGAAGTCAGTAAGGTGTGCATTTGGATCCTCATTCTCCATTCCTCTGAAAGAAGAATTGTTCAGCATCTAGACAAAAGTCGATTGCAGCTCAACTTAGTTTGTCGTCGGACGAACTATACACGATAGCATCTGGGTATGCTTTGGAGTTGTATAAGCTCCGTAGGTTTCTTCGGCAACTTTCATTTCGGGCTCATTAGTGTTGCCTTCTTTGCTGCTTATGCTGGAGCTTACGCACTCAGTTCCTACCTCCTCAAGACCGTGTGCTTCTCATATACTCTCTATGTCTCTTTCAGTTTCAGAATCTGCAGGTCTAATTATCCGTTTTTTGCACAAATCACATTTTTTTCTTTCAATCTCGAGATTGTATATGAGTAGCTTTTGTGTGGAACGTCTTATACAATGTTACCTACACAAGAATAGACGAGCAACACGAAACAAGATATAAATCTGATGTAGGTACGGAAAACTCGATAAAAAGAAAATGCAGAAAAATAACTATGACTCCGGAAAGTACTAAATCTTATTCTAGCAAATTCCTAATCTAGACCGTAATTAGTCCCCGGCAACGGTGCCAAAACTTGATACGCGAATTATAAAGCAAATAAAATGCCTAATACTCACTTACTACAAGAATACGGATCGGTGTAGTACTAGGGTCGAACTCTAGGCACTAATGCAACCTAAGCTAAGAATATAACTAAACTAAGATGAATGAAAGTGATATTATATGGGGTAAAATCTGAGAATGTTGAACGTATTGTGAAAACGGTGAGGACACATGAAAATAACTTACTAACTAAGAACACTACGGGCTTTGGGTCACCGGAATTTCAAAGATGCAACCAAAAAAAAAATATCATAAATTAATCAAATTATTTTGATAATAGGAAATTCATACTCATAAGTAGAGAACGATTCTCTCGTCACCTAAATTCCCTAACCACAATAACATACAATCCTACCTCGCAGTAGTGATTAACACGTA
Organism: Gynandropsis gynandra; assembly: GCA_036759665.1. Lineage (NCBI taxonomy): Eukaryota > Viridiplantae > Streptophyta > Magnoliopsida > Brassicales > Cleomaceae > Gynandropsis > Gynandropsis gynandra. The sequence goes on from CM071875.1 coordinate 29,015,449, forward strand.
ATTGCACCTAATTTCTAAGTCGACTAATCGAACAGTCAGATCCTCATCAATCAACAATCAATATTTCTTGATTCATAATCTAACCTCCCAGTTAAACATGAAATCCTAGGTAACTGAGAGGACAACATAAGCATAAAACATTATCATTGATCGTAGAACCAAAATACAAGAAAGTCCGAAATATCTAAGCATTAACGCATAACCACAAACATCCTTTACAAAACCGGTGTCCCTAACCCATGGCTACAGACCTACCCACTCATAGATTTGGATACAAAACAAGATTGAAAAACACTACACATGATAAAGAGTAAGGAATACGATGCCTTGGACTTCTCCATCCCGTCACTGATGTTTCGATGTTGTCTCCTTCGTTTTCCACCTTATCTCGAGCCTCCTCTATGTGTTTTTTATTCTTCTAGGGTTCCATGCCGTCTAAACTTAATTGTGGCTTTCTTTTACAATCTTTTCCTTCATTTGAACGCTTCTAGGGATTATGTTACACACACGAACCGTGTGGGCTCAAGTGGAGGCTCGCTCGAGCTCTTCATCTTTGAAGCAACTCGTGCGTATTGAATTGCACCTCGTGGCGGGCGGAATCTGCTATGGATGTAACCTGTAGGGCTAGTGCGGAGAACCCCCTCGGGCTCATGGCCTGCACGTAGCACGCACGGGGTAAAAAGCACCGCAAAACTTCTGATGTGTACAACCTGAGCGGGGCCTTCTGTGAATGTAACCTGTAGGGCTAGTGCGGAGAACCCGCTCGGGCTCATGGCTTGCACGTAGCACGCACGAGGTAAAAAGCAGTGCAAGTCATGCTAAAACTTCTGATGTGTGCAACCCGAGCGAGGCCTTCTACGAGCACGAGCGGGCTATGTTAATTTCGTATTTTTGCTCCTTTTGCTCGATGCTTGAGTATTCCATGCGATTCTTTGGCCTTAATCCGTTCCGAGTGGGTTGTAGCTCCAAGTATGCACAGTTGACTCCAGGAATCAACATCATTAAGTTCGATTAGGCCTTGTCATCTTAAAATCCGAAAAATCAACAAAAAGAGTGGATAAAATTCGTGTCGGTTTTGTAACTCGTGCTAAACAAATTATGAATAAATGATCTAGACACTTACATCTAAAATTAACCTACACTATGTGTTATCACTTATCATATAACTTATCTACTATTTCTAACAGTCCTCCTCAAGTTTTGTTTGATAAGATGAACTATTAAGACGTGTCTCGTTAAAAAACCTTTTCCAATAAAACCCAACGAGACGAAACTTGGAAGAGGAATAAGAGTGCACTCTTATGATCCATTGATGTGATAAACAAAGCTTGTTTGCATGTGGATTGATGAATATCAAATAGTTTGATATTCTTTCGCTTGTTACCTTTGTGAATATGTTTGCAAGTTGATCTGAACTTCTAGTATAGCTGGTGGAGATGACCCCTTTCTTGATCTTCTCACAGATGAAATGACAATCAACTTCAATATGCTTCATTCTCTTGTGGAAGATATAATTTTCAGCAATATGTATAGCTGCTAGATTGTCGCGATGTAGAGGAATCGCTCGCCATAGCTTTATAGTCTACCTCCACACTTGACCTTGAAACCACCAATTGTTTTTTGCTTCTACAAGTGACAAGATTGTCTTCAACGAAGGTACAAAAACCTGTGGTCGAATTCCTATCAGTTTGATCTTCAGCCGATTCAGCATCACATTATCCCATAATGTTCGTGTGCCCATTACACTCCATTTCTATGCCTTTTCCGGGAGTTCTTTTCAGATATCTTAAGATCCTTTTGACCATGCCCCAATCTTTCTTTGTAGGTGAATGCATATGTTGACTAATGCACAACAAAACACAAGTCAGGGCGAGTAATTGTGAGGTGGATAAGCTTACCCATGACTTGTTGGTAGCACCCAATTTTTTCGAATATTTTTTCCCTAATTTCTATCTTTAAACTTCTCTTGGTTTTCTTGTCATTTTTGTACCAATATTTCCTATTTCTTTTAGAAGATCAAGTGTATATTAATTACATTGAGGTAGAAATAAACTATTAAATAGATGTGTTACTTCTATTCCAAGAAAGTACTTAAGTTCACCTAAGTCCTTGATGTGGAATGTGTTTTTGAGAAACAACTCCGTGTTTTCAATTATTTTTACATCATTATCTAAGATGGTAATATCATTAACATATATTAAAAGAACTTTGATACCTATTTTCCCCTGAACTGACAATAGGGAATGATCTGTTTCACTTTGTATAAAGCCGTAAGTGAGTAGAGAATCATGTAGTTTGTTATACCAAGCTCGAGACGATAGCTCATATAGATCTATTCATCTAAATCTCTTTGAAGAAATGTGTTTTTGACATCCATATACCACCGATTCTATTAACGGTTAGTAGCAACCGAAAGAATAATATAGACTATATGTAACTTAGCTAGATGCGCAAATGTTTTCGTGTAGTCATCTTTGTAGGTTCGTGTAAATTCCTTAGCCACAAGACATATTTTGTATCGTTCGATTTCGCCGTTACCATGGCACTTGATCTTATACACCCACTTACACCCCACAGTTTTCTTGTTCTTTGGTGGATCAACCAGTTCCCAAGTATTATTCTTTTAAACCATTTCAACCCCTTTGGTCATAGTATCTTTCCATCCCTTTTTCATGTTGGCTTCTTCGAATCTCCTTGGTTCATGTTCCTGATCAATTTTGCTAAAAATGTTTGACATGAGTTGGAAGGTGAGATATAGCACAATATTGTTAAATAAGGTGAGCAACAACATGACCATTATGACACTCTTTTATTTGTCCATTCTGAAGCAAGAAACTTCAGTATATCACTTCTTCGAAGTTGGGTAGCTTAAGGGACTTTTGGTTTTTCCATTTCTTCTTGATTGTGTTATGTTTCTTGAATCTCTTGAGAGGTTTGTTGGAGCAATTTCAGTCTATTACTTCTACGAAGTTGGATTGTTTGAGGAACTTGTTTTTCCACTTCTTCCTAATCATGTTATGTTTTGGCTACATGATTAACTTCTTATGTTTATGCTTCGATAGGCTCTGCTTCATGTTCAGAATCACTTTCATGGTGATCTGATTTTGTTATTTCAGCTTTATATCTCTCTCGAGGGTCTTCATTACTTTCTTCGTAGTTTGTCTCAATGTTTTCTCTCCTTAACGTGTTTTCTATAGGTTTACAGTCTGCAGCAACAGATTCAATAATATTTTCTTTGTATTCACAAGGGTATGGAGAGTCAAATCGATATTTAAGAGTGTTGTAAGGTTCTCTGGATCTTCCCAATTTTCTTGCTCATAGAACCATTTATCTTCATCAAATTTGACTTCTCGTGATACCATGACCCTCCTTGTGTTGAGGATGATAGCATTTGTATCCTTTATGTGTTATGGAGTACCCAGTGAACATGCACTTGATGCTCTTTGGTTCTAACTTGTTTCTCTGCCCCTCATCTAAAAACACATAACAAACACTTCCAAAAACCTTTAAGTAATCGGTATCAGGTTTGGAGTTGTTTGAGTACCTCATATGTTGCCTTGTCATTTAAGTACTTTATGGGAGTTCGATTGATCAAGTGGCATGCGATAATGACAACATCTCCTGGTATTGATTTGGCACAACTATCGGTTCACGAGTCAACTCTAACTCATATTATCTTTGAGCGAGTCGAGCTGAATTTTTTAACTTGTTTAAAAAACAAGCTCACTAGCTGAGCCGAAAAACGAATTATGCCTTAGACGAGCTAGCTCGCGAGTTGAGTACAAATCACATGCAAATCATATGTATTAATATTTATACATATTATATATTATTTATATTTATTAAATACTTTTTAAGAAAAATATTATATTTATATCATATTATATTATTATGTTATTCTATTTCTACCAAATTAATATATTTTATTATAAAATAAAAATATTAAAAATATATTTATGTATTCAATATTTTATATGATATTTGATAAATTTGTTTTTTCATTTGATATTTTGATATTTAATAACTTTGTATTCGGATTAATGTTTTTATATTTTAAATATTTTTTAGTTTGACGATGATTAACATATAATATTTACAACTCTTTTTAAATAAATAGTCTAGCTTGTGAGAGTTCATTTTTTGGTGAGCTAAAGGCGAGCTGAGCTGAGATTTTTTAGTTCATTTTGAAAACGAGCCGAGCTGAGCCAGGTCATTTTGAAAATGAGTCGAGCTGAGCCAACTCGTTTTTTGGCTAGCTGACGACGAGCTAAGCCAAGTTGTTCTAAGCCAACTCATTTTACACTCATATTCCAATAGAACATCATTGTTCGCGTGACTTCCATTAGATGACAGTTTTTTCTCTCGGCTACTCCATTTTGTTGTGGAGTGTAAGCGCAAGATGCCTGATGGACGATTCCATGATACTCAAGATATTCTTTGAATTGATTGCTAGTGTATTCTCCTCTATTATCATTCGATGAATTTTTAATTTGGTTTCGCATTGAGTTTTCACTATTTTATGAAACTTAACAAATATCTCAAAAACTACACTTTTAGACGAGAGTGGTTGAAAGACTTGTTGTCTTGACACCATGTCATTAAAGGCTTCTTGCTGTACTTGACCCGAGGATTGCTCACCGTCGGTTGCTCCATTGGTGCTTTGAAGATATTTTCATAGCCCTCTAAGATTGGCTTTGACTAGATAGGACCATATCATATGATTGTCTCCATTCAAGACAATCAGAATACTCCTTGATGTTGTAGGAGTAATGGGGAGATGAAGAGTCCCACATTGGAAAAATCACATGAATGAACCCATGTATATAATGGGTTATTCAATAGTCATGTCCAAAAGGATTACAAGACCATGGGCATGGGCTTCTTCATGGGCATGGGTTTCTTCATGGGCTTCTTCATGGGCTTCGGATCCTAATATTAATGGGTCAAGATAGGTCCTTGGGGCCTTGGGCTCTTGGGCTCAATAGATAAATCCGAATTTAATTTAAATTTTTTTCCGAAATCAATTTTAAATTCGGTTTACAATGGTTCTGAAGCCAACAGTCACACCTCTCCAATTTGAACGAATTGGCTCCTTCACAACCATTGCAATGGTTCAATCAAAACCGATTTTTGGCTCCTCAAGGCTCCAAGAAGTGGTGATGGTTGAAAGCCTATAAATAGGAGATCAATTGTTCTGAAAAACCTACCCCGATTTTTCTGAGATAAACAATTACAAAGTAGATTCATCAAGAAGTCACGAATTTCTTGAGATCGTTGCATCCTCTAGGCAGAAGCGAGGACAAATTTCTGTCTAAGGACACTGCTCATCGCAGGCCTCGATCAATTCACGTTCGGTAACCACGTTTACAGTTTCATTTACTCATTGTTATTCGAATTGTTTCGTAGATTCTGGATTTTCCTATTGAATTATACTAGGTACGGTTGTTTGGTTCTAACAATCTTAGACAGAAACCTTCTTTGTTGCTTAGTTCTAATGGACCAATCAATGACGGGTGCGAAAAACAACCATGTCGAAAAGCCTGAGAAATTCAAAGGCAAAGACTTCAGACGTTGGCAGAAGAAGATGATGTTCTATCTGTCAACTCTTCAAGTTGCCTATGTTCTGACTGCGGAGCCTCCTAAGGCCCCGGCCGAAGGAGAGACTCTTAGCGCTGAAAAGAAGGCCGAAAGAGAGGCATGGGTTGATAATGAGTTTAATTGTAAAAACTACATTCTCAATGCCCTAGATGACTCTCTGTATGACCTCTACGCCAAGTGCGATTCTGCACGAGAGGTGTGGATGTCATTGGATAAACAGTACAGAACTGAAGTGGCCTCTTCCAAGCGTTTTGTGACTGGAAAGTTCCTGAACTTCAAGATGATCGATGGCAAATCGGTTATCAAACAAGTTGAGGAACTTCAAGTCATAATCCACGACCTAGAAGAGGAAGGTATGTCACTGCCACCGGCATTTATTGTAAGTGCCTTCATTGACAAGTTACCTCCCTCGTGGACAGATTTTAAGAAATATCTGACTCACATAACCGTGGAAATGAGTCTCGAGGAGTTGGTCCTGAAACTCCGTATTGAAGAGAACAGTCGGATCGGTGAAAAGGCTGAGATGACATCCGTGGAAGCAAATGCTAACATGGTTGAAGCCAAGTCAAAGAAGAAAAAGAAGGGAAAGGTTCCTGATGCCAATGTTGCTGCTCTTGCTCCCAAGAGAACAGAATTCAAGAAAACTGCAAGAATAAGGGCAACCTTAAACTGTTGGGTATGTGGGAGAGGAGGGCACAAAGCTAAGGATGTAATTGGGCAAAATTTGTTTTCCAAAAAAACTGATTGGTGGGTTGACACCGGGGCTACCATGCATGTGTGCTCGGCAAGGGAATTATTCTCTTCTTACCAATCTGTTGAGGATGGTGAAAATCTGTACATGGGCAATGAAGCAACCCCGAAGGTTGAAGGCAAAGGGAAAGTCGTTCTGAAGTTAACTTCGGGAAAGAAACTTGTCTTATCAAATGTGTATCATGTTCCGTCCATTAGGAAGAATTTGATTTCTGGTTCTGTTCTTAGTAACAAGGGTTTTAAATTATTGTTTGAGTCGGACAAGTTTGTTATCTCCAAGGGTGGAGTGTTTGTGGGAAAGGGTTATCTCGCTGAGGGACTCTTTAAACTGAATGTAGTTCCTACTGTAACCGATGCTACTATTAATAATATTAATGCTTCTAAGTACATGATTGACTCATCATCTCTATGGCATTATAGATTAGGTCATGTAAATTTCCGTTCATTACAAAGAATGGTAAATTTAGGTCTATTGCCTAAATGTTCATTGAACATAAAAACAAAATGTGGGGTTTGTATAGAATCAAAATATACAAGTCATCCGCATAGATCTGTTGAAAAGACGAATGAAATTCTTGGTTTGATTCATACGGACTTGTGCGATTTTCAAGCAACTCCGAGTAGAGGAGGAAAAAACTATTACATAACATTCATTGACGATTGTAGTAAATTCTGTTATATATACTTGTTACGTACAAAAGATGAAGCTTTAAGTATGTTCAAGATATACAAAGCAGAAGTTGAAAATCAACTTGAGAAAAGAATAAAAATTTTAAGGTCGGATAGAGGAGGAGAATATCTATCCAATGACTTTGCAGAATTTTGCTCTTCTCATGGAATAGTGCATCAAACGACTGCACCATATACTCCACAACAAAATGGTGTTGCCGAACGAAAGAATAGAACGTTGAAGAACATGATAAATTCAATGTTAATCAGTTCGGGAGCACCAATTAGTTTATGGGGTGAGGCGGTTCTTGCTGCAAATGATGTGTTGAATAGAATTCCTCATAAGTCGAGTAATCAATCACCATACGAATCATGGAAAGGAAGGTTGCCTACTTATAAAACCATTAAAGTGTGGGGTTGTCTTGCGAAAGTACAAGTTCCTCTTCCAAAGAGAACTAAGCTCGGACCGAAAACTATAGATTGCATTTATATTGGCCCGGCCAAGAATAGTGCTGCATATAGATTTTTGGTTCATAATTCCAATGTCGAAGACATAACCAAGAATTCGGTGATGGAATCTGTCGAAGCTGAATTCTTTGAGGATATCTTCCCTTTCAAGGAGAAAAACCATGCGAAACGAACTCATGGTGATTCGTCTCATGATGGGGGTGGTTCTTCATCGGTTCAACAAGAAATTGTAGAATCTAGAAAAAGTAAACGTGGAAGAATAGCCAAAAACTTTGGGCATGACTTTGTGACCTTTGTTCTCGAAGGAGAACCTCAGACTTATAAGGCCGCGATTCAATCGTCAGAAGCACCTTATTGGAAAGAGGATATCCAAAGTGAGATAGACTCCATTGTGCAAAATAACACGTGGAAATTGGTTGATCTACCTCCGGGTCATAAAACCATCGGGCATAAATGGTTATTCAAAAGAAAGATGAGACCAGATGGCTCTATAGAAAAGTACAAAGCACGGTTAGTAGCCAAAGGTTATCGTCAAAAAGAAGGAATGGATTTCTTTGATACCTATTCGCCTGTGTCTAGAATTACTTCTATAAGGACATTAATTGCAATTGCGGCGATTCACCATTTGGAGATTCACCAAATGGATGTAAAAACCGCATTTTTGAATGGTGAATTAGACGAAGAAATCTATATGGACCAACCCGAAGGGTTTGTGATCAAAGGTCAAGAGAAGAAAGTCTGTAAATTGATTAAATCTCTCTACGGACTTAAACAAGCTCCTAAGCAATGGCATGAGAAATTTGATATTACGTTATTATCAAATGGATTTAAGATAAATGAATGTGATAAATGTGTCTATGTAAAAGAGTACAAAGACGCATATATCATTGTATGTCTCTATGTCGATGATATGTTAATCATGGGTACAAACAAAGACGTGATCATTCGAACCAAGAAGATGTTGCACTCTTGTTTTGATATGAAAGACATGGGACCTGCTGATGTAATACTAGGAATCCGAATTCATAGAAGTCCGGAAGGTTACATCTTAACACAGTCTCACTACATCGAAAAGGTTTTGAAGAAGTTTGGACATGTCGATGACAAACCTGTTGTAACTCCATATGATCCATCTATTCACCTTAAAAAGAATCAAGGTGAGAGTGTATCACAATTGGAATATACTCAGGTTATTGGGAGTTTAATGTACATCATGAATTGTACAAGACCAGATTTAGCATATTCGATAAGTCGACTTAGTAGGTATTCTCACAACCCAGGAAAAGAACATTGGGTTGCGTTAGTAAGAGTCTTGAGATATCTGAAACATACGATGACTTATGGGTTGCATTACTCAAAATATCCTCCTGTGTTGGAAGGATATTGTGATGCAAACTGGATTTCAAACAATACGGATTGTAAGTCCACAAGTGGGTATGTCTATACACTTGGAGGAGCAGTCGTATCTTGGAAATCATCAAAACAAACTATTATGACCCGTTCGACTATGGAAGCTGAATTTGTAGCCTTAGACAAAGCCGCTGAAGAAGCCGAATGGCTTAAAAACTTCCTAGAAGGAATACCGTTATGGCAAAAGCCTGTTGCTGCCATTTGCATACATTGTGATAGTATGGCTGCTCTCTCAAGAGCTAAGAACCAAATCTACAATGGAAAATC
>CM071875.1:29025404-29047282 GCA_036759665.1 Gynandropsis gynandra
TTATTCAATAGTCATGTCCAAAAGGATTACAAGACCATGGGCATGGGCTTCTTAATAATGGGCATGGGTTTCTTCATGGGCTTCTTCATGGGCTTCGGATCCTAATATTAATGGGTCAAGATAGGTCCTTGGGGCCTTGGGCTCTTGGGCTCAATAGATAAATCCGAATTTAATTTAAATTTTTTTCCGAAATCAATTTTAAATTCGGTTTACAATGGTTCTGAAGCCAACAGTCACACCTCTCCAATTTGAACGAATTGGCTCCTTCACAACCATTGCAATGGTTCAATCAAAACCGATTTTTGGCTCCTCAAGGCTCCAAGAAGTGGTGATGGTTGAAAGCCTATAAATAGGAGATCAATTGTTCTGAAAAACCTACCCCGATTTTTCTGAGATAAACAATTACAAAGTAGATTCATCAAGAAGTCACGAATTTCTTGAGATCGTTGCATCCTCTAGGCAGAAGCGAGGACAAATTTCTGTCTAAGGACACTGCTCATCGCAGGCCTCGATCAATTCACGTTCGGTAACCACGTTTACAGTTTCATTTACTCATTGTTATTCGAATTGTTTCGTAGATTCTGGATTTTCCTATTGAATTATACTAGGTACGGTTGTTTGGTTCTAACAGATGTTATGTCGCCATGGAAAAACAACATAGTGTTTGAAGGATTGAGGTTGAACAGAGAAGAAGAGAAACAAAAAATGATGTGGAAGATTATGCTCGTCGTTCTAATACCATAAATACTTGTAGAAATTGAACATGAATAAAAATAAATCGATAGATTAAAATTAGATATCAAGAGAAGAATAAACTGTAAACATAGAAGAGAAGAATATTAGAAAATAATTCGATTACAAAGGTATGAAAAAAAACTTAACCAACCCGTATTTACGTGGGTTGGATCAAGATCAATCCATTTAATAAGTTCTTTATATTTGATTACAAAATTACAAATTAAATATTATATTTCAAAATTATGATTTATCTTTTAATAAATACACAAATAATAAATGATTTATATACTTATATTTGAAAATTTCTTTAAGTTTAATTTAGATTCTATAAATTAAGTAAATGTTGAAGGTTATGTTCATCCGTACAATCACATGTTCCTCCGGACATAACTCCATACCTCCTACAGTGTCTGAATGCGAAGCCTGATTCAATAATGGCGACCAAAGGCTTCTTTTTGTTTTAAAAAAAAAGAAAACAACTTTATATTAAAATATCTATTTTTGAACTCTCCATAAAACACTTTTTATGCATATACATACACATCGACTAAAGAAAGAAAACACTGAAAAAAATTGTAACTTTTTTTTTGTTCTCAAATCTTGGTCTTCTTTTTTAAGGAGGAGCTGATTCTCTTCAAACCATTTGTTTATTGTCTCCATATATTTTGTTGCTTCTCTTCTTTGGATCTCTCCTCTTTCGTAGAGTCCTCTTGCTGCTACACCGCTCAGCGTTCTAAGGTACAATCAATCTCCTCCAACTTTTTTCTTTTTTTACGAAGAAAACGAAGCTGCCCTTCGACCCTTTCACGATCGGTGTCTGATTCTGATTGCTTTCTTCGTGTTTATGTGGTGTTCGTTGCTTGGATTCGGACATGGCGATTCTCGTTGTTCTGTTTGTCCCCTTTTTTGGTCTTGTCTTTGTTGTGTGATGTTCGTACGGCTTCGTGTTGGGTTTTTTCTCTCTCTTCAGGTTGGTTTTTCTGGTTCTGCAACTATGGCGAGGAAGATGCTTGTTGATGGAGAACTCGATGGAGTAGTGGCTGAGGAAGAGACCATGCACTATGACTTCGATTTGTTCGTTATCGGCGCCGGTAGTGGCGGTGTTCGTGCGGCTAGGTTTTCGGCTAATCAAGGAGCAAAGGTAAAATCTTTTTTTTTCCCTCTTCTATTAGAACCCTTTCTGGTGATTTATATATATTGGTCAGTCCTTGTACCTGATCTGAACATCATTTTATAACGGATCCAATTGTTGATTCCTTATTGGATTGATTTCAATGTGACTTTGGTCGTTTCTTAAATTATTTAAATCTTGTGGCTATGGAGGAAGATTTGGTTGTTAATTACTCACAAATATCATCATTACAGGTAGCAGTTTGTGAGCTTCCATTTCACCCCATCAGCTCTGAAGATATTGGAGGAGTCGGTGGAACGTAAGTTGCTAAGTCTCCCATATGCTATAGCATTGATTTTCATTTCTTTGCACTCTTTATTTGTTACAGAATTTTTTCGGTATCGGTTCTTGAAACTAGATTAAGTCTGAGAATATGGTTGGGTCAAACTTTCGTTCTAAAGAGATTCTTGTTTTGAAACTTGTTGGAATAGTTTTTTTTTTCTCTCTACCTCCTAAAAACCGATAGAATATTCATATTCAGCTGGTGTGGGATATGTTTTCTACAAACCTCGGTATGGTTAATTGTTTTTTTTTGTTTCATTTCATAATCTTTTACGGAGTGTGGACAGAGCTCGAAAGGGTCGCAGTACTATCAATTATAAATTCCCCATGCTATAAGTTTGTAATGAATGTTAAATCCTATTTTCTTCCTTTTGTGGTTCATTCAGCTGTGTTATCCGTGGCTGTGTTCCAAAGAAGATTTTGGTCTATGGGGCATCCTATGGTGGTGAAATTGAGGTAAGGCGATGTTCTTTTGGCGAATTATATAGTAGAAAATGAATTCATCGTTTTTTTGAATTTATAACGGCAAAAATTGTGTTGAACTTCTGTCTGATATGGTTTCTGTCGGCAGGACGCTAGGAATTTTGGATGGGAAATAAACGAAAATGTCGACTTCAATTGGAAAAAGCTTTTACAAAAGAAGGTTTGTAACATTTGATATAGACATTGCCATGTTTTTCTTTATGCACATTATGATGTCCACAAATATGAGGGATGCTTATAATTCGGTACACAATAAACCTAGTGAATCAATCAGATCATACTATTAGCGGAAAGTTTGACGTGCCATCAACAATGGTTTGTTTGATCAATTAGAGAGAGAAACTATTGAACTTTGATGGTTAATTGGATGTGTTTAAAATGATGGAAGATGATCTTGACTCACTATATTGTTTAATTTTGGTTAATATAATTCTCTATATTTTGGTGCGATCTGGGCTCAACGAGTCAATCATCTTTTGTTTTCTTTACATGCAGACGGATGAGATACTAAGGTTGAATAATATTTACAAGCGGTTATTGGCAAATGCTGGAGTAAAATTGTATGAAGGTGAGGGAAGATTAGTCGGTCCAAACGAAGTGGAGGTGAGACAAATAGACGGTACTAAAATTAGCTACACCGCTAAGCACATACTGATTGCAACTGGCAGTCGGGCACAAAAGCCCTCTATTCCTGGATATGTAAGTTTTTCCTTAAATGTTTTATTTCCTTAAATAGCAATGAGCATGATGTGCTTTGTATACTTGGAATTAACCTGTGACAAATGAACCATGAGCATCTGAAAGTTGCATTAGTATGCTGAAACTAAACTAATAACATTTAGCAAGAAGTGAGATGGGAAATGTTCGAAAAATTTAGTTTGATATCAAATTAGGCTTTTAAAAGCCCGCCATTATTTAACTCCATGATACATTTTTTGGCAGGAATTAGCTATAACTTCTGATGAAGCTTTAAGCTTAGAAGAATTCCCTAAGCGCGCTGTAGTGCTTGGAGGAGGGTATTGCTCTTTCTTTACTTCTCTTGCTTTCTTCCATACGCCGATTATTTAGTTGTTCTTGTTTGCTCGTTAAAGGTACATTGCTGTGGAATTCGCATCAATATGGCGTGGAATGGGTGCTACAGTTGACTTATTCTTCAGGAAGGAACTTCCGCTAAGGTCCGTTCTATTTTTCTTTTACTGCCTTTACGTGGTTTACCTCTCGTAGAAATGTCAAATTACCAAAGCACTCTCTTTTGCATTGCGAAAGTACATTTCATTATGTTGATTCTCTGTTCAATCCTGTCTCTAAGCCCATCAGTTTGTTCTTATTATGGCCAGGGGTTTTGATGATGAGATGAGGGCACTTGTTGCCAGAAATCTTGAAGGAAGGGGAATTAATTTGCATCCAAGAACAAATTTATCTGAGGTATCTTAATTAAGAACATTAATTTGTCTTACTAAATGCATTTCTTTCAACTGATTTCAATTTCTATGGATATTAGTTAATAAAAACAGATGAAGGAATTAAGGTTATATCAGAACATGGGGAAGAAATTATGGCAGATGTTGTACTTTTTGCTACTGGTAACTTCTCTTTCTTGGAGGGTTTTTTGTGATTGTCAAAGTTCTGTTGATTTCACGAAACATGACTGTTATTTTTTATACTCGTCTGCGCAATATATCTACGTTTGCGCGGATTGACCTCCTCTCTCAAACATCGGATTATAATTATAAGGGTAAGGTTATATCTTTTGTTTCTTCTTCTGCAGGAAGAATTCCTAATACAAAAAGGTTGAATCTACAAGCTGTTGGTGTGGAACTTGATAAAGCAGGAGCTGTGAAGGTTTTGTTTTAACATACATTTTTGTTATTGTGTTTTTTTATTTCTTCTCTTCAAGAGAAATATTTCTAATATTTTATATAAATATTCTCTACTCAAAGCTATAAATATAGTTCCTGATGTGCAGGTTGATGAGTACTCTCGTACCAATGTACCGAGTATTTGGGCCGTTGGGGACGCCACAAACCGAATCAACCTTACACCTGTTGCTTTAATGGAGGCTACATGCTTTGCCGTACATTTCTTTCGTGCTCTTTTTGTTTCGTTCTGGCGTCTATTGAAGATTTATTCGAAGTTCGATTGTTTTTGATGCGCGCAGAACACAGTTTTCGGTGGCAATCCTACAAAACCAGACTACAGCAATGTAGCTTGTGCTGTCTTTTGGTAAGTGATTCTTTCTTATCAGTGAAAATCTTGCCTTGTATTTGTTTTTTTACTCTTCAAGTTCATCAATTTACTACGTTCTGATAACTTAATCCATTCAATAACGATATACACTCGTTTTTCTTCTTTCTGCAGCATTCCACCGCTCTCTGTAGTCGGTCTGAGTGAAGAAGAGGCAGTAGAACAAGCAACTGGTGACATTCTAGTTTACACATCAAGCTTCAATCCTATGAAGAATACCATTTCCGGGTATGCCTATGTTACTTTGACATGTCGATGTTCATCTTCGAGGACTCGTAATCTTCTCTTTGCACTTAACCATTTATTTTCCTTGGGGATAGACGGCAGGAAAAGACATTAATGAAGCTAATAGTTGATGAAAAGACCGATAAGGTTCTTGGAGCATCCATGTGCGGTCCAGATGCACCTGAGATCATCCAGGTACGATTCCTCAGATAGTTATAATTGATTTGAAAAGGGTTAGAGAGAGTTCGACGAGTGGTGTTACTTTACTTGATGTATCCGTTATGCAGGGTCTCGCGATTGCGCTCAAGTGCGGAGCAACCAAAGCACAATTTGACAGCACTGTAAGTAAAACTTTCTAACTCCGAATTTCAGATCATCCTCAGCGGTGAAAATGAGTTTGACATTGGCATTTCGCTCCTGTGAAAGTTCCATCTTTTCGATACATTGCCATGAGATTGAGATGTTTCTAACATAGTAATTTGTTTCAATCTGCGATTAAACGATAGGTCGGGATACACCCATCTGCAGCAGAGGAGTTCGTTACGATGCGGTCAGTGGCTAGACGCCATGCCTACAAAGCCAAACCTCAGACGAATTTATGAACTTCCAAAAAACTCTGCAAAATCTGAAGACTTTACATCTCAACAGTTTCTATTGTAAGGTATAGAGAGAGATTCATTCAGTACTCTTCAATCATCTTCGGACAGAGATTTAGTTCGTTTTGGAAGTCATGTCCTAATAAAACGGTTTGTTACTCCTTTGGATTACAAACCAAAAACATATTTAAAGGTTAACCTTTTTCGTGTTTTATTATTTTAAAATCATTTATCTGACACTAATGACTCATCTCGAACCAACCCTTGAACACGATTCTGGTCAGAACTCAACATACACATATACATATACATATTGTGGTAACACGACAGAAGATGAAACCAGAGATAATGTATTTGGTCTGAATACAAACATGTTTGCGCAAATGTACCTTTACACTAAGCAGTTGCTTCACCTTGGCAAACGTCACAAACTGTATAGCCGAGACCTTCGCAGTACGGACACTTCGATCCTTCATCAATCCATTCCATGAACTGCCACCAAACAACATACAAAATTGAAACATGTTTCGGCTGTATACACACATTGAATCTTATAGAGAAGGAACCCTTTTGTTTATCTCACCTGAGGTTCGATATTAGGCTCACCAGTTCCATCACACTCTGCATTGAATAAGAAGATCAATGGATCGATTTCCGTTGCATGAGATTCCTTTCATGGTTATGAAATGAACTTACAACCTTATAACATTGGGAGGAATATGTTTTTACCTGAACACATTAACCGACCCTCTCCTCTGCAAGTAATGCACTTGGTTTTTGAATCTGCGGGTTTTCTCTCGTTGTCTTGTTTGCTCTTGCCGACAAGTCTAGAGGGCTCTTCCCACCGGTTTTCTCCTAGGAGGAAAACCCTATGCTGAGACACCTCCACTTCTTCTGTTCCTTCCTCTTTTATAACTGTCTGCCGCATCTCTGAGACTTGTGTCACCGAAGAGATTGCAGTTCCATTACCAGCTTCCTTGATCTAGGAGAAGAAAGAATAACTCAGCATTCATCTTGGCCATTGTATTTTGATCGACGGCTAGTGGCTACGTTATACGTATTCATGGTTCTTTGCAGAAGTTTGATGGTTGATAGGTACATCATTAAGCCAAAAAGATATACTAGGACAGCTGAACCACTAGTGTCATGAAGTAAAGATGAACGAATGAGCCATGATTAAAACTATGCAGGGTAAAACGACATCACTTGCACTTATCCGAGCAGTAGCAATTTAGTTTTACCTCTTGCTGCATTGTAGTTCCCTCAGATTTATCCATAAACAGCCTCTGAAGGAGCTCTGCCGTCATTAACCCATCTTCACGGACTCCTAATGATGCCTTTCCAAGCAACAAATATGTCATGTCAATATTTCTAAGCAACAATGGTGTGAAGACACGATAAACCTTGCTTCTCACAGCCAACTTTACACATGAAATGCAAGATCAGTTGATATCAACAGCTTACTTGCCAAGTCTTCACAGCTCTCTCTGTACCACTTGAGAAGCTGGAGAATTCCATGTCCTCCTCACCTGAATAGAATCCTAATTTGAGCAAAGCTTCCTGTAATACATAAGCGCACAAGGCATCAGTACAATGAACAATCTCCAGACAAGTTCCAACCGAAATCGATCTTAAAAAGTCTGCTAGATTAAGTCTTTTATATTAACACGAACCACCAAAGAAGACAAGGAAAGAGGGTGACAAAATCAAGACAAACGCCAAGCCATCTCCAAGGATCAAGCTTAATCATTGAACTAATTTTCTAGCTTTCTATGTGGAACACCAAGTTTTGGTAAGGACAGAGCCAAGATTAATTCAATCAAACTAACAGTTACTCGCCTTTGGTCTAAAACTGACAGAACAATGTTTTGCAAGCAGACCTGCATCTCTCGAACCTCTTCGCCTTCGCTTCCCACCCTCAAAGTCCTCATCTTCTTCACTCCCTCCGAATCTCTAATTTCCTCCGTCGCAATCACCCGCTTCTCCTCCTCCTCCTCGCGCTTTCTCGTCTTCTCTTCCAAAACCATCGGCGACGCGCTCGAGCCACTCTCCGAAATCCGATTCTTATCCTTCAGAATCTGAAGCAGAGCCCCGATGCTCGAGATCGTCTCCGACACCGTAGTCCCTTGCGGCGAACTCCGAGCCTCCAGGTTTTGGATACGGAGTTTGAGATCCGAAATCTCCCGGAGAAGAAATTCACGCTCGCTAAGCCATCGATGCTCCTCCCGAAGCCACCGCTGCTCTTCGCGAAGCCACCGTTGCTCCTCCCGTAGCCACCGGGCCTCCTCACGATCGTTGCCTAAGGGATTTTGTGAGGAGAAGCAAACGAAGGACGTTGAGACCGAGAATGAAAGAGGTAAGTATTTGCATGGGATTTTACGGATTCTTCGCAGCCGAATCGGAAATGGGAGAGAGATTGGCAGAGACGACGCCATGAGAGATAGAGAGAGAGCTTCAAGCTTTGGATGATGTTTACCACATGTTTTACATACTAATGGCGGGAAGATATTTTCCGTTTTCTCTATGACAATAATTATTTTATATTTCGGAAATGATCCCGTTAGTTTTTATTATATGCATAAATGCCCGAAAGTTTGAAAATAACCCAATTGGTATCCTCAAATTTTATAAATGCCACATGACCTGACCCTTGACCCGATACAGACCCAGCTTTAGGCCCAAGCCCGTTTTGGTTTATAGATTTCTGATTTTTTAAGGGTGAAAGCTATATTAATTTAAATGTCATTGATATTGAAGCTGGAGATACGTACTTGGGCTGTTCAGGAAAAGTATTATTCAAAAGATAATATAAAAGCGAAGACTCGATTTCTACAAAAAGGTTCAAAGAAGTGAACATTCGGTTACAAACAGAGAGATTTGAGCGTAACAATGATAAAGGGAACATTCAATCACAAATAGAAGGACTTGAGTTTAACAATAATAGAAATGGTTTCGATGTTTCTGAGCTCGCCTCTCTCTCTCCTTTTCAAAATAGTCTCTCTCTCTATAATCGGTTTTCAAATTTGACTTTGTTGAGTGCGTGAGAGTTAAGCAAGACTGAAGGGTATATATACTACTCATACGACGTGTATTGAGGTATGGAAAAATATTATGGAAGATGATTTCTCTGAAAATTTCTCTCGTCTTCTTCATTCAAATTATTCTGTTCTTTTACAAATTTTTCAGAAATTCTCATGGTATCATCAGAGCTTAATGATTCTAAGTAACATTTACTTCTAATCATAGCTATGGCCGCAAATCAATTTCCATTTCCAGTTCATGTGAACATTTCAAATTTTCGTTACTATCAAATTGTCCGAATCGAATTTTTTATTCTGGAAAACTCAAATAGAATCTTTGTTTCAGAGCAAAAAAATGCTTGGTTTTATTGATGGTTCGATTCATGAACCACCTCAGGTTATTCATGAGCAGAAGGATGGAGTGACAGTAGAGAGCTCAAATCCAGTGTACGATGCCTGGTTACAGGCGGACCAACTCATCAAATCATGGATAATTGGAACACTTACAGAAGAGGTATTTTGTCATGTGGTTGGTATGGATTCAACCATGGAGGTATGGACTTCTCTCATCAATCATTATAATCAAAGATCGGTTGCTAGAGAATTTGATCTGTTGGCATCTCTGCAACTCTTAACTAAAGAAGGAAGATCATTATCTGAATATTTAAGTCAGTTTAAAGCCATTTGTGACAAATTAAATTCAATTGGAAAACCTATTCAAGAGCTAATGAAGATATTCAGATTATTACATGGATTGGAGAAAGAATATGAAGCTTTTACTACTGTGATTCAAACTTCAATGCACAAACCTCCATTTCCAACATATGAAGATGTTGTGTCTCAGTTAAACAGTCTCATTTTAAGCAATTCCTCTGCAAGATTTACTGATGTTTCACATCATGTAGCTTTTCCAGTTCAAAGGTCATATAATACTTATAATAATCAGAACTCTACATATGGAAGAGGAGGTTCTGGATACAGAGGAGGAAGATCAAACTACAGAAGTAATAGAGGCTACTCTACTAGAGGAAGAGGTTTTTCTAGCAAGTTTATTCACCATCTCATATGTCTAAACCTCAGAATACTGATAATGTGCAATTGAGTTCTAATCAGCAGGCTGTTTCGTCTAGACCAGTTTGTCAAATTTGTGGCAAAACAGGACATGATGCTCTACGTTGTTGGTATCGTTTTGATAACGTGTTTCAGAGTTTAGATGTGCCACAGGCTCTTACAGCTCTTCATCAAAATGCTCATACAGAATGGTACCCAGACTCTGGTGCATCGGTACATATCACGAACTCAACTCAATATCTCCAAGCAGCTTCTCCATACACTGGTTCTGAAAGTGTAATGGTTGGTGATGGATCCTTTCTCCCTATTTCACATGTTGGATCCACAACAATTCCAACTCCAGAAGGTATGCTTCAAATTCGTGATGTTATGGTTGTGCCATCTATTGCTAAGTCATTGTTATCAATATCAAAACTAACTTAAGATTATCCATGTGAGTTTGTTTTTTATGCTAATGGAGTTTGTGTGAAGGATTCTATGTCACAGAAGGTTCTAATTAGAGGAAGCAAGCATGAAGGGATTTATGTGTTGCAGAACTGTGATTTCAAGGCATTCTACTCTAATAGGCACCGTGTAACAGATCAAATGATTTGGCATCAACGTCTGGGCCATGCTAATAATAGTATCCTACAAGATCTAAATAAAACAGGAGCCATTAAAATCAGCAAGTCTTCAAACATTTCTTGTGAGTTTTGTCAGTTGAGTAAGAACAGTAAACTACCTTTTTCAGAGTCTGAATACCATGCTACTATACCTTTAGAAAGAATACATTGTGACTTGTGGGGACCTGCTCCTAACCCTTCTGTACAAGGATTCAAATATTATGCCGTCTTAATTGACAATTATTCAAGATTTAGTTGGTTCTGTCCACTGCATCATAAATCTGATTTTTATCAAGTCTTTGTGTTATTTCAAAGGATGGTAGAGAATCAGTTTTCATCTAAAATCAAAATGTTTCTGAATGATGGAGGAGGAGAGTTTGTTAGTCATATGTTTCAGGCTCATTTGAAAAATGGAATTAAGCATCTTATTTCTTGTCCAAACACTCCTCAGCAAAATGGCTTAGCTGAAAGGAAGCATAGGCACATTACAGAATTAGCATTATCTATGATGTTTCAATCAAGAACTCCTTTGAAATATTGGGTAGAGGCCTTCTATACAGCAAATTATGTCATTAATTTGTTACCGTCAACACTACTGAACAAAGCAAGTCCTTATTTCATCTTATTCGAAAGAATTGTTGATTATTATGCTCTCAGGGTTTTTGGATGTTGTTGTTATCCCTGTCTTAGATCATTCACAAAGAATAAGTTTGATCCAAAGTTACTGAAGTGTGTTTTTCTGGGTTACAGTGAAAAACATAGAGGATACAGGTGCCTTTATCCTCATACGGGCAGGGTTTATATCACACGGTATGCAATTTTTGATGAAATGTTATTTCCATTTGAGGAATGTTATTCATATTTGATTCCAGAAGCTAGAACTCCTTTATCGAAAGCTTGGCAATCAGGGTTCAGATCACATCATATTGGTTCCCCTTCTGTTTCAAGGTATGTTTCCCTCTCTTGTACTAGATAATATGTTCTAATATGTCTAGTTCAGAAGATTCCTTTGTTCAAACTCTAGAGGTCATACCTATATCATCACCTATATTATCATTAAACACTTCTCCCGAATCCTCAAACACTTCTCCTTTACCATCATTATCCATTTCTACAGAACCTGCAATTATTTCTGCATAACCTGCCAGTTTTTCTTCTATTCCACCTTTAGATACCCATCCTATGATCACTAGATAAAAGTCTGGAATTGTTAAACCAAATCCTAAATATGCTATGCTTACCACCAGTGACATATCACCAGAACCCAAAACAGTTAAAACAGCCTTGAAACATGAAGGATGGTATCTGAAATTGAAGCTCTTAAGATTAATCATACTTGGTCTTTAGTACCTTCAACACCTTATATGAACATTTTTTGTTGTAAATGGGTGTTTAGAACCAAGCTTAATTCAGATGGGACTTTGAATCTTCAAAGGCGAGACTTGTGACAAAAGGGTTTGATCAAGAGGAAGGAGTGAATTATTTGGAAACTTTTAGTCCAGTCATAAAAACGGCTACTATTCGCATTGTATTATCAGTTGCAACTGTCAAAAAATGGAAAATCACTCAATTAGATGTTAAGAATGACTTTCTTCATGGTGATTTGTCTGAAATTGTGTACATGAAACAACCACCAGGGTTTGAAGATAGTACAAATCCAGAATATGTGTGTCAACTATACAAGTCACTCTATGGTTTGAAGCAATCTCCAAAGGCCTGGTTTGATAACTTCAGTACATTTTTGATTGATTTTGGGTTTATCTATAGTTCAACTGATCCTTCATTGTTTATCTATCACCAAGGTTCTGAAATTCTATATCTACTTTTATATGTAGATGACATGATTCTGACAGGCAACTCATCTTCTATATTACAGCAACTTATCACAGTCCTACATGAGAAGTTTGCAATGAAAGATCTTAGAAACCTTCATTATTTTCTTGGTGTGCAATGTCAATTTTACAGTGAAGGACTATTTTTACATCAGTAGAAATATGCTACAGAGCTTCTAATCAAAGCTGGTATGCTATAGCGCAAGCCAGGAGCAACTCCTCTACCTCTAAAATTGGATGGATCAATTCAAATTTCAGATAAGTTTTCAGATCCCACGTATTTTCGTAGTTTGACTGGAGGATTGCAATATTTTACAATTACGCGTCCAGATATTAATTTTGCAGTGAATTTTGTTTGTCAACGAATGCATGATCCCACGATATCAGACTTTGTATTGTTGAAGCGCATATTGAGATATGTTAAAGGAACTATTTCTCTTGGTCTTCATATTCATACTTATAGCAGTTTGAATTTGGCTTCCTTTAGCGATAGTGATTGGGTAGGTTGTGTTTCTACTCGACGCTCCACGACTGGTTTTTGTACATTCCTTGGATCTAATCTTCTGTCGTGGTCTGCAAAACGGCAACCCACTGTTTCGAGGTCTTCTACTGAGACTGAGTATAGGGCCTTAGCCTCTACTACTGCTGAAATAACCTAGTTGAATTTTATTTTGTGGGATCTTAGAATTCCTCAAAGCTCTCCATCAATGTTGCATTGTGACAATTTATCAGCAACATACCTTACTGCAAATCCCAAATTTCATGGTCGCTCAAAACACATTGAGCTTGATTATCATTTTGTTAGAGAGAAAGTTGCTCTTAGATTAGTTGTTGTTAAGCATATCTCTAACAAGTTACAGATTGCTGATATTTTTACTAAGTCATTGCCACGTGATCAGTTTGTTCAATTGAGGAGCAAAGTGAATGTCGATCTTCTTCCCGACATCAGTTTGAAGGGGCGTATTGAAGCTGCAGATACAGAGAGTACTTGGGTGGTTCGGGAAAAGTATTATTCAAAGGATAATATAAGAGCGAAGACTCGATTTCTACAAGAAGGTTTCAAAGAAGTGAACACTCGGTCACAAACAGAGGGACTTGAGCGTAACAATGACAAAGGGAACATTCGGTCACAAACAGAGGGACTTGAGCTTAACAATAACAGAAATGGTGTCGGTGTTCTGAGCTCGCCTCTCTTCTCCTTTCTCAAAACAGTCTCTCTCTCTATAATTGGTTTTTAAATTTGAATTTGTTGAGTGAGTGAGAGTTAAGCAAGACTGAAGGGTATATATACTATTCATACGGCTTGTATTGAGGTATAGAAAAATACTATGGAAGATGATTTCTCCGAAAATTTCTCTCGTCCTCTTCATTCAAATTATTCTGTTCTTTTACAAATTTTTCAGAAATTCTCAATTGATTGGATGTAGTTTCTTTGGATCAATTCATAATCATAATGGTGTAGATGTGATTCAATACCATAACTTCATATATATATATATATATACATACGTATACATATACGTTAATTATTATTTTAAAATAAATAAATGTATATATAATCTATATATAATATATGCTATTTGCCAATATATTCATATGATCTCCTTATGATGTATTAACAGCTTTATTAGTTACTCCAATAACAATACAATCACATGCAATATGTAGTTTTATGACAATTGAATGGTCCTTTTGTCGATTATGTTTTTTTTTGGAAAATTCTTAATTACCACATTTCAAATAATAAAATACTGAATTTAACAATCTATTAGACATATTATTCAATCTCACGAAACAAATGTAATGATATCTTTCAATTAGTTTTTTCGCTTATGATATGTAGGGTTTAATTTTTAATATATATATATATATATATATTCACTCATTAAAATAAATATTTTAATAAGTTTTATACTACTTTTTATTTTGTACTAAAATAAAAGGATATATCATTTTGTGATTTTTTGGTATTTTTTAACAACTTAACTACTACACATATATAACATTGTTTGTTGAAAACATATCCAATTATACAATATAACATTAATTTCTGGAAATATATATCAAATTATACATTTAATACATTATGGACATGACATTTATTCTATTATTTAAAGATTGTTTTTAAGAAGCTCTAAGTTTAGAGTATTTGCAATGGTAGAGAACGAAATTATTAATTGGAACGTCCTAACTCTTAAAATAGCAATAGAAGATAAATAACATCATAAATGTATAACCTTAAATCAATCAGAATATATATTCATCTAAATCCTTCACATGACCCTTTTTTAATCTGTATTAGAACTTAAAATATATATAATAACAAAAGACACATTAAAAACTTCCAATCTTAATAATAAGCATATAATTTTTTGTTATAACAAATCTTGAAAAGATATTGTTATATGATAATAGAATAAATGTATTTTTCAAATTTATGATTCAAACAAATATATTATAAAATTTATTGTACCTGAATATCCGAAGGAACAATGTGGTATTTGAAATCTCATGAAAATTTTGAATATATCATGAGTGTAGATAGAATCATAATCCATGGGATCAAGAAAAATGAGATGGGTATAAGAAGGAATTGGGTTTTCTATTCACGATAAGAACAAATCAATGTTCTTACTTTATGATTTGTGATTTACATCGAGATTCTAATATAAAGCCACAAAAGTATATAAAAATGGACAATCAGCTAAATTGATATCTAATTTCTAATATTTAACTTTTTCCTTTTCTTCATAAAACATAATTGTAAAGAGTGAAACTTTTGAAACTTTGTAAGAAAAAGATTCCAAATGTTTCTTCAAATAATTGCCAAATCAAGACAACAATATCGAAACTAATACCATAATATATTTCAATAAATATCATTATTACATGACACATTTTTCAAACAAAAATTCAATTTTCAATAGTTTCAATTATATTAACAAGTGATAAATGATTTTGAAAAATTTTATTGAAGCAATTTAAATCATTAAAGTTAAATGCTCTGAAGAGATTTGTATTTTAGTTTGATTAATAGAAATTTCACAAATTTGACAATAATTATTACACATTATTGTAAATACTTAATGTCTATTTGATTTTTTTTCACTTGGTTGTGTAAGATAAAACACTACAAAATGTGTATTTTTTTTTTAATTTTCTATAGTAACTAGACATTTTTAAACTCATGTATTACAAGTGTATAAATTCTTACATTTTTATCATTGAGAATTTAAATTTTTCAACTTTTTAAAGTTTCATATACATAAAATATTTGTGACGACTATAATGACCAACAAGTTATATATTATATGAGAGTCTTAACTAGTCTAAAATGTGAAAATAAAACCAATATAAGTCAATTGTTGTACTGAAATAATTTATATTCAATATCGGTTGTTTAGCTCAATACATTATACTCTTTGAAGCTACGAAATGTCAGATTCGACCTTTTTAAGTACGTATATCCTGCTGTGCTCTAAATTTTACGTTAGGCTTTGAAATACGATAACTTTTCATATAAAACTCAGAATTAAAAGTTTTATTTTTTTAATTTTCTATAATAACTAGACATTTTTAAAATCATGCATTACAAGTGTATAAGTTCTTACATTTTTTATTAATGAGAATTTGAATTTCTCAATTTTTCAAAGCTTCACATACATAAAATATTTGTGGCGACTATAATGACCAACAAGTGAAAATAAAAACAATAAAAGTATATTATTATACTGAACTCATTTCTAGAATTCACATTATCTAGTGTATAAACAAGTTATTATGCCGAAATAATTTCTAACATTCACATTGTTTAGAAAATAAAATGTCACAACAAAAAACTTGAAAAACTTTTGAAATATAATCTTTATCCGGTTTTGGCTTTAAGTTTTAAAACAAAATTTGTTTGCATTTACAGTTAGTTTTTAGTCATATTCTTTTTCATATGTTTTTATGGTGTTCTAAGGTTATTATTGATAACAAATTTTAAATTAATCTGGTATATTTAATATATTATACTTTTGAGATGGATATACAATATATTACCCTACCCTACGAGTGTGATCAATTTATGCATATATTTAATTATGTTTTGAAATACCATATTTAAAACTTATATATAGTTAACCCTTTTGATTAAATGTTGCAATTTATGAAGTAAGTTAAAATAGATAAATGAATGCACATTAAATAGTAAAGAAAAATTCATATTGAAAGCTTAGTTTGTCGCTATATTTGATTTATGCATTTCAAAGTATTTTTTTTGTTAAAAAAATTGTTTTATGCATTTCAATTCATTATATATATATATATATATACATATTTTAAAGTTACGAATTTTGATGTATCATCCAAAAATTGTAAGAATCCACTATTTCCTCAATTATGTTTTGCGAACAGTTTGTTCATTTTGACATATAATTTGCAATGCATTGAATGAGTTTTATTCAATCCCGAATCTAAAGATAAATTAATTTAAAATTATCTAACCATAACGAGCTTGCTTCCACAACTAGTATTTTAGGTTCCTCGTACTTTAACCTTCTGGTCGTCTTCCCCATTGCTAGAAGGAAAGCCATTGTGTGTCCTTGTTGTTCTGTATCCATTACATGTTCAATTATTTCACTGATAACCGTTTATACTTCGCTGGTTGCCTTTAGCTTATCACATATATTACCTATACACTACGAAAAAATACCATTTTCAACGCTCATATCCGTCGAAATGAAATTTTTTCTGCTGAAATCAGTTATTACCAACGAATTTCTATGGATCCAGGGCCATTGGTAATCATCTGTTGAAAAATTGCGTCTGTTGCAACATTTAAATGAAGACCAACGAACATCCATTGAAAATGTTTGCGTGGATTAATCAACAGATTCCCTTTGATATTATGGTATACTCTATAAATAAAATAAAATTTATTTTTCTTACCAATTTTATGGTATGCTCTACAAATAAAATAAAAATTTCCCGTTGATATTATGGTATACTCTACAAATATTATGATATTCGTCGAAATGAAAATTTTACCATTGATATTATGGTATACTTCACAAATATTATGGTATCCGTCGAAATAAAACTGAAAATTTTCCCGCAAAAAATAAAATACTCTACAAATCATCTAAACCACCACTTCTTCTTCTTACGTGTCTCCTCCGTCACATCGTGAAGGGGTCACATTTGAAACAAAGGCCGGTTGTTGCCTCGGTGTTATGTCATCCACAGTTGATGTAGGCGGTGGTGGCTGCAACTTCGCCAAACAACCTCAAAACGAAGTCTCAAGTTGCTCGATACATCGTTCTTTCGTACATATCTCCTAAATGTTAGGTGATATTGTCATGGTATCGTTTGCAATATCTTTTTGTAGAGAATCCAATCATATAGACGCCTCTAATACGACCGAACAGACTGCATTATAAAACAATTAACGTTAACAAACCAAATTATATTTGTAATATTGAAGATAAAAATGATAAATTTTACCTATAAATAGAATATTCTCCATCACGGCCTTCACCTTTCATTCTGCACGAGGATCGACCAATTCAAGTTCGTCGATATTTTCTTCGATGACGAACTTCTTCTTGGCATGTGTCGCAACCACCAGCTCAAGAAACATTGATTCTCTTTCTATCTTATGTATCTATAATATAAAATTTATATTCAATAGATATATTTTATTTATAAATAAAAAATTTTTTACCAATTTTTTTTTCGGGAATAATTTTGCTCCCGATGTATGACGATGCAAAACCATCCACAAGTTCTCACAGTACTAACATTTCTTGGTTTTTTTGTTCGACCTTGAAGTCTTCTGACACCCAATGTTGGATTAGTTGGTTGAAAACCCTATCCCTTGTCCATGCTAGTTTAACGTTCTTGTTGTTATAATATCTCTTGGTGTTATTCAACATCAGTCACAGTTGTGATTGCATATGATGCAGTATAGATACGCGATATGTCCTTCTTATGCCACTTGTCAACCTCTACAAAATAAAATGAATCGAATTAATATATTAAATAAATCCGATAAATAATTAATTAAAAATTTATTAAAATTGAAAACTTACAATAGTTAACCTCTTGCATCGTTTTCTTGGAATAGTACAGTCAATCCTTCATTGCACCTTGGATGATGTTGTTGTTCATGTGTTTGAAAATATCATCCATGTCAAACTTACATATGTAAATAAAAAACTAGATAATTTAAAGAACTTCAATAAATAAAATACAATATATATATATATGTATTAAAAATATATAGCGTTCCATCGAAGCGCTCAGAATCGTTGATAGAAACTTTTGGACGATTGTCGAAAGTACCGATCAAATCATTCATATCCACCATTTCATCTTTGTCATCAAATATCGATGACGCTTGCATTAAAGAAACTAAATGTATGTGAGTTTCATTTCTCTAGTCAGGTAACCCAGACACATTAAGAGTTGCTAAACTATATTTAGGAAATGCATAAAACGAATCATCCGTCAATACCATGATAATTATGTCATTTGGTTTAGACAGGATATCTCAAAGCCTTTATTTTTAACTTGATTAATGAATATATAACGATTCTAAATTCGTTATAGAATCAAAGTTCGTAAATTGTAGTGTATTTCTATATGCCAACCTCTTCCTAAGGTATCATTCATTAAAAAGCTTATATATTTGCAATCATTTAGCAAAAAAAATATATTGGTCTAAATCTTATTATATGAATTTTAGTTTTCTTTTGTAACCTCTTTTATCAAGATAACGTAAGATCTTGTTATGATAAGTTATCCCACATCGGTTAGGACATGAACTTTGAGAGTCATATATGGTATTAGACAACCCTAAACTCTTGAGCTAACTTTTGGGATTAGTTAGGCCCAAATCCATATTTGACATGATATCAGAGCTTGGTTCGTTCTGAATATACCGATGTTGGACCCCCGATTGCGATGTTCATGTTCAAAGATCGAACCTCAGCGTGAGGAAGAGTGTTATGATAAGTTATCCCACATCGGCTAGAACATGAATTTTGGGACTCATATATATGGTACTGGACAACCCTAAACTTTTGAACTAATTTCTTGGATTAATTAGACCAAAACTCATATTATATTTCGTGATATCAACTAACAAAGTACTAACTATATTTTATCCAAATCTTAAACTTTGTCCTGACTTGCTGACTCTTCTAACTTTTAACACATGATTTTGTTTCTTCTACCATTGAAATGTCATATCATTTTTTATTTTTTCAGTGTATACGGGTTAACACACCCTTTTTATAATATTTTAACTATAGATTTACAATTTATAAAAAAAATATATGACCAACAGTAGTCCACAATGCCACCTCGATATCCATCTTCCTTTCCATGTGACAATTATCCCGTACAATTTATTTCTCAAATAAATTTAGTAAAATGGTGTTGTATATTTGAAATGTGTTTTTTTTTTAAATCATATTACATATTGAAATTTGATTGATATATGGTGAAAACAAACGTGTATTGACATATATAAATATAAATTAAATTCATATTATACCGAAATTGCCATTAAGATTATAATTCGATTTATTTTACATAATATTTAGCTTCTGTATTCGTAGAGATAATAAAAAAAATTGGAAAAGGAGAATAATAAATAAATCTAAATACTTTAAATTAACAATATTATATATAAAATGTTGAGAAAACCAAGAAACTACAAAGCTTCTTTTAATGAATTTAATAAGAACTTTCAAGTCATTTTATTACAAATTTATATCAAAATTTGGTTATTATATATATCAATGTATTTTTTCATAAAAAGTTATTATATATAGCCACCTTTTTTAGAAGAAAAAAAAAAGAGGTTCATAAGTTCTTTTTCAAAGTACCTTTTTAGTTTTTAATTCACCTACATATATACTACGTGTAATTTCTTTCTTTAAACAAATATTAAAAAGGTAAAGTTCACACGTGAAGATACAATAAATAATGTATTTGAAAAACTCTGAAGAAAATAAAATGCATGCATGTTTGGAGCTCTTGCCAATCTTATGGTAAGATTACCGTGACACTATCAAAATCAAATCTCAACTTTTTTCTTTTTTTTTATTTCATTTTAAAATTTCCTTAGCATTAATCATTAATTATTGAAATAAAACTAGAATTATTTTCAATCGTAATTCTAATGCTACTTTGTGTTTAGAATTTTTTTCCATTGACCATACCCATGCTGAACATTTCGACGGAATTCCTAGGTAATATCGATGCAATTTCAATTGAAATTGTTTCATTAGATTTCCGTTAAAATTTCGAAAACAAATTGGAACGTCAATGTAATATTGCTTCAATTATTTTTTTAAAAGTTAACTTTATTTCAATTCAATACAATACAGATTTATTATTTAAAAATTATTAGTACAATTTTAATTAAAAAATTTAATGCTAATAACATAAAAAACTATCATTACAATTTTCAACATTATTCTAGCATTTACGGACTATCAAGATTTTTCAATGCAAAATTTGCTTCAGAATAATGATGGAAAACCTAATTTATAATCAAATTTACATTGGTAAATGCATGTTTTGTGTCCTATTCAAGCATTTCCTAGTATTCATTTATAACAAATGAAGAAAATATTGGATCCAAATGGTTTACCGGACAGTAATTAAATAGGATAGTTGTGCCGTCAAATACGACTAATTACATTTTAATAATAATATTTAGCACATGATTCATGGGAACCGACCAAAGGAATCCAAAAAAAAAAAAGTTTAAAGAATGATATTTCGTACAGTAAATAGTTACCAAATAGTCCTGAATATCCACGAGTTTTTATACAAGAAAAAACTTTATGAATATCCATTAGTTTTTATAATTTTTAAATAATTAAGGGATCTATATAATAATCTATAAATACATGGTTTTTAGAATTTTTTTGTTAAAAATTATCTGAACATTGAATACTTTAACAAACTTTTTTCAGGTGTCGGGTTTAGCTTAAGAAAAAATTAACAGATATTACTTACACGGAAATTTCAATAGTGATTGAGATATTTTTTTTTCGTTTGATAAAATGGAAAATTTTATTAGTTTCCTGTCAAATTTAGGTGATAGATTATTTGAATATATGTGTTAACTTTAGATAAATTCATACATTTATTTAGCAATTTGTTATAGCGATTCATGAATTCTTCATCCATCGAAGTGGCAATAAATTTTATTTAAAGATTTGAACTTGTAAATAATGGAGAAGAATATCCGCTCGGCGGAATATCAGAAATACTCTTATAGGGCTAAACCACTTCAAAAATACAATTCCCAAAATAATTATTAAATCCGAAAAATAAAAACTGAAGAAAAGACAAATTTGCCCTTAATGTTCGAACGTGGAAAAATGGAAGTTCGGCAGTTTTTCGACGTGAAAAACTGTCGAAAACGAGAAAGCCGAACAGTTTTTCGCCGTGAAACCTGTTTAAAAGTTGATAGCAAGAAAGAAATAAGTGATTTCGAACTTGAGAGGGAACGATTTGAAGTTGGCGAGAAGGAAAATGGCTAGAATCAGCAGCATCACTGGCGAAGAGAGCACGAGTCAATCTTCAATGGCATCAATAAGTGTAAGTAG
>CM071875.1:29063246-29077268 GCA_036759665.1 Gynandropsis gynandra
TTTGAAGAAACCAATGCATTTATTAGGGCTTTTGCATGAAGACCTAGCATTTAATGTATTTTTTTTAATTTTCTTGTTTTTATCTACATATGGCCGGCCACCCTTGTGAGAACAATAATCCAACTTTTGAAATTAAACTTTGAATTGATCTTTTGATCTTTCTTTTGAATTCCTTGTGAGTTCTTGGTTGTTGGTGCATAATATCCAGCATCCTTTCGTTAGTGTGTCATATCCAACGATTGTTCGTTCTTCATTAGTGCGTAATATCTATTGGATACGAACCGGTGAATCGAGAGCCTTTTGCAACTCTCGTGTGACCACTCGCCCCACACACCCTTGTGCAATCCATTGCAGCAAGGCATATCCCTTCCCTAGCCTAGTCTAGAGCGTCGATTCAATCGAGATCGCGTCATCTTTTGTCTCCTGTCCAGCCTTGATGCATCCTACCACGACCTTATCAACCATGTCCTTTGTCAATCGGAGTTTTTGACTCTTAATGATGTGTGCATGCTAATCAAGAAGGAAGAAGGGTTGAATCCGCTCTTCAAAGGGTCCACAGAGATATTACATCTCAGCAAATAACATAATGGTATTAGTAACAATTTTAAACTCCCAACTGATAGAAACATTTACTATAGTGATCACTGCAGGAAAAAAGGCCACTCAAAAAAGAGATGTTAAACCCTTCATCCTCACCTCAAGAATTGGAGCAAACATGGCTCGTTCTCACGGGAGATTGCACATCTTGTGTCTCATCAAGAGACATATTCGGTGGTCCAACCAACTTATGTGATATGGAGGCTCTCAAATTGGAATCCAAGGAGGACAATAACTCTGCTAACCTATCTCAAATAGAATATAATGTGGGTATTGACTCGAAATCTAAGTCGTACATGATTAAGGATAAAAATTTACTTGAGCATATGCAAAAAATGATAGGTAAGTAACTATAGCATATGGGAAAAGTGTTCCGATAAAAGGAATAGGAAAGTTGAACTTACTTTAGCAACACTCAACTTCTTTATATGTTCCGAATTTTACAACTAATCTATTTTCGGTTCATAAATTGGCTCATAACTGTAATTATATTGTGTGTTTTGATTCTAATAAATTCTTGTTACATGATATTAAGACCAAAAAAATCATAGGAGGTGGACTCTACGAAATGGGCTCTATGTCCTTGAAAAGCTTCATGCTTCCTCAGATTCTTTGTCTCGTGCCTTATTAGTTTTGTCTCCTCATTATAATAAGAAAAATGTATCTTTAGACTGTGGCATGCTAGACTAGGACACCCTCATTTTCAAGCTCTCAAGCATGTGTTTCCTCGTATTGCTTTTGATAATGAGAAGTGTGAATCTTGCATCTTGGGCAAGCATTGTAGAACTGTTTTCGTAGTCTAAAAACAATATATGATAAATGCTTTGATTTGATTCATTCTGATGTGTGAACGTCTCCATGTTATTCTAGAGATAGGAAGTAATACTTTGTTAGTTTTATCGATGAAAAATCCAAGTTTACATGGTTATACCTACTTTAATCTAAATTTTTTGTGAGTGCTTTGTCAATTTTTATCTCCATGTTCTAACTCAATATAAAAAAAAGATTAAGTATCTTCGTACAATTAACGGTGGAGAATTTTTTCATAACTCGGATCATCTCTCGATCATCATGGGATAGATCAACAAACCTCATATCCGTAAATCCCGTAACAAAACGGTGTAATAGAACAAAAGAACCAAATTTTGATGGAAGTTTCTCAAACCATCATGTTAGATCTCAAGTTCCAAAACGTTTATGGGGGAATGTTGTTATCACAACTTGTTTCCTCATCAGTCATCTACCGACCAAATATCTTGGAGATAAATCTCCATATGAGTTACTAAACAAACTAAAATGTGATATTGATTATCTTCATGTATACGAGTGTGTTTGCTATGTGTTTCTTACATAACATCAATGAACTAAGTTCAATAAAAAAACATAAAGTGCATGTTTGTGGGATATAATCCAACCTTAAAGGGTTACAAATGCTACCATCTGGACTTCAGATGGATTATCGTGTCCCGTGAAGTCCACTTCCATGAAAAACATGGGTTCTACGAGAAAAAAAGTTGGACTGATCTTGAAAACCTTCCAGTATCACAAAACTTTAATTCTTCTCTACTTTTTTTGTTACTCAACTACAAAAAAAATTGATGTAGAATCACATCAACCAATAGTAGAACCCTGATCTACAGATAAAAAGGTTCAACCGCCTGTTGATTGCCCACGTACACCTGCCCTGAATACTGACGAGAGTGTGTTCACCGAGGCAGTGGACGAGTGTCCAGCTGGTCTGTCTGAGGACACATCAGACTAAACAAAACGCGCAATCAGAATCTTGACTACACAATCAGAAATGACCATGTAATAGTTGATTATGATCGTACAACTGGTTGGATTGCTATATCCTGGAAGATCACACTCTAGACCTCGATACTCTAAAAAAAGAAAGAGGAGACTCTCGAAGATACAATTGTTCACGAGCATCAAGATATTGTTATCCCTTGACGTAGTAGTAGGATTAGAAGACCAGTCTCAGAATGGTTGTACAAGGGAGAGTACTACACATGTCCTGCTATCTCTAACCCGATAAAAGTTTTTTTGTGATATCACCCTACCGCTCTACCTTCTTAAAAAAATTGATCAGGATAGGAATCTAACTCTTACACCAAGGTCATGAATCATCCGGAGTGGGAGTTTGCCATGAGCAAAAAAATATATGCCCTTGAAATAAATTAAACGTGGGATCTTGTGGACCTATCAAAGAATAAAAAAAGTTATGGGTTACATGTGCTTATTCAAAATCTAGTATAGAAGCGATGGGTCAATTGAACACCATAAAACCCGGCTTGTAGCAAAAGGTTATACACAAACCTACAGAGAGGACTACACCGTGACATTTGCTCCAGTAGCTAAACTCCATACTATACATATCTTATGATTAGTGTCTGTCAACCTTAATGGGACCTAAGGGACATGGAAATCAAGAATGTGTTCCTCCAAGGAGATTTTGACGAGGAGATTTACATGCATTGTCCACCGGGGTATGCCTAGGTCACCAACCCAATTTGCAAATTCAAGAAAGCTATATATGGTCTAAAACAATCCTTAAGAGCATGGTACAGTAAGTTGTATGACACACTCACATGTCACGGGTTCATTAAAAGTGAAGCAGATAATTCTTTATTTTCAATTCACGGGGAATCAAGTACCATTGATTTTTTTATGTACGTTGATGACATTATTATATCAAAAAATGATCATATTAAAAGTTAACACACAAAAGAGTTCTTAAAATGAACCTGCGACATAAAAGATTTAGAAGCATTGAAATATTTTTTTTGGGATTGAAGTTACTCGTTCTACTATTGGTTTGTCCTTATTCAAAAGGAAATGCATTCTTTATCTCCTAATTGAGACAAGGAAGCTCGGCATCAAACCGATTAAGACACCCATTGAAGAGAATCATAAAGATCATCAAGATGGGGAACTTTAATCAAACGTGTCTCAATAACAACAGATTGCGGGGAAGCTAATATGTATCACCATCACTTGACCAAATATATATTTTAGCGTGGGCCAAGCCAACCAACACATGAATGCTCAAGAAACACTAGTTCCTTGTGAAGATAATTATCAGATATCTAAAAAGGTCACCGAGAAAAGAAATTTGTATGGAGCACAATGGTCATGCAACAATCGTGGGGTAATACGATGCTGATTGGACTGGAGACAGAACTGGTCGAAAGTCTACAACTAGACACTACATCTTTGTTAGGGGGATCCTAGTCATCCGGATGAGTAAGAAACATTTTTTCATCGCTCGCTTGAGTGTTGAAGCCGAATACAGAAGCATAACACTATCTATGAGCTCATTTGGGTTAGATCCATTCTTCGAGATCTCAATAGCGCCATTAGGACCTAACTACCCTGTAATTGCGATAATCAAGATGTCTTCCACATAGCTAATAATATAGTCTTTCATGAAAGAACTAAGCACATCGAAGTTAACTTCCACTTTATTTGTGAGAAAATAAAAAAGGAAATCATCTCAAATACCTACACAAGGAGTTCAGACCATCTAGTGGATCTATTTACCAAAGCTTATGCGAGAGAAGTAGTAAAGTCTTTAAAAGAGGATGGGTCTGATCGATACCTTAAAGCTGTTGAGAAGACCATTGAATGAGGCAAACACAAGGACTGCTTACCGGTAGTACTCTTTTTCATTCAACAAGTTTTGTTTTATTGGGTTTTCTTGGTAATGGTTTTAACGTGGCTACACTTCTCAGTCTTCAATCATTACGAACTTGAGAGGGAATGTTAACATCAGATCTCGTGATTTAATTACAATGATTACAATTAATCATATATTTATCAAGAAGATCTCGTGATTCAATCACAATGATTACAATCAACCATAACTTTGGCAAGAAGATCTCGTGATTCAATCACGATGATTGCCATCGATACTATCTTTGGCAAGAAGATCCTCAGATCTAGAGTATCGTTAACTCATAGAAACTTGATGACCCTTTAAAGTCATTCCTAATATTCTCTCTGCCTTTTTTTGTGCATATATTCTCCCATATCCATATCATTGTGAATTTTTTTCTTCTTTCTTCCGAACGTTTTAATCTTCTCTATATAATATTCTTCCTATGTATTATGAGAAATAAGATGATAACCCTTATAATCTTCGTGTCTTCTTGTGTTAATCTCCACCAAATTTTTTAAATTCGAAATAAACCTCGATGATGTTACTAATGTCGAATGAATAGTATATATATATATTTTAGTCTAGAAGAAAATGTAATATTAAAAAATAAATGCTCAAGTTTGTATATGAAAATAAATATATCGTGTAATATTTCTAGTAGATCTTTGGAATATAAAATCCTTTAATATTATCCTCCAATACACACCTCAAGTTGGAGAATACATGTCATAAGCTCCCAAATTGGAGAGAAAGATATTAAATTCCTTCTTCCTAAGTGCCTTTGTGAAAATGTCCGCGAATTGATGATGAGGATGAACATGATATGTGATGATGGATGGGGAGGATACATGGTGGTGGAGGAGATGACAATCCACTGCAATTTGATTGGTTCTCTCGTGGAAGACTGGCTTTGTTACAATATGTATGGTTGATTGACTATCGTAGTTTAGGAGCATGGATTCATCGTATGTAACCCCTAAGCACAAAATAAGGCCACATAACCAGACAAGTTCGCTTTAGTTGAAGACAATGAGATAATAAGGTACTTATTTGATTTCCATGACACCGGAGATGTCCCGAATTGAACATCCCATCCTTAAAAAGATTTTTGAGTTTGCTAACAACCTGCCTAATTTGAATCACACCAACCAGAAAGACAAAGTTTAGAATCAGATCGAAGGAGGATTTCATGTCTTGGATTGCACTTCAAATGGCAACCCATGTGTAGAGCAACGTCCCAATGCTCTTGCATTGCTTTCTGCATGAGTTGTGAGAATATGTGTACATTTTACGTGAGGTCTTGGTGAGTTTTAAATAAGTATATGAGGCATCCGACAGGCCTTTGATATCATGTAGGATCAGAGAGAAGAGGTTCTGTAAAGACATCCATTTTGTGATTCTATTCGAGAGGAAACCTTTTGGTTTGCTACCAAGGAGCCTATCTTGTGATATGATGTCTATGGCATATTTGCATTAACACAAGGATATACCAATTGAGTTCTGTGCAACTTCGATGCCAAAAAAGTATTTAAGAGGACTAAGATTCTTCATGTGAAAAGAAGAGCTCTAGTAGGCCTTAAATATGCGAATTGCAATTGGTTTGTTGCCTTTGATGAGTAGATCATCAACGTAAACCAAAATAGGTAGGCAAATATTATCTTTGTGAAAGACAAACAAAGAGTGGTCAGACTCTGATTGTTGAAATGCACAACGATTTAGCACATCACCAATCTTGGAAAACCAACAACATAGGGCTTGTTTGAGACCATAGAGTTGAAAAGCTTGATTTGGTCGAGGACATTGAAATCTTGGAAGGAATTTCGTGAAGCAACAACTCATATGTAAGTTTGATTGTGACCATTTTTACAACCGGGGAAAAAGTCTCGTCGTAGTATATGCCTTCCACTTTATTGTTTCCCAAAATCACCAAATGTGTCATATAACATTCAATTTATCGTTTAGCCTACTTGATACGAAAAATCCATTTATATCCAATAGCCTTTTTGTCAAAAAGCAAAGTTGCTATCTAGGTGTCTTTGCCTGACTGCATAGATGTCTTCAGATAATCATGTTGCAAAACTTCTCGATAAGAACTTGTTTTTTTGTAAGAGACACAAGAAAAGTATCTTTTGTGGCCAAGATGTGACTATATGATACAAATTCTAAAAGAGGATGCATAGTTGTGGTTCGATCATTTGTCTAAACTTCACTCGTAATGAATGACTGAAATTTCTATTGTTTCCCTCTTTCTAATGGAGCATTAGATGTATCTTCTTGTGGCTTACTAGTATTATTCTAAGACTCAATATTGGGTGAATTATGCTATATTGCCGAATTGCCACGAACGATAGTCGTCGGAAAATCCATATCTTCCTCGTCATAATACAGAACAACGATATTTTTGCTCGATAATCATGCTAAAGTCTGAATGAAACAGAAACTATTCCGCAAAGAAGAAAACATAACAGGAGACCAAGATTCTTTTTCTCTGAATGTTATAAATGTGCCATCCTTTTTGTCCAGACGAATATCTAACAAAAAAAAAACATATTGTATTCCTTTTGGAGCAAATTTGTGGACCCATGTCTTCTGGTTATGAATATAACACAAACACCCAAACACATGTATGAGTATAATAAAAAATTATTTTATGTAAAATTTCATGCAGAGTCTTACAAAAAATTATAGATGACGGAGTTTGATTGATGAGATGTGCGACAACAAGAACATTGTCCTCCCACAACTGTATTGGAAGATTAGCCTGGAACATGATTGAGCATGCTACATTCAGAATATGTCTATGTTTTCTTTCAATGCATCTGTTTTGTTCTTGTGTTTCGACATATGATTTCTCATGAACAATGCCTTTATATGCAAAATATTCCTTTAAACATACAAATTCAGCTCTATTTTCAGTCTAAATGACTTTTAATGTCTTGTTAAGTTCTCTGATTTTGAAGACCATAAATAAATTTATGTTCCACGTGAGTGGTCATCAACTATAGTTAGAAAATATAATGCACTTTAAAAGATTGAGTTTTGTACGATCCCCAAATATCATAGTGGGTTAGATGAATTTTTTGCGGTTTTATTAATACTAATGATTCTCTAGCTTGTTTTGCATAGAGAAAAATATCACACACTTTATTCGAAAATTCTGAAGACTACTTAAAGACAATATTCAAAAGATTCTCTACTACTTTCATCGATGGATGGCCCATACGCTTGTGCCAAAATTTTGGAGATATTCATTTTTTGGTTCTTACTGCTACCAGAGTTCATGTTCCTTGGAAATAGTATAGAGCCATGCTTTTTGCTCATCCAGACCAATCGAAGTCTTTGTAATTTTGTCCTGAACGACTTAGATTTTGTATAGCAAGCTAAAGCAATCATTATCGCTGAGTAATTTTGATATGTAGACCAAATTATAGTGTAAACCAAGGACATATAACGCAATTTTCAAGATAACCATTGAAAGCAATATCCCATTGTGATTAGCAAATACTATCCGATCTAAAGTTCACAAAATGAGAAGATGTTTAATTTCTTCTAGTGACCAGAGCGTGCAGACGAGGTCGATTTTCCCACTAGTCGGGAAAGCCTACAACATGAAAGAAACCATCATATGAATGGCCGGTACGACCACAATGTTTGCACAATTAAGTTTTCTATGTGTTATTTTTTCGAATTCAGGGTACAATGCGAGCGGTGAAGATTGCAATATCAATGATGTCTCATAGATACTCTGTTTAGAGCCCTCATATTGCATCACAAGGAGATATTTCTCCAATAGCGAAAAAGTGGTCCATGATAGAAGGTTGGAGTGGAAAACTCCAAATCTTGTGTTATCGAGGTGGAGAATAAATTAAATCAGGTGATCTTCACCAAGCTTCAATGGACGTAGTGAGGCCGTAGGAACATGAGCCACTTATATAGGTCTTCAATCAATGATAATTTATGAGATTATCCCACAAATTTGTCAATCAACCTAACTACCCTTCACACGGTCATCCCCTTCTGCCGACAATTTCCATGTTCATTGCGAATATGCATCAAACGAAGGGGTTCACTACACCGAACCGACGTTTGAGATAGTCTTAAAGATCTTTGCCATTTTTTCGGTGGACTGCATTACACTTGATACTTTGTTCAAAAGAGTTTTTTTTATCCAAAAAACTATTAGAAAGTTAGTTTGATATCATGGCAAAGATCGAGTGATTCGAAGTAAATCCCGATGATCTTATTACTGTTGAATGAATTGTATATATACAAATACATTATAGTCTAGAAAGAAAATGCAATACTGAGAAATAAATTCTCAAGTTTGTATATGGAAAGTAGATATATCATGTAATATTCCTAGCGTATCTTCAAGATAGAAAATCCCTTGAAATTCACTGACCACGAATATTTATGTCCAAAGAAATTCATTTTACACCAAAAAATCTGTAAAGAACCTCATCTGTTGAAACTTAAGACAAGAGCATTTGTTTCAGTTCGGAAGCTTACGCAAACCAAGCTCTTCGTGCTCTTTTGGAGTAAAGATAGAAGCCTAAGATATTTCTATAGTTTTGCACGACTCAAGGTTATCTGGTCATATACATGAACCGCGCATATGCTCGCTCGATCTTTTCAATGAATGTAGAGAAATGATAAAGATGGATTTCTGAAAGATTATCACACTGTAATCATGTTTTCCATCTTTTTCATTCATCTTCATTACAACAACATAAATATAGTGATGTATAATTCACTTAACGTGGTAAAATTTTTGTTAGGATACATTATTTTAATATGTCATTGATTTTAATTCAACATTTACAATAATTATTTAGTTTTACTATACTATTTTTGGTTGATGCTGAGAACATTCGATCGTTTTTTAAACTAGATTTGAAGTTGATATCCTCGCATTATATTGTATTTTTATTTGTTTTACTGTGATAATAAATTGAATTTTTGTTGTTTATATATTTATTCATTTAAATAATAAGTTGTAACTATATATGATATCGGTTTTATGTGGAACATCCAAATATGCAAATATTTATCGAATAAATCTAATCAATAAGATTTCGAATTTTGTTTTCCTTATAATTTTTTACAACTATAACGGATTATAACCGAACTGAAAATTCACTTAAAAAAAACAATTGGATATCAACGGATGCCCATTGAAAATGTTAGAGTTTCGGTACGGCTGTTAGAATAATTGAATGTTAGATTTCAAAGCGCATCCGTTGGTATATCCAACGGGTTTCCGTTTGAATTTTGACTATTTATACAACAAACTCGATTTTCTTACCACCAAGCCATCAACACAAAATATATTTTTAAACAATATCGTCTTATTTAAATAGATATATATATATATATATATACACAGATCGAGAAAATGAATGTATAGAAGAAAATATCCCGTAACCAAGGAAGTTGCTCAAGAATTTTTATACGGATTAGAGCAGTTCAGAAAATTTGCATCGATTCAAATTTTGTGTCAAGAACGCGACACAATGTTATCTACCTGCAAAAGATGCAAAAACATGAAGTATTGAAGTCACAATGTTTTTTTCAAACACCTTTACAAGGTAAGTTTCGTAGAGAATTACGAAATTTGATATTTCATGGTGAAAATTATTGAGTTAGAGATAGTGTACAAGAAGCACAAAAATAACAAGAAATGAAGAGGTTTATTGCGAAATGTTGACGACCAATCCATGTCAAATGTTTTTCATGGATTTGAGGAGAAAACACATGAAGAGATGTCAAACAATGAGGCACACCGCATTTTTCAACCTATTGGATGCGCCGAAACAACCTATATATAAATTTTGCCGTGATTTTAGTCTTGTTCATTGTCATCAAGATTAATAAGTATAAAAACAGACTACAATATAGCTGAAAATTGCATGGATTCATTTTGCAAAACCATGCGTGAATATTTATTGAGAAATAATTAAGCTCTTGAAACATATTATGAAACAAAGAATGTTTTAAAAGATTTAGGAATGCGATATGAGAAAAATATATGTCCGTCGAAATAGTTTCATGTTGTTTTGAGTAGAAGATAAAGACGTGTTAGAATGTAAACTTTTGCGGTACAAGTAGATTTCATTTAAAAAACCATCTTTATGAAAATATGTACCATACAAAAATATTTTCTATATGCATATATCAAACATGTTGAGAACGTTATATCAATTAAAAAAACCGTTGCCGCAATGAGATAGCACGCTAAACACTCAATGAACGAACGAATAATGTAACATCCATCGGATGGTAAGGCTTGTAAGGATGTCAATGACATGTTTCTTGAATTTGCATATGAAAGGAGAAATGTTTATCTTTTTTTATGCACAATGGTTTTAGTCCATATGAAAAATCCTGAAGTCCATATTCTCTATGATCAGTGATTTTATCTCTATATATTATTCTTCCTATATATGTCTGAAAAGAGAAGTCGTGTTTCTAATGTTGCTAATTTCAGGTCCAGAACATCCACAGAAAAGTTTTGATGTCTTTGTGTAGCCTTTAATTCATGAATTAAGAGAATTGTGGAACAATAAAATTGTTGCTTATAATGTAAGCATCAAGAAAAATGTCACGTTGAAAGTGGTCTTGTAGTGGAAAATTAGCGACTTTCCTCCCTATGGAATGTTATAGATGGAGCACGTACAAGAGACTAGCATGTTCATATTATATGGAGGATACCGATTCGTTTCATCTAGTATATGCGAAGAAACCATATTGGTTTGATTATCATAGAAGATTTCTTCCTTGTGGACATATATTCAGGAAAGATAAAAAAACATTTTCTAAAAAATGTGGTACAAAAAAAGAGGCATCATGCATGCAAATAGGAACACAAACACTTTACGAATGCCTAAACACGATGGTAGATTTACAAGAATCGATAGAATGTGATGGAGATCGTAGGCATCAAAAATTGATCATCTCGTTTTCATACGTATTTCTTGCACGATTTAAGAGACGGTTTTGATATATATGAGTTGTTTTACGTATGATTCCGTATCTGTTTTACTTGTTTTCGTGTTTTCATGTTCTTACAGGTTTTTACGCGTATTTGGATCATTTTGGAGCTAAAAGGACATGCACGGAGCTAAGGAACAACTTCGGGGATCATCACGGGACAAACAGAACGAGATCTAGCAAGAAGAGTCTCCACCCGGTCGGGCACAACTCATGCACGATCGGGCAAAAGCTACGGCAAATTTTGTGCACAAGTCACGCACGATTCGGGCAAGGAAATGCCCGACCAACTGCCTTGTACCCGAGCGGGTACTCACCATGCCCGATCGGGCACCCCTTGCAGCCCCATGACTCGCACGACTTACCCTAGCCGCACCCGAGCGGGCACACTACACTCAATGCCCGAGCAGGTCGCGACCCGAGAAACCAGCAAAGTTAAGTTAAAATAACTTAAAATAAAAGGGAATTCGTGGGGGCAATTAAGGCAACACTTAGACCGACTTAAGAGGCATAAAAGAGGCCAGAAGACGATAGAGACGGTGAACATTAGACCTTTTGATTCAGTTCGTGATTG
The DNA here is from genome assembly GCA_036759665.1 of Gynandropsis gynandra. Taxonomy (NCBI): domain Eukaryota; kingdom Viridiplantae; phylum Streptophyta; class Magnoliopsida; order Brassicales; family Cleomaceae; genus Gynandropsis; species Gynandropsis gynandra. The sequence continues at coordinate 29,075,069 of CM071875.1, forward strand.
GAGAAGACTCTTGCGAGGAGGCAAGCTAGGAGCATTGGAGATCAACCCGACACTTCGGTTTCGCTTGTTTTTCATGTTCCTTAGACTTTCTACTTTGTTTATGTTTGTTTACAGACGCATGAGCGAGTAGTTTGTTTGTTCTAGGAGAAGGGATTAGCCCTTGGCTATCCCGAGACCGCTTTTGATCTATTTTTGAATGCATCTTCCCGTTTTAGTTTATCTATTCTCTATCTGAGCGCTTAATTTACTTGTGTTTGCGACGGCCGCGTAGATGCATGTGTTAGGGATTAGGAGAAGGACCGAAAGGAGAATTCTAGTCCTATAAAGTCAGGTTTAGAACAACCGAGGTTAGGCCACGAAAGTAGGGTAGCAACGGTTGAGGGTTAACGGGCGAATCACAGAGTTTATGGGTTTAGTTCAGGGTGTCAGCCACGAAAGTAGGGGGCAGCTTGTCTAGATCACGTGTCTATGCCTTGAGAGAGGGTAGATATCATCTTAGGATCGTCCGCCTTAGATAGCTTTAACAGGGATTGCATGATAGATAGGTTGATCGTGTGTTTCGGTAGTCTTGTGGTGAAACCGGTTTCCTAGGACGCTTGTCTTATCGTTAGAACCTAAGTAGTTTATTTACGTTTCAGTATTTCATTCTTCATCATCATTCTTTCGTTAGCAAGTTTGATTCCTAGTTCGAGTTTAGGTTGTGTTGCGTAGTCTCTGTGGGATCGACACCTAAAATACTACACACGTGACGTGCACTTGCGGGTAGTTTAGGTTATTTTATTTAACTCTGATACGCATCAAGTTTTTGGCGCCTTTGCCGGGGACTATTGTCAACGCGTCTTAGATTCGAACCTAGAGTCTTTCTTGCTTTGTTTTTGTTTTTGTTTTTGTTTTCGTTTTCTTTTCTTTCGTTCTTTCTACGTAATTTGTTCTTTGTTTGTCCTTTGCAGGGCTTTCAGATCAATGAGAGATGGATAATCAGAACGACAATGGACAGATGCAATTACAGGCTCCTCCACCACGTCGTCTAAGGGATTACGTGGTGCCGAACATGAACAACGTGCAAACAGCCATAAGGATGCCTGCTGTTGCAAGAGAGCAGTTTGAGATTAAGCCAACGATGATCAACATGCTTTATCAGAAGCAATTCATGGGTGGAAACCATGAGGATCCCCATCAGCACCTCAGAGACTTCCTCGAACTTTCAGATACGTTCAAAATTCACGGAGTCTCAGAGGATGCAATCTTGTTGCGTCTCTTCCCCTTCTCAATAGGGGGAAGAGCGAAAACTTGGTTGCAATCACTCCCAGCCGGATCTATCACCACTTGGGATCAGCTCTGCACACTGTTCCTATCACATTTCTTTCCTCCGAGCAAGATGATTCAGATGAGGGGGGAAATCACAACGTTCAGATGCAGAGATGGAGAAACTTTGTTTGAGGTGTGGGGTAGATTCAAAGATCTTCTACAGCTGTGTCCACACCATGGACTCGAGCAGTGGTACGTTATCCAAACTTTCTATAACGGAATTTCAGATGAGCACCGAACGAGGTTGGATAACGCTGCCAGAGGATCATTCATGGACCTAAGCGTCGAGGAGGCATTTGAGCTGATTGATAACCTCGCCATGAACCACACCATGTGGTCAACTCCGAGAGGTATGCCTAATAGCACTCGTCGTTTATATGAGCCTAATCAGAGCAAGTTCCGCAAGCCCCTCAACCTCCTCAAGTCGCTTCATCAAACCTAGAGGGGGTATTGCTCGAATTCATGAAGAAGCAGGAGCAGCAACAGTCGATTCGAGCCAAATTCGACGCGGATGTAGGAGCAGCAACAACAGGAGCTTAGATCTCAGATAGAAATGTGGGGACAGCGATTAGTGAGCTTAAATCTCAGATGGAGTCTCTGAGTACACATGTGAAGATGTTGGAAAACTCCATAGCACAACAGGCTGCCTCATCCTCTCGGAATCCCGGACAGCTTCCCGGTAAGCCCGATCTAAACCCGAGAGAGTATGTGAATGCTATTTCTGTGTGCAGTGGTGATATGGTTGAGAATTCGCCCTCGAAAGAGCAAGGGAATGCTGCTGGTACGTCCGTGAATATAGGCCAAGGTAAGGTTGCGATTATGGAAGGAGTCGAACCAGATTTAGATAAGCCATACGTTGCGCCTCCGGCGTACATACCTCCGATACCGTATC
>CM071875.1:29094811-29118094 GCA_036759665.1 Gynandropsis gynandra
GCGTCGTGTGTCGGGACAACTCGCCTAATCAGCATCAGTGTATGCAACAAACCTGAGACACAGGCCTTGGTCAAGTGAGGGTCGTGAAAGAGTTTTGTGAACATACCGTAGGATCCGTTTTAGATTATTGAAGTGTGGCTCCCTTGGATCATGCATGAACAAACAGATTTGTTGCACCGCATATGTAATATCCGGACGAGTGAATGTGAGATATTGAAGGGCGCCTGCAAGGCTGCGGAGGGATCGGAAACTGGAGCACATATATCAGCGGCAAGTTTCTGTTTGAGATTAACGGTAGTGATACACGGATTGCATGAACTCATTCCAGCACGATGGAGAATATCGATGGCGTATTGTTTCTGAGACAAGAACATACCAGATGCTGATCTTGTAGCTGAGATCCCAAGAAAGTGATGTAAGGGTCCAAAATCAGTCATGTCAAACGCCAAGTTGAGGTTGTGGATGATGGACTGAAGCAATGTTGATGACGATTTAGATAGTATAATGTCGTCCACGTAAATCAGTAAGAAATACCGTACATGATGTTCTATGCAATGTGAAAAGAGATGAATCACATTTGCTTTGATGAAATTCAATTTGGGAGGCATAGGTGGCAGAGCGATGATACCATGCATGTGGAGCTTGCTTGAGACTGTAGAGCGGTTTTCGAAGCAAACAAACATGATCGGGATGTCTTGTGTTTGAATCCCGGTGGTTGATGCATATAAACTGTCTCGTGAAGATGTCCGTGTAAGAACGCATTCTTGACATCCAACTAATGAATGAGCCAATCACAAGAGAGAACCACGCTCAGGACGACACGAATCGTGGCCGGTTTAACCACTGACTCAACATCTTATCACAGTCAATTCTCGATCTTTGTGCTTTCCCGGTTGCTACGAGGCGAGCCTTGTAGCGAGAGAGATTACCTTCTGCATCAAATTTATAATAAAAGAGCCACATGGACCTGACCACATTAACCCCTGGGGGTCGGGGCACCAAATTCCAAGTTACGTTTTTAATCAAAGCATCGTATTCCGATTGCATGGCCTCATGCCAATGAGGATTTGTTAGGGCTTGGATATGGTTAGATGGTAAGGGAGACGGAGACAAAGTATGGAGGGACATAATTTGTGGTGGTTTGTGAATCCCATGTTGGCTTCGAGTAACCATTGAATGTTGTGGTGGTTGAGGATTAAACGATGGAGTGGAGGTCAGAGGTGGTGAAGTGGGTTGTGTAATGATGGACCAAAGGGTAGGTGAGGTCTCGGCCTCATCATCAAGGAAAGTGTACGGAGGCGAAAGCGAAAGGGAAAGTGGACTCGTCAAATGTGACGTGGCGAGAGATGATGATTTTTCGAGAGATAAGATCGAGACACCTAAAACCTTTATGGTCTGAGGCAAAGCCAAGAAAGACACAAGCAGATGAGCGAGGTTGAAGTTTATGACGTGGAAGCTATAAGGTTTGTTAGCAGAGGCATCCAAACACTGAAAGATGTGCGTAGGAGACAGGTTTGTGGAAAACTTTTGTGAAGGGGATTTCATTTTGAATGGCTAAGGAAGGAAGGAGGTTAAGAAGGTGGACTGCAATGTGAAGAGCTTCTACCTAATATGACATAAGGAGAGAGGCTTGGAGAAGAAAGGTGCATACGAGATTGTTGATAGTATGCATCACCCAATCGGCTTTGCCATTTTGCTCGGAGGTTCGCGCACACGAAAATCGAACAAGGATACCATGTGACTAAAGGAAAGAGCAGAAAGAATGGTTGTTGTATTCTCCGCCATTATCGCTTTGAAGTGATTTTATGGTTGTGTTGAACTGGTTTTTTGATGAGTTCATGGAAGTGAAGAAATTGGAGAAAATTTCGGATTTATAACAAAGAGGGTAAACTCAGATGAATTGACTAATGTGCTCGAGAAAGACAACATAATAATGGATGCCAGATACACTAGGAATAGGTGACGTCAAGACATCAGAGTGGATCAGTTTAAAAAGTGCAGAAACCATTTTATTAGAAGAATGAAAAGGAAGAAGAATGTGTTTGCCCAATTGACATGTGTGGCATAAAACCGTCATGTCATTGTTTTTACAATGAATCAAACTATGCGAATGCAAAAATTAAAGAACGGAATTGCCAAGATGTCCCAAACGATGATGCCATATGGAACAACTCGAGGAGAGAAGTGCGACCGGAGAAGGAGATGGTGGAGACGACGATGCAGTAATTGGATATAGAGGCCCGAAGCTATCACATCGGAGAAAAGTCTGTTGTGTTGGAAGATCCTTAATAGAAAAACCAAAAGGATCAAATTCGAGAGAGCAATGATTGTTTGTGGCGAACTCACATACAGAAACAAGGTTTTTGATGATATGAGGTGAGACAAGAACTTTGCAAAGGTGAAGAGGACGTGCGAGAGAAGAGAAAGAGATGTGACCGAAAGATGTAACTAGAATAACGGATCCATCACCGACAGTGACCGGAGGAAGGATGCTTGAATTAAAAACATAGGTGAGATTATCTGGTTGTGACGTCAAGTGAGTGGTGGCTCTGGTGTCCATGTACCACTGAGATGAAAATGGATCTCGCAGCTGCATGGCTGTGAACGCTTGACCTAAGGTTGTCGGCTCAAAAGGCGATGGGCATGTGGTAGAGCTGTGCTGAGATGTTGTCGGAGATCCTAGGCCGCTAGACTAAAAGAAGCTGAGAGCAACAACAACATTTGCCGAGGGTGCAGGTCCAGGAACACCTGATGAAGTCATATGGTCACCGATAGGAGGAAGCACATAAGGATACGGATATGGCCACGGGAACTGATTCGACTAAGGCCAATAATGAGGCCAAGTGGGGTTGGTGTGTGGTGAACGATCCGGAACCACGTCCTCCTCTGCCTTTATTGTTGCGTCCCCTGCGATGATAATTGGTGCGTCCACCGCGATAGGAGTTTCCACGAAGTTGTTGTCTTGACGAATCTGCATACGTGATTTGAGGTGAAGATTAAAGGTCATTAGGAATGGTTGAGACCGATTCATTTTGGCAAGGCTTTGTTCTTCTAAGAGAAGTATGGACCGTGCTTGTTCAAAGGAAGGGAATGGTTCACGGTGTTTGATAACATTAATAATGTTATCAAAGGTTTTAGATGACCCTTTCAACATGTGCATCACGAGAGTGCGTTCGGAGACTTCGTCATCAATGTTAGGCAACAAATCTGATAGTTTCTTCAGTTTTTCACAGTACGAGTGAACGGAAAGATCGCCAATGCAGGTTGTGCAGAGCTCATTGTCAAGTTGCAGCACACAAACTTCCTTGTTGTCTTGAAAATATTTTCAAGACTGATCCATAGATTCCGAACCGAACTCTTTTTCTTTAAGATTGTGTTCAGCAGTGACTTTGACATGGTGTCGTAAATCCACAGTTTGACGAGTTCGTCAAGACGTTTCCACTGCCCGTCAGTAGCAGTGGTGGGTAGTAATGTGCCATCGAGATGACCAAGGACACCGAAATGCCATCGAGATGACCAGAGAGAGAGAGAGAGAGGAGAATGTCGGCCGAACAAAGAAGAAAAAAATAGGTTTATCACAAAGCTCTTATACCATATAATTTGATAAATTCCCCTTTAAGTTTTTGTACTATATTATCAAGATATATCAATGACATCGAATATTCTAAAGATACTACACTAACTACCGAATTTTAAGAAAATATCTATATATCTTTTGTATATTCTATCATTTAGTGACGTAGATGCTATTATATATATATATATATACGCATCAATGTTATTTTAGATTACTTTGTCAAGTCTTATCATTGATTGATGTTTTCCCTCTTTTTAATAAAAATTAATTATATTATCACATAAATCACACACTTCATTTTTTATATTAAAATATTAGTGAGTTTATTATTGACGTTATTATCTTTCTCAACATAAATATTTGAAGCTAAAAACCAACTTTTATCCTCAATTCAACAATTGAACTAACTCTTTCTAGATTTAAAAAAATAATTGTTTTGAAATATATCATCTTGGAGAAAAATATGTCATCTTTGTGTATGGACCAAAACATTGTATAATCGCTTTTAAAAATCTATGTTTTTATTGTAGGGTTTGCATATAGATTCTTTCCTTTTTCTTTTTTATCTTGGCATCAACAATGTTAGCATTTGTCTCGATGGATGTAAAGTCACATTTTTTACCAATCTGACTGTTCTTTAAATTGCAGAGTTTCAGGACTAACTCTTCGAGACTCATATAGTTATATGTGTTAGATATTTCTTAAAATCTATCCAGAAATGTGGCAATTTGTCAATGAATGCATTAACATAAATGCTGATGATAGTAACACCTCTTCCTCATTTAACTCGTGGATTACGACTTGAAGTTCCTCCACTTGTTTGATAATCGATTTTCCATCGATCATTTTAAATTAAGAAACTTCCCAATTATAACTCGTTTTGAAGAGGCGACTTCAGTCTTATATTGTTTGTCCAAGACTTCTCACAAATCTCGTGCAGAATTGCATTTCGAATAGATGTCTAATGCATTTTAAATATAGTTTTACAACTAAATACGTTTTTTAGTCGAAGCCTTTACAACCTTTTCTCTTTTAACATTTTCTTCAACACTAAGACTATCTCTTTTGCCTTCATTTAGGGTCTCAAGAGAATCCAAATTCAAGATATATGTACATTGTAGTGTTGAAAGATAGAACATCTTCTGTTGCTAACGCTTAAAGTCTTTGCCCTTGAATTCTTACACTTCTCGACATTATTTTTTTACACACACGACATTGATTGGTCTATCACAGAAGATTTATATCTTAGATTGTTATAAAAAATGAGTTCGGATGCACAATTTATAAACTAATAATAAAATTATGAATTGAAAAACAACAACTAATTGAAATACCGAATTATGATTGTCGAGGTCTGCAGTTTGCAGTGTCCTAAGACATAAATTTCCGTATAGTTTCGCCTTAAGGATTCAACGATCAGAACAAATTAATCTCTTGTAGAATTTACTTAGTGTGCTTCTTAGAGGTTAAGAGGTATTAGTGAAATAAACGAAGAGTTTTTCTGTATTTTTCTAAATAATCACTCATATAGATAACTTCCAATGCATGTCATGAGGTGTAACTTTTCTTTTGGACACAAAATTTTTTAGAAGAGCATTTGGAATGTTAGAATAGAAACAATGCTTTAATTCTAATCGACCAAAATTAAAAACGATCAGGAAAAAATTTTGGTACGTTGAGCCAAAGCCCAATCCATCTCAACCGACCCCAAGGCACATCTTTTGGTTATATATATGTTACAAGCCTATTAGCCCATTCTAAAACCCATTTAATTGCATATTTGAAGACTTTCCATGTATGAGAATTTATATGGTGTTTATTTATTGTTCTTCATTTCCAATGTGGGCCTTTAATACATGTGCAAGGCATGTGCACACCTATTGCCCTTGCTCCAAGAAAACTAGAATATAAGAAAATAGAATAATAAAGGTAACAAAAAACTATTGGGTATGTGAAAGAGGCATACACAAAGCTAAAGATTGCTACAACAAGAAGGCACAACCTAAGGTAGTGGTCTGGAAAAGAACAACAACCATGCCAACGTTGTTGAAAATCAGTTTGTTGTTGTTAGAGGCGAATCTGGTTTCTAACACAATTGATTGGTGGAAAATCTGATTTTTACATACCAACAAGTTGAAGATAAAGAAAATTTATACATGGAAAATGAAGTAACCACAAAGGTTGTAGGAAAAGGCAAAGTAGTTCTGAAGTTAACCTTGGGAAAAGAACTTGTGTTATCGAATGTGTTTCATTTTCCTTCCATATGGAAGAATTTGGTTTCTAGTATAATCCTTAGTAACAAGGACTTCAAGCTTGTGTTTGAATCTGATAAGTTTGTAATTTCTAAGGGTGCTATGTTTGCTAGAAATGGTTACTTTAGTGAGAGACTCTTCAAATTCAATGTCGTTTCTGTTGTAATTGATCTTGTTATGAATAAAAATGAAGCTTCAATCTATATGATTAAGTCATCTTCATTATAGAATTGCAACTTGGAACATGTAAATTTTGTTCTTTACAAAGAATGGTAAATTTATGTCTTTTTCCTAAGTGTTTTTTGCAAAAAAAAACGAAATGTGTAGGCTCATAGTTAAAGTTTTTAAACAAAGGAAGGAATAAATGACATAGATACGTTTAGTCCCGTTGTGAAAATGGTTACTATTAGGCTTTTATCGTGCTTAGTTGATTCTATTAATTGGAAAATTGATCAACTTTATGTTTCAAATGCTTTTATAGATAGGGATTTAAATGAAGAAATTTTAATGAAATTACCGCAAGGCTATGTTCCAAAATAGGGGAGAAGTTGCCTCCAAATTCAATTTATCGTTTAAATAAATCTTTATCTAGTTTAAAACAGACATCTCACCAATGACATACATAATTTTCATTTGTTTTGTTAAAATCTGGTTTTTTCAATCAACTTGTGATCATTCATTTTTCTTATCATCATCTTTAGATCATTTTGTTGCATTATTAGTATACGTAGATGATATCTTGATCGTTAGCAACACACCATTTGTCGTTGATTCAATCAAATGTCTATTGTCCACTATTTCACAATCTAAGATCTAGGTAAGGTCAAAAACTTTCTTGATTTTGAAATATCTCGTTATAAACTTTTAATTTCCATAAGTCAACGTGAATTCACTTTACAACTACTTAAAGAATTTGGAATGTCGGGTTTGTAAGCCATTAATAATTCAAATGGAAGTAAATGTAAAAGATTCAAAATCCAATGGTGAATTATTAAGCAATTCATCTTTTTGTTCTATGTGTGCTCATTTTTTTGTGATAATACAACGACTCTTCACATCACAAGTATTCATATCTTCCATGAAAGAACAAAACATATTGAGATAGCTTGCCACGTTGTTCGTGAAAGACTACAATTGGATTTTCTCAAAATGCTTCATGTGAAAACACACAATCAAATCGCGGACATTCTCACAAAGTTGTTATCTTCAATACAACTTCAACATGGGAGTATCACAATTATACTCCTCATCTTGAGAGAAAGTATTAAATATTATTTTGATAAAATATTTGATTCTTTTATTTGATAATTAGTTAAATAGTTTAATTATCTAATTATTGATTCAAATCTTGATTGTAATGTGTATTACAATATATTAGAATCATATGTATTGTTTCAATTCAATGTAATAAAAATAGTCCTTTCTGTCTTTTATTCTCTCGTTTCTTACTAATAACATGAAAATTTTATAAATAAATTATTATTTTACATATGACAAAATACATTATAAATTCCTAAAGTTTTAAAAATTTGAAATATCATTATATTTTCTAGATGTTCACAAAATCCTTTTTTCTCACATCTTAAAACTAAACATTTATTCATAACTATATTAATTTGTATATTTATACAAAGAATTACATGTTTATGTAATATTTTATAAGTTTGGTGATAAATAATGGTTTTGTATGTGTTTTATTATAAAATAATAATAATAATAATTATGTGAATGTCTTTTTTAGTTTCTCTAACTCTTCATCTTCTCTATTTACTCTCTCGCTTTATTACTCTTTAATTCTATAAATTATGACTATATTATCTCTTCATTTATTTTGTTTGTCTTTTCATCTGCTTTGTAAGCCTATAAATAGAGACGAATCCATTCGAATCAATCATCGAATCAAGATAAGGCGAAAGCCATGATATTCCCCCGTGATCATCTTCATGACGAATTGAAATCGAATACCTCACGGTGAAAGATCATGTAGATCTTTGAAAATCGTTGAAAGAGAAGTATGATCATCAAAAAACCGTGATCCTTCCAAACACTCGTTATAATTGGATACATCTACGTTTCCAAGATTTTAAAACTATGAGCGAGTAAAACTCGACAATATTTCGAATACGTTCACAAATGAAACTATGTGGTGAAACCATCACTGATTCTGATATGATGGAAAAAATGTTATCCACATTTTATGCTTCTAATGTGCTCTTGCAGCAACAATATCGTGAAAAAGGTTTACAAAATATGGGGATATAATCTCTTGTCTCCTTGTTGTTGATCAAAATAACGAAATATTGATGAAAAATCGTGAATCTTGTCCTACTAGTTCTGCTCCATTCCTTGAAATGAATGTCGTAGCATTTAACAATTACTGTGGTCGTGATCGCGGTCGTGGACGTACACGAGGAGAAGGTAGAGGTTATTTCAACAGTGGACCAAGCAATTACAATGCTAAAAATAATTTCGAGAGAATAATGATGGAGGCAAGAATAAGAAAGAAAGTATTTACCACCGATGTGGGATGTATGGACATTGGACGCATACTTGTACTTCTAAGCATTTTGTAAAACTCTACCAAGATTTATTGAAGAATGGAGGAAATGATGTTGAAACTAATTTCGTTGTCGATGACTTCAAAAAAGCTTATTGAATGATTGGATGACTCCAACAAGTTTATGGAAGCATAGATGATCTTATATCCCTTGACGTTGCTGACTTTCTTATCCATCTTGAAGATGGAAATGATCATAAGTGATCAAGAAGTTTGCCATTTTTTATTTCAATATTATAAGTTATATGTGTTTTTTTATGTTTTTTTTCTAAGTTATGTTGAACTTTCAGTCCTCTTTTATTTTAATAAAATTTTATGTAATAATATATGTTTCTTTAATCTAATGTCTATTTATTCGTGTTAATTTTTAATTTATTTCAATGAAGATCCAATATAAGGATTTATGTCTCGCGGATAGTGCTTCTACACACGTCATTCTTAAAGAAAAGAAATATTTTTCAAATTTAAGAAATGATCAATCGAATGTCAATACAATATCGGGATGTGCATAAATTGTTGAAGGCTCCGGAAGAGGAATTTTTATGATGCCAAAAGGCTCAAATTTTATCATTGAAAAAGCCTTATATTCACCAAAGTTTCAAGAATATTCGTATGAACGGATATCACATTGAAACTATGAATGAAAAAGGCATTGAAATTGTATTACCTCAACTATGATGAGTAAGAGGTGTGTGTTAGAAAAGTTACTCACTTTTTCATCTGGTTTATATTACACAACTATTGAGATGATTGAAACATACAATACAATAAAGTCGCAGTTTACTGATTTTGTAAATTAGAAGATTACAAATAATTTCACAGTTTGGCATGAGCGGTTAGGCCATCCCGATTCAAGGATGATGCGAAAATGATTGAGAATTCATACGGTGATATATGTGGCCTGATTCATCCACCATGTGGATCATTTTGATATTTTATGATATTAATTGATGCATCAACGAGATGGTCACACGTGTGCTTATTATCATCTCGTATTTGGCTTTTGCGAGATTATTTGCACAAATAATACGATTACGTGCACATTTTCCTGATCATCCGATTAAAACAATTCATCTTGATAATGATGGTGAATTCATGCCATAGTCTTTTATGACTTATTGTATGTCGATTGGTATAAGAGTAGAACATCATGTAGCTTATGTTTATACTCAAAATGGTCTAGCAGAATAATTTATTAAACGAATTTAATGGATTGCAAGACCAATACTTATGAAATCCAATCTTCCTATTTGGGCTTAAGGTCATGCTGTTTTGCATGGATCACAACTTATTCGCATTCGCCCAACTAGTTACCATAATAATTGCCCTTTACAGTTAGTTTATGGTAAGGAACCAAATATTTCTCATTTGAGAATGTTTGGATGTGCGATATATATCCTAAATATATTGAACCAATGAGATGAGATGTTTTTACTGCAAGATTTGCATATTGTCATTTGGATGAGTCATTATTCCCAACATTAGGTGAAAGTAACAAATAGTTGGAGAAAGATATATCATGGAATGTATCATCATTGAAAATTTTGAATCCTCGAACAAAAGAGAGTAATTTAGAAGTTCAAAGGATAATTCATTTGTAAGGTATTGCGAATCAATTACCAGACACATTCACTAACCCAAAAAGAGTTACAAATCTCACATTCCAGTTGTGAATGCTCTAAGGCACGCCTGAAGCGTGGTAGACCACTTGGTTCCAAATATAAACTCCCTCCAAAAAGAAAAAGAGCAAATAATCATGATGGTCGAAATAATGACGTGTCTCTTGAAGAGATTGTTAATGTAGTTAAAGATGAAAGTAATAAGGTACCTGAAACCAATGAAAATGAAGAGATTCTAATTAACTATATCAATACAAGAAAAAGGTGGAACCGAAAAGAAATGATTGTCGATGATGTTTTTGTTGATAATATAGCACGCAATATAATAAATGAAAACGAGGATCATGAACCTACATCTATAGAAGAGTGTAGAAATAGAAATGATTGGTCAATATGGAAATAGGCAATCAAGTCTGAATTAGACTCGTTTAAAAAAAGAGGAGTTTTTTAACCAATAGTCCAAACACATGAAGGAATGAAACCAACTGGCAATAATTTGGTATTTGTACGAAAAAGAAATGAATAAAATGAGATTTTTCAATATAAAGAAAGACTTGTTACTCAAGGTTTTACCCAAATTCCTTGTGTTGGTTATGAAAAACATATTCGCCTGTGGTGGATGTAAGCAATGACTGACAAACTTGAAATGCGCCTCATGGATGTGATCACGACTTATTTGTGTATATATATATATATATATATGAAAAATCCCTAAAGGATTTAAAATTCCAAAAGTATATAATAATTCTCGAGAAATACTTTGTTAAATTAAACAAAGTGTTGTATGAACTGAAACAATCTGAACGGATGTGGTATAATCGTCTAAGTGAATATTTGATAAAATAAGGGTATAAAAATGATCCTATATGATCGCGTGTATTCATAAAATGTTCAAAATCAAAGTTTGTCATAATTCCGGTTTATGTCGATGATTTAAATGTGATCGAAACTCTAGAAGAATTATCACAAGCTATGTAATGTTTAAAAAAGAGTTTGAAATGAAAGATCTTGGGAAAACAAAATTTTGTTTAGGTCTTCAAATTGAACATCTGAAAGATGGAATATTTTTGCATCAATCAACTTACAGAAAAAGCACTGAAAAGGTTTTACACAAATAAATCACATCCTTTAAGTACTTCGATGGTAGTAAGGTCATTAGACATTAATGATGAAGAATTACTTGGTCCTGAAGTACCATATCTTAGTGCTATTGGAGCACTAATGTATCTTGCTAATAATACACGTCCTAATATATCTTTTGTAGTAAGTTTATTGGCAAGATAGAGTTCTTCACCAACTCTAAGACACTGGAATGGTTTAAACATATCTTTAGATATCTTTAAGGGACCACATATATGTGTTTATATTATTGTAGCTCATCAAACCCAAATTTGATTAGTTATGCAAATGCTAGAAATTTGTCAAATCCTCATAAAGCTCGATATCAATCTGGGTATGTATTTACTTGTGGGAAAACCACAATCTCATGGTGTTCTATAAAACAAATATTGGTATCCACTTCATCAAATCATGTAGAGATATTAGCAATTCACGAGGCAAGTCGTGAATACGTTTGGTTAAGATCAATATCTCAATATATTAAGGAGTCATGTAGTCTTTTAATTGATAAAAAATATCTCCACAATATTATTTGAGGATAATATTGCATGCATAGTTCAACTAAAAGATGGTAATATTAAAGGTGACAAGACAAAACATATTTCACCTAGATTTTTCTTTACTCATGATCTTCAACAAAATGATGAAATATATGTTTAACAAATAAATTCTAGTGAGAATCCAGTAGATTTATTCACTAAGGCACTATCTATGAGATTATTTGAGAAAATGGGTTACTTAATCGAAATGCGTCGTTTGAAAGATATAAAATGATGATCGTATCGGGGGAGAAAAGATATGCATTGCACTCTTTTTTCCTTTACTAAGTTTTCCTAATAGGTTTTCTTAGTAAAGGTTTTTAACGAGGTAACATATTTATTGCATATCATTAAGAGTATGTACTATTTTTCCTTTGCTAGGGTTTTTTTCTATGGGCTTTACCTAGTAAAAGGTTTTAATAAGACATTTTTTTTATTCAATAGACATTCAATAAGGAGTAAAATAATAATTATTATGTGAATGTCTTTTGAGTTTTTTCAACTCTTCATCTTCTTTATTTACTCTCCCATTTTATCACTCTTTAATTCTATAAATTATGAGTACCTTATCTCTTCATCTATTTTATTTGTCTTTTCATCTACTTTGTTAGCCTATAAGTAAAGGCAACTCCATTTGTGATGTATACTTGAGAAATTTTCTTGAATAAAGAATTTTTTTCCTCTACCTCTTGTTATCTCTTCTTACATATTGTTCTACCGTATTTTGCAACATGATTCAAATTTTAAGTTAATATAACATTTTAGTTTGTATATACACCATCATTTTAAATATACAAATAAATAAAAATCATATTGGAAAATCACGCTTAATTACATTCTTTAACCTTACTTAATGAGATTGACAAAACAAGTTGTCAGTTGTGTATTCAAAATTGTATAGAATTACTTGGGTATCTTTTAGCATTTTCCTATATAGATAATTTTCTTTAGTAAATACAAGAAAGTTCTTAGAATTATATATTATTAGTATCTAATAATAATTGGGTTAAACAGGGAGAATATCAAGGATAGCCTCGTAAGGCTTCAGGACTTCATGATATACCCTCTTAACCTAATGAAAAAGAAAATTAGAAAAAAGACATATGTGCCTTATATTTTGTTAGTAAAAATACATACATTTTGACATTTTTGTTAGTGAAATGAAAGACGATATCGAAGTCGAGAGCAATTTTCAGCGTTTTTCGCGATTTCCAATCATTTTCGAGTGATTTCGAGCGATTTTCAATAATTTCGAGCGATTTCGAGCTTTCGATGGTCTCATAGGTCGTATGGGTCGCAAGGGTCGTATGGATAACAAGGGTCACATGGATCGCATGGGTCGTTTGGGTCGTATGGGTCACACGGGTCATAGTGGCAATTTGTGAATATCAATATTATAAGGGTAAAATTGAAGTTAAATTTTTTTAGAAAAGGATAGGATTGAAACCTTAATAGTATTTTAAGGGTATTTTTGAAGTTGCTTCTGTTAAACATTTAAAATGCATTAATTTAATTGATAAATTCTGGATATAAAATATTACAATCCACATTTCAATCTTCATATTAAGGGTATTTTTGAAGTTGCTCCGGTTAAACATTTTGCATGGGTCGCATGTATCGTATGAATCGTTTGGATCGTATGGATCACACGGGTCACAATGGCAATTTGTTAATATCAATATTATAAGGGTAAAATTGAAGTTAAATTTTTTTAAGAAAGGTAGGATTGAAACCCTAATAATATTTTAAGAGTATTTTTGAAGTTGTTCTGATTAAACATTTAAAATGCATTAATTTAATTTATAAATTTTGGATATAAAATATTATAATCCCCATTCCAATCTTCATATTAAAAAACTAATTTTAGAGATAAAAATAGGGCAACTTCAAAAATACCATTGAAATGCTATTAGGGCTTCAATCCTATCATTTCCTAAAAAATTAACTTAAAAAAATATCTTTATAATATTCATATTCCCAAATTGTACATGTGACGTTGTGCAACCCAAACGATCCATATGACCCATGCAATCCAAAAAATCCATGAGACCCAAACGATCCATACGATCTAAACGACCCATATGACCTAATGAAACCCCTGAAAATCGCTCAAAAATACTGGAAATTGCTCTCAACTTTGAAATCGTCTCTCTTCCTCTCAATTTTGAAATAGATTTTGTTTCACTGACAATAATGTCAAATCTTATGTGTTTTCACTTAAAAATATAAGGACATATATATTTTTTTCTATTTTTTCATTAGATTTATGAGAATATGCGTGAAGTCATGTAACACTACGACAATATATACTTGATATTAGCCAGATAAAAATTACAAAAAATATAAAAAAACAATTGGGATTGACTTTTAGCTAATGGAAATTTCAAACTCGTGAATGGAGTGAGTTTGTGACATTCTGGTTCATGATCACAAGGCCTCTTTTGATACCCATTAACGGGCCTAAATTAGCCCCGACAGATATATTGATAATTTTATAAAATAAATCAAAATAAATAATCTAATGGAAATTTGTTTAATTTTTTAAATATCAAATATCTATTTACCTGTTTTGTAGGGTTTCGCTTTAAATACTTATATACCAAATACTCAAATGTTTTATCTAGTCCTGTGTTACAAATGCTAGATTTGAGAGTATCGAAAATTTTGGGGGTGGGGGGGGGGCAAAAAAGAAAAAATAAACAATATTACGTAAATACGATATTGATTTAACTTAAGAGGATGATCGCGTAAACAAATTAAAGAAGTAATACTATAAATTTATAAAGCAAGATATATAATTTTCGTGATATCTAGAATTATAAGATTCTTTTGTAGAAATTTAGCATTAATGTTTTAAAATGTATTGCCATGATTTTATCAATCAAATTTCTTTTATTCAGGTTGATTGAATTGGATAGAATAATAAGATTCAAATAATTTATATGATTATAAATCTTGGTTAAAATCAATCCATTGATAATCTTAATTAACGTTAGATAATGTACTGTTACCTTAAATAATACACAATAAAATAAAGCATAAACAATAATAAAATTACAACTTCTTCTTTTGGCTTCTCACAAGCGGAAGTTGTGGTTTTTGTATAAATATTTTCCAAAAGAAAAAGAAAGACTTTCCAGTTTCTTATAGATTCCGCTTTAATCACACAATTAAACCCACAAATCAAAGGATTAATCACAGAATTTAAAATCTATAAAAGATAAATAACTAAAATTTTCGTGAGTGGGGTCACTCTCCATTCTTGTTTGTTCCTCTATCCATACTGCTTTTTTTCTTCCCTCTCAAGTGTTTGCATACGTTAGAACTTTTCATACAATGGCAAGAGTATTCAAAACGGCAGCGTTTTGCCTCATTGTTCTGTGTTCTTGTCTGGTTTCATCAGAAGCTAATTATAGAAAGAATGGTGTGGATTATCAACAAGTGATTGTGGATCCGTTAGGACATGGGAATTTCACGAAGATACAAAATGCCATTGATTCTGTCCCTCACAATAATAACAAATGGTTCTTCATTAAGATCAAACCAGGAATCTACAGGTAATCAATATATATAAATACATATATATTTATATATCATCGTAGTATAACGTTTGTTCATTTTTGTCACTCATGAATTCCGTGAAGTTGACTGACTCTTGTTTTTTTTTTCTGTATACGTTATTCGTGTGTTTGGTATGCTAAATTTTCTCTGTTTCTTGTATTTTCTGGAATAATCTTTGTAACGTAAGAGAGAAAATCAAGATCCCGTACGATAAACCCTACATAGTTCTCATCGGCGCCGGAAAAAGATTAACGAGAGTTGAATGGGACGATCATTTCTCACTTGCTCAAAGTCCCACTTTTGTGTCTCTCGCCGACAACATCGTCGTCAAAAGCATGACCTTCGCCGTGAGAATCTTGATCCTTATGTTCTTATACCTCTTTTTTATGCTCTCAAAACGTATTCATTGATGGGGGTTATCTTTTCTGAAGAACTCGTATAACCGACCGAGTAACGGAAAGAACAAGAACCCTAGGGTTCCGGCAGTAGCAGCTATGATCGGCGGCGATAAGTCGGCGTTTTACTCCGTTGGTTTCGATGGCCTTCAAGACACGTTATGGGACTCCGATGGCAGACATTATTTCCGTGGTTGCACCATTCAAGGAGCCGTGGACTTCATCTTCGGAAGTGGCCAATCCATTTATGAAGTACGTTCCAAAATTATAACCACTGCGCCATACGTTTCGTACTTAATATTAAGATTTAGAATATTATATATGTGGACCATAATCAAATTAAAAGAATTCTCATAAGTATAAGTATAACTGAAATGTATATATGGTGTAGAAATGTTCTATTCAAGTGCTAGGAGGGGAGTTAGAGCCAGGACTAGCAGGCTATATAACGGCTCAAGGACGTTCGAAGCCTTACGACAGAAATGGCTTCGTGTTCAAGAATTGTATCGTCTATGGAACCGGAATGGCCTTCTTGGGCAGACCTTGGCGAGGTTATTCCCGAGTCATCTTCTATCAGACAAATCTCACCAAAGTTGTCGTGCCCGAGGGATGGGACGCATGGAACTTCGTCGGTCGAGAGTAAGTCAGATCAAAACCATGAGACCATTTATATATTTCATTTATTGTATAGAATTAAGTTTATTATAATATTTAAACATGACAGGAGCCAAGTGACGTACGCGGAGTACGGATGCTATGGAAGTGGGTCGGAGACATCAAAACGAGTGAACTGGGAGAAGAGACTGGACGAAAAGACTATCCGAGAGTTGGCTAATCTCAAATTCATCAACGGTGATAGTTGGCTTGACATGTTGCCCGTTCACTTCTAATCATACACAAATCCTTTAGCATCATTTCCAATTTTTTAGATCTTTTATTAGGGATGCACACGAATCTAATTTCCAATATTTTTTTCACTATTTGTATTTATATCCTAGTAAAAAATTTATATTATATATTATGAGTATTTTCCTTTTCTATTATTAATTACTTTAATATCTAATCACATTACAATTCTGATGTTTTTTTGTGTTGTAAAAATATTATTCATCTTTTTCTTATTAAATTTTAAGATATTAACAAAATGTTGACATAAAACTTATCACAACCTCTTTATATATATATATATATATATTTCGTTAAGTGTTAATTCACTTAAACATTTAGTTAAGGTAGTTAATAACTCTATTTCTTCTCTTCTAATATATAGCCACTACGTTTTTCGATGTGGATTTAGCACATAACTCCATCCACATGATATTCTAAATATATATTAAGATTACCAACAAACAATGTTGAATATAATCGGTATTGATAATTGGTGATAATATGGATACTTTCTATAATCTATATAAGTTCACAAAATCCAAAATTTTGATGGTTGTTCCCTCTTGTACATATACTCTTTAAACATTATATATTTATTCTCTTTAAAAATCTTTTATTCTAATGTTCCTTCTTTATTAAATTTATGATCCGCATACAAAAATCTAAAATTTGAGATTACGTCCAAAATACGTCTGATCTAATTTTGCAAGTTCTAACCAAATACGTGGTTCAAAATTGCTCGTAAAACAAAAAGTATTTTAAAAAAACTATATATTTTACACTATTTTATCTTTCCTAATTCAAAGTTCGATTAATATTAATACATTTCGAAATTGAAAATTGGATATTAGAAAACAGAAATAAATTGTATATCGTCGATGGTTCTAGAACACATCTCGTTATATATTATATATTATTTATAAAAAAATATTTACTACTTTTTATCTTGAAAAGTCAATTTCAATTATATAATGTATTTTTCTACCTTAACTATGTTAGAAATATATCAATGGTGTACTATTGCTTGATTTGATTTGATGTGATACAACGTTTGAAGGTGTAGGTCCTAAGGAACCGTCGTTCGCTTTTGTCTCTCTTGTAAATGGATTCACCATTGGATAATTTGAAGTAAAGACATATTAAATAAAAGACAATTTGTATTAACAAAATGAGGAACCTCAAAAATACCTTTGTAAAGCTAAAATGCTTTAAAAATATCTTTGGATGAAAAAAAAAGTTTTAACTTTAAATCTATCCTTAAAATATTGATAATCCCATATTATTCTTGACGACAATTTTTCTCTCTCTTCTAGAGCACCTCTAATTCTCTCTCTCCTGTGGTGCGAAAATTACTGTTCCTCGCACCACAACAGATTCGACGAGAGTAGCTTGAAATCGGCATCAAACTCGCTGCCAATAGGTTGAAATCCCTTGTTGTCAACATAGAAGCTTGCAATTAAGCATGTTCCGCAGAAAAACCAGATATGTATAGTGAGTTTTTCGTGTTTCTCTTATGTTTATTGCAATTATTGAAAACGAGTCTAAACGAGTCATATTTATTGCAATGTCAAAGGTGACAGAGTGGGTCACAGAATCGTACGGTCGCACTGGGTTACAGAGTCTCATCGAGGGGTCAAAGGGATCAAAGGTCGTCGCAGGGGTCCAAGGGTAAAGGGGTCGCAAAGGGTCAAAGGGTCGCAGGGGTCCAAGGGTCGGATGGGAAAGGGGTCGCAAAGGGTTCAAAGGGTCGCATGGGTCCAAGGGTCGCATGGGAAAGGGGTCGCAAAGGGTTCAAAGGGTCGCATGGGTCCAAGGGTCGCATGGGAAAGAGGTTGCAAAGGGTTAAAAGCGTCGCAGAGGTAAAGGGGTCGCATGGGTTTAAGGGTCGCAGAGGTAAAGGGTCGTAGGGGTCCAAGGGTCGCAGGGGTCCAAGGGTCGCAGAGGTAAAGGGGTCGTAGGGGAAAGGGGTCGCAAAGGGTTAAAAGGGTCGCAAAGGGTTGAAAGGGTCGTAGGGGTACAAGCAGAAAAACCAGGTATGTGTAGTGAGTTTTTCGTGTTTCTCTTGTGTCTATTGCAATGTCAAAGGTGACAGAGTGGGTCACAGAATCGTACGGTCGCACTGGGTTACAGAGTCTCATCGAGGGGTCAAAGGGATCAAAGGTCGTCGCAGGGGTCCAAGGGTAAAGGGGTCGCAAAGGGTCAAAGGGTCGCAGGGGTCCAAGGGTCGGATGGGAAAGGGGTCGCAAAGGGTTCAAAGGGTCGCATGGGTCCAAGGGTCGCATGGGAAAGAGGTTGCAAAGGGTTAAAAGCGTCGCAGAGGTAAAGGGGTCGCATGGGTTTAAGGGTCGCAGAGGTAAAGGGTCGTAGGGGTCCAAGGGTCGCAGGGGTCCAAGGGTCTCAGATGTAAAGGGGTCGCAGGGGTCCAAGGGTCGCAGGGGTCCAAGGGTCGCAGAGGTAAAGGGGTCGCAGGGGAAAGGGGTCGCAAAGGGTTAAAAGGGTCGCAAAGGGTTGAAAGGGTCGCAGGGGTCCAAGGGTCGCAGAGGGTTGAAAGGGTGGCAAGGGTCCAAGGGTCGCAGGGGTCCAAGGGTCGCAGAGGGTTGAAAGGGTGGCAAGGGTCCAAGGGTCGCAGGGGTCCAAGGGTCGCACGGTCGCTGTGGGTCACGGAATTTACCCCTCTTTTTATGTTTTTGTTACAGGTGTAATGGATACGTTGGGTGAGAAAATCTCACTGATTTATTTTTTGTATGATGGTAAATGGGAAAAAAACCCAAATGGAGAATTTGAATGGGTTGGTAGAGTTCAGGAAAACCAGAGAGTATTTTTCTTATGTCCTCCGGTTAGTCTGACATACCAGCAACTGATTGATGAGTTATGCGCAGAGATGATGGTGGATAATAATACAACGAAGTTGAAGTTAAGCTATTTGCCCAATATTTGTGAAAATAGGAAGGCGACATATATAATGAATGACAAACATCTTATTTGTTATCTGTTCGATCGCATCAGAGGAATTCGACCACTGCTGTATGTGAAGATAGAATTGACAGGTGTGAATTGTGAAATCGAAATTGAGAGGGAAATTGAGCCTCTAATTCCTGCTTTTGGAAGCATTGCTAAAGAAGGTGAGGATTGAGGTGTTGTAGATTATGATGACTGTGTTATTGTAGGTCTAGATAACAAAAGTAGAGTTGAGAGTAATCCGCCGGAGGGGGAGACAATAGATATTTTACATTCGGATGATTCTGATAGTGAACATACAAGCGGGTTAAGAGAAGAATGTGGGTGTGCCATGACTGTGGTAGTTGATGGAGTTGCTTGTGACAAGAATAAAGTTGTTTCTGATGTGCGAGCAGAGCATAAGTATGGTGATGGTGAGAACAACTCGCAAATGGTTGTTCACAATGGCGAAAATAATATCTTCGAGTTCGGAGATGGATTGGATCTTTAAATTGGGCAAGAGTTTGATAGCAAGAAGGATGTACAGACATTTGTAAGGAATGGTTCAATCGAAGCTTCGTTTAGATATACAACATTGAGATCTGATACGAAGCTGTGGGAAGTACGATGCAATTTTGCCGGAAATGGTTGTAAATGGAAATTACGCGTGGCAGCAATCTCGAATTCCAAACGGTTTAGTGTGAGAACACACCATCCTAATCATAACTGTTCACCTGTATCTAAACGGGCCGAAGCTACAAAGGGTACAACGCAAATGGTTAAGGATTATTTGAAAGAAGAATTTGCCGGAAATTATGAAACACCTCCGGCAAAAGAATTGATGGCTCGTGTAAAAGCAAAATACGGTGCCAATGTATCGTATTTGATAGCATTAAGAGGCAAATACGGTGCTCAAAAGGATATTCGTGGTGATGACTTTGAACATTATAGGAGGCTTCCAGGGTGGTTGCACATGTTTATAAAAAGAAATCTTAGATCTGTTGCAGATCTTCAGTACGACATTGATGGGAAAAGCTTCAAATACCTTTTTATGGTTGTCGGAGCGGCTATAAAAGGATGGAAATACATGCGTAAAGTGGTTGCCGTGGATGCGACCTTTCTGATAGGAGTGTACAAGGGAGCATTGATTGTAGCGATCGCGCAAGATGGTGAACATCACCAATATCCTCTTGCATGGGGAATAGTCGACAGAGTGAAGGACGAATCATGGACGTGGTTTATGTCAAGATTGAAACAGGTGATACCGGACGGACGTGATGTCGTTGTGATATCTGATCGCCATAAAAGCTTGATCAAAGCAATCAAACAAGTGTATAAAGAAGCTGATCATGGTTTTTGTGCGCGTCATATATCGCAAAATATAAAGAGCTACGTCAATAAAGGCCATGGTAGAAAGACTTCAACGGGTGATACTGTGGCGGAAATGTTCTTCAAATGTACAACAACATACACGGAGAACGAATTTGAAGTTCTATTGAATGATTTGAAGGCTAGGTACAAAAAATGACTTTTGTGATTTTTGTGACCTCTGCGACCCTTCTACCCTTGTAACCCTTTGCGAACCTTGTACCCCTTTGCGACCCTTGTACCTCTGCGACCCTTTGACCCCTTTGCGACCCTCGTACTCCTGCGACCATTGTACACCCCTGCGACCCTTGTACCCCCTGCGACCCTCAATTGGATTAAATTAGAACCCATCCGACCCATTCGACCTCATGCGAACAAATATGACTCATGCGACCAATGCGGCCTAATGCAAAACAAATATGACTCATGCGACCAATGCGACCCTCAATTGGATTAAATTAGAACCCATCCGACATTTTATCATTGTTAATCCGTAAATTCGTCGTGTGACCTTTGTGGCCATTTTTGACCTTTCTGACCTTTGTGCAGGTATCCTAATGTTGCAAAGTATTTGGAGAAAGAGGAACTTGATCCCGTTAAGTGGGCAAGATGCAAATTTAAGAGGGAATGGTATAACTTATTAACCACTAATGGCGCTGAGTCAATAAACTCAACGTTGAAGAAGTAAAAAAAAAATTACGATCCTAGGGCTTTTAGATATTTGTTTGGGAAAGACAGTGGAGTGGTTCAATAGATATAGGTTGGAAGCAGCTACCGATGATGATTCTCAAAAGTTAACACCTTACGTTGAGAAAACGTTACATGCACGGTTTGGACAGGCATCCAAGTATGATGTTATTGAATTGAACAGTCTGAGTGATGAGTATGAGGTGAGAAATGAGATGGGTAGAAGATTTGTAGTGAGTCTTCAAAAAAGAACGTGCGAATGCAAAATGTTTGACGTGGATAAGTATCCATACAGTCACACAATTGCGACAACACATAAGGTTGGTAAAGGTCACAAGATACCAGATCTATGTTCAGACTACTACCTTCGGGAGACATGGCGTTTGGCGTACCAAGAAACCGTGTATACGGTTCCTGATTGCAGTGATTGGGACATTCCCCCTTCAGTGTCTGAGTTTACGTTTGAACCTCCTATGCTATCTCAGAAAAGGCAAAGCGGGAGGCCTAAAGAGAATCGTTATCCTGGACTCGGTGAGGCTCGGAGAAGTACCCCATCTTCGTCAAGACAAACCCCGCCTGCTTCGTCGAGACAAACCCCGTCTTCTTCGTCGATACAAAACCCATTTTTGTCGATACAAACCCCGTGTTATTCGTCGTTACAAACCCCATCTTCAAAAGCCAGCATCACTGGCAGTGTTTGGAACGTGACAACCGAGACAACGTCGACTTCAAAAAAAAAGAAAGGTTTGTTAGTTAGTAATTGTGTAATACTATATTATTTGTATTATTTTGATTAAACTTTTTTGGATTTTCATCCTTATAATTCGATAAATTCTTCATTATAATCCGACCCATGCGGCCCTCAATTGGATTAAATTAGAACCCATCCGACTCATTCGACCTCATGCGAACAAATATGACTCATGCGACCAATGCGACCCTCACATGGATTAAATTAGAACACATGGATTAAATTAGAACTTTTTTTACATTTTATCATTGTTAATCCGTAAATTCGTCGATTTCGTATGTATTGATCATTATATGCGACCATACGACCAATGCCATTATCAATATGCCATTATCAATATGTCATTATCAATATGCCATTATCAATTTAGGATCAATATAGACTATAATATAAATAATATCGACATTTGAAAACAATGTTGAATGTATTTTTTGAAATTTTGTCAAACTCATCCGACGAGTTCTTAAAACACTACTATCGCTTTTGTAGCACATACATTGGTTATACACAACTCAACTAAGGACACAAGGGTCATAATCTGTTTTAACCATTGATTGACATTGTAAATGTATTGTTGATTGGTCTTTTACATTTTATCATTATAAACCCGTAAATTCGTCGATTTCGCATGTATTGTGACCGTGCGACCCATGCGACCCATGCGACCCATGCGACCCATGCGACCCATGCGACCCATGCGACCCATGCGACCCTAATTTGTAATTAATTAGTTTGACGTTATAAATGTATTGTTTGATTGGTTTTGGTCATTTTATCATCTTAAACCCATAAATTTTATCATTGATAATCCATAAATTCGTGGATTTTGCATATGTTGATCCTTATATGCGACCATGCGACCAATGCGACCCATGCGACCCTCAATTGGCATTAATTAGTTTGACGTTTTAAATGTATTGTTTTGATTTTTTTTTTGACATTTTATTATTGTTAATCCGTAAATTCGTGAATTTCGCATATATTGATCCTTATATGCGACCATGCAACCCATGCGACCCATGCGACCCTCAAT
>CM071875.1:29118172-29161884 GCA_036759665.1 Gynandropsis gynandra
TGTCGATTTCGCATGTATTGATCCTTATATGTGACCATGTCACCCATGCGACCCGCCGAAAATTCCGTCACCAAAATTTCCGCCGAACTTTTCATCATATTTGAAAAATTTAAAAAAAAAATAACATCTGCAGGTCATGTCTTTTCGAATTCCATCTAACGGCGATTCGATATCCAGGTCATGTCTTTTCGAATGACAATCGTTTCCTTTTTTACAATAACGACACAAACTCTCTCTCTCTCTCTCTAACTCTCGTTCCATCAATTTTTCCGAAAATGTTACATTTTCCTTCTTTCTTCAGAGAGATTTTTCCCACCTATCTGGAAGAGAACTACATTGTAATCTTTTTCATCAGTCTCTCTGTCGGTATGTTACACGTAGAGAGTGTAAAGATTTGACTTGTTTTTTCATTTTTTGTTACAGGACATCCCGACGATATTTTTCGATGATGTCATGTACGGGAACACGAGGGACATTGCAACGCTTAAATGGACTAGGTCTATCAGAAGATGGTATGTCAAGTTGGATGGCTCCAGATTCACTGATGGGTGGAAAGATTTCGCCAACGACCTAGACTTAAGTGTTGGGGATTACTTACTTTTCACTCACGAAGGTGACATGGTCTTCCGCGTCAGCTTCGCCACTCCTGCTCCAAGGATTTTAAAAAAATAAAAAAAATTAACACACATGAATACATATGGCACAAAATGATCTCTGTGACTTCGGGTTTAAAATAACTTACCTCATCTTCAAACCATACGTTGGGCGTTAATATAACCTTCCAAAACTCTAGCCCCCGGGGAATATCTAAATCAGATTTCCACCAACTCTCATGTCCAGGTTTCTTAAGGAACGTATAAAGAGCAGTCAATTTTTCACCATTTGCGTCAATGAACGAAGGTTCTCGGGTTATCAAGCCCTTTTCTAATCCCTTGGGCGTCCACCAGAACGAAGGTTCTTCATCCACCTTTTTATCGGGTTCTTGAACCACCTTTTTTCAGATTCTTGAACAACCTTCTTTTCGGGTTCTTGGACTCCACCAACATCTTGCCCTCGCCCTCTCCCTCTCCCTCTCCCTCGCACTGTTCTTGCTCT
This sequence comes from Gynandropsis gynandra, assembly GCA_036759665.1. Classification (NCBI taxonomy): domain Eukaryota; kingdom Viridiplantae; phylum Streptophyta; class Magnoliopsida; order Brassicales; family Cleomaceae; genus Gynandropsis; species Gynandropsis gynandra. The sequence continues at coordinate 29,119,268 of CM071875.1, forward strand.
TTTCATCGATGGAGGATCAACATATGCCTTCCGTGGTCTTAAAACTCGTTTACGAACCGGTGGAGGTTCAACATATGGCACAGAATCCTTCGATAAAGTTCCAGCACATGCATAAAATTTACTTCATTAAACATATGGCGACCAATGCGACCCTCCAACCCATGCGACCTATGCAGACCCATACGACCCATTTGACCTTTTGTGACCCATTCGACCCATACAACCCATTCAATCTTTTGTGACCTATACAGACCCATACGATCCATTCGACCTTTTATGACCCATTCAACCCATTCAACCTTTTGTGACCCATTCTACCAATAAGACCAATGCGACCATTGTGACTCAAAAGACCGTACTTACTTGGTGGAACCTCCTTATCCTTAGAGGGGGCCTCTTCGACAGGACCGACTGTAGGTTCCTCGGAAGGAACCTCCTTAGGGGGGGCCTCTTCGACAGGACCGACTGTAGGTTCCTCGGAAGAAACCTCCTTAGGGGGGCTCTTCGACAGGATCGACTATAGGTTCCTCGGAAGGAACCTCCTTAGGGGGGCCTCTCGATAGGATGGACTGTAGGTTCCTCGGAAGGAACCTTCTTAGGGGCGCCCTCTTCGACAGGACCGACTGTAGGTTCCTCGTCAGCGTTCCTCGGAGGAACCTTCTTAGGGGCGCCCTCTTCGACAGGACCGACTGTAGGTTCCTCGTCAGCGACTTCATCGACAGTAACCACTGGAGCATCTGCATAAAATTACTTCATTCATTAGATGCAATCCTTCTACTTATACAACCGTGCGACTTATGCGTCTTTTACGACCCATGCGACCCTTGCCGACTCTCGATGGAAATTGACTCAAATGAAAATTTTCACTATTTATTACTTACTTGGTGGAACTTCATCAGGAGCAAAGACTGCAGTAACCTCTCTGGAAATGTATTCAGTTAGAAGAATGGTGGCGGTAGATGCGATATTTTCAATTAATCTTGAAATGTTTGCCAAATCCTCTTCTGGGCCATCTCCAGAGTCATTTTCAGACTCTGACTCAACCGGCTCTTCGTTAGGCACTGGATATGAACGTTGAAGGAATTCATCATCTCTAACACTGCCGGAAGATTGGTTTGTGGTGCTCGCATCTATCTCGGCATATTTTGATTTTGCCTTTTCAGCACCTTTGGGATTTGTCGCCTCTGCTTTTGTATTAGGCAAATGAAACCCGACATCCCTTAGAAGATCTCTGACAGCGTTGATGATTCTTTTCTCCGACTTCTTTATTTCCTTCACTAATTTCTGTTCTAGTGTCAGCCGGACTGCAGCTTCTTTTCCTTCAGCTTCATCTTCATCCTCGCCTTTTCTTTCAGCTTCAGCTTCAGCATCAGCTTCAGGATCACCATCTCTTTCTTTATCACCTTCAGCATCAGCTTCATCATCAGTTTCATCATCTTCAAGCTCTATCATTTTTCCCCCGTGCTCTTTTTCCTCTTAGTCCCCTTCCCTTTCCCCTTCTTTTGATCACCAAGAACTGCTTTTCGCGACAACAGTTCTTGCTCACGGATGTCCTCCCAACAAAATCCCTATCATCTTCAAGCTCTATCATTTTTTCACCCACGCTATTTTTCCTCTTAGTCCCCTTCCCTTTCCCCTTCTTTTGATCACCAAGAACTGCTTTTCGCGTCAGCAATTCTTGCTCACGGATGTCCTCCCAACAAATTCCCTTCGGATTTCTACGAATATGTTCCATCCATATCTGAACATCGGGATCGTGGCATCCCTCATAGTCGTCTAGATAAAAAACTAAACCTACCTCTTCGTGTTCAGCACGAAAAATAATTCGAATATCCTCAAAAACAAAAAAATAGCCATTATTACCCTTTGTGACCCTTGTTTTCCTTGTGACCCTTGTGTAATTGTTACCTTAGAATCTCCGATCAACCTTGTCACATCTATGTACTTCAGGTTAATACTGGATTTAACCATCTTCTTGCACATTCTTGGGCATGATGGATCCGCATCCATAACATCAACATACCATCCCTTTCCGCCCAAACTAAAGATGGTTTCGAAAGGAAGTAACTGCAGCATTAAAAAAATAAGAATGCAAAAAGTATGAAAAAATTCAAGTTATTCGAATATTATATACAACTTACCATTAATGGGATCATGAAACTGCCACAATACCATTTTGGTTTCGGTGATTCCTTGCTAACGTGCTAGCGGCAAGTATCCACAATCTTCTCGAATGTGTAACGCCCCCATGGAAAGCGTTCACATAATTCCAAATAATCAACCATGTCAATGAGATCATGGCTGATAGAGTTGTCTGATGAAGGCTTGTGAGCCATAACTTGCGCCAACAACAACAAAGTTGCCAACCTCTTCCGGTCCTCGTCATTCTTCGCCTTCACAAGCTTTCCAATGATCTGTGCGGGGGTCACCTTTCCACGGCCGAAATTCTTCCGCCTGAATGTATCACCCCTTTTGGACTCCCATCCTTTGGGATATGGTCCGCAGTTCAATCCGGAAATTAGTGCGTGCTCCACTATAGAGTACCAGATGGGAACACCGTTTATGACGAACTACAACTCCTTCTTGTCCCGTACAATCACGGAGTGATTGAGGAGGATAGACATTTGAACCTTAGTCAATGTGGAGTCACATTGGAAATGGAATAAATGCTTAAATTTTGATTCCTTGTCGATGTAATGCAACTCGTATTCATCTAAGATTCCTCTCAACTTCGTTATTGTCTCATGAGGATAACACTTGGTGGTGATCTTTGGCATTCTGTCCATGTGCTTGAATTGATACACAAACTTCGGCTTTGGGGCCACCTGCAAAATGACCAATTAATTAAAGAATACATTATACTTCTACCGACTCAAGCGACTCAAGCGACCCATGCGACCCATGCGACTCAACCGACCCATCCGACTCAACCGACCCTTTGACTCAACCGACCCATGCGACTCGACTGAACCATGCGACCCAAACCGACTCACTAAGACAACCGACTCAAACGACCCTTAGACCAACTAACTCAGACTACCGACTCAAACGACCCTTAGACCCCCTGCGACGCTCAAGCGATGATTGCGACCCAAACCGACTCACTGAGACAACCGACTCAAACGACCCTTAGACCCCCTGCAACGCTTAAACGACGATTGCGACCCAAATCGACTCACTGAGATAACCGACTCAAACGACCCTTAGACTCCCTGTGACGCTCAAGCGACCATTGCGACCCAAATCGACTCACTGAGACTCAACAAACTCACTGACACTCACACCCATTTCACATCAATAAACCATTCTGGGACTCGACAGCCTGCAAAACCCTAGAAATCGACGCTCAACCGACCATCGCGACCCAAACCGACTCACTGAGACAACCGACTCTTGCGACTCAACCGACTCACTGAGACTCAACCGACTCATTGACACTCACACCCATTTCAAAACAATAAACCATTTTGGGACTCGACAACCTGTAAAACCCTAGAAATCGATTTACTTACACTTATTGACGCCATTGAAGATTGGCTCGTGCTCTCTTCTGCACTGCTACTGATTCTAGCCATTTCCTTCTTGCCAACTTCGAATCGATCCTTCTCTAGTTCGAAATCACTTGTTCTTTTTTGGTTTTGACATGGTTTGACAGTTTTTCACGTCGAAAATACCCAGAATGCGGGTTTTTTCATGTTCGAAAATTAAGGGTAAATTTATCTTTTCTCCACTTTTTTCCCGATTAAATAATTATTTTAGGGAATGATATTTTTGAAGCATTTTAGCCCTACGAGGGTATATCTGATATTCCGCCAAACAAAACACCCAATTTACAATACTAAAAAATTATTTAAACATTTATTTATTTTTAACAGAATTATAAATCTATTGTTTCCAAAATTATGATTTCTATAATTGATAGAGAATTCAAAAAATGCACAAATTTAACTATGGACCCTTGAATTGATATCCGAAAGACTAACACCGAGACAAATCATCGATTTATCATTAACGATCGATAACGTGAATGTCTAATAGAACTACGTCGACAATAACAATAACGTCATCGAAAAATTTAAAATAACTAATTTTAAATAATTCTCAAAATTTAAAAATTATAAATAATAAATTTTGTTCACTTTTTTGTAGTGACGATGACTAGACCTAGAGGAAGCAAAGCACTACCATTTCTATATCTCTCCGATCTTGGAAAGGAAGAACAAAACCTATCGATAGGGATGCCGATGCTCTCCATCATTGCTTGAAGAATAGCATTCATCACAGTGACAAGCATTTGTCAAATTTGATATACCCATGAGACCAAAAAAACTTCAATTACAAAGGAGATTTTGATCTTATTGCAGCAAACACAATAAGATATCTCAATACAATACAAACAAATGAGCTAAAAAAACAGGGATATGTTCCCTGAGAGTGTATGAGACACCTGATATAATCAACAGATGAGCAATTTATTAGGATTGAATGTGGATAAATAACAGTTAGGCAATAAAATAGAGATGAAAAAAAAGGGACATCGAGATTTTACACGGCAAAGTGCCTACGTCCACGGGTAAAAAGTAGAAGACTTTTACTTATTCTCAAGAAATTACAACATTTCTTTCAAACTGTAAGGAGAAATCACCGGTATTTTTCTTTTAAAATGAGGAAAAAACTCTCTAAAGACCCAAGAGAAGAACTTTAAAACTAGAAAAACCTACTTTATTTCTCTATTTTCCTCTTCTTTTTCTTGTTTTGTGATTTTAGGATGATTTAAAACTCTCCAAAATCTCTCTTTATATAGGAGAAAATTTCCGATAAAAACAAATTTAAGGCCTACCGCAATAGTGTGAGACCCACCACTTAGGATAAAATCCACCAAATTCGGTGGATTTACCTTTTTTTGTTTTTTCTTTTGAGTGGGACCCACTAAAAGTTGTTTTACCACTTTACATTCTCTCACTTAAAACCACTTTTGTTGTATTCCTTTTTCATCCACTTCATCTTTGTCATGTTGTTCATGTTTCAGCTAGACCCACATCAGATCGACATCAAATAAATTTTCCGCTATTTACTGGCTTCATCAACATATCCGCCATGATTTCCTCTCTGTGGATTTTCTGAATATCCACGTTTTCTCCCTCCAATATTTTCCGTACAAAATGATATTGTACCCTTATATGTTTTGTCCTTGGAAGAAATATTGGATTCTTTGTAAGATGCAAAGTGCTCCGACTACCAAAGAACAAGACAATATTATCTTGTTTATGGTCTGGTACATACCATGACAAATATCAAATTGCCCACTATTGATGCTTACGATACTCAAGAAATCTCCATCCTTTCTTCTTATGTGATAGGACTCATCTCGGAGGATGCCTTGAAATCAACATACAACAAAAAATAATGAAATCATCATCACCATATCTCTTGTTGTATGCACAAAGATCTGTATTCAGTTTGTTATATCTGAGGCTCATTATGAAAGAATCAAATCTCTTATACAACATTTCGGCACCTATTTGAGATCGTATATAGATTTGTTTAGCCAGCAAACCAAGTTCTATTTTCTTTTGTTTGAAAATCCATCCGGTTGGAAGCATATAAATTTCTTCTTCAAGTTCTTCATGAAGAAATGCACTTTTAACATCGACCTACTCAAGGTGAATATCCAATGTAGCACACATTTCTAGGTGAGAAGGTTTCATTTAAATCGATCCCTTCTTTCTGACAGAATCCTTTAACCATTTATATCTTGTACGATACTTTTCCACTTGATCATTGCAATCTCGTTTTATTTTGAAGACCCGTTTGTTTCTAATGGCATTCTTTTCTTGTGGTAAAGGAACAAAATCACATGTCTTATTTTTGTGAATTGTTTCTATCTCTTCTTCCATTGTTGTCATCCACTGAGATGCATATTTTCCTTAAAATTCCTCATGAAATGTGAGTGGTTCTCCATCTTCAGATAGAAGATAATAAGCAACATTTCCCTATACAATAAAGTCACTCTGCCTTACTCATTTTCTCCTCTCTTGATCTGAACATCGGAGCTGTACTTCCGAAATCTCAGTTGGTCGGGATTCTTCAATATCTTCAGAAGAACATGGAACTTGTTGTTCAGTTCGATTTTCAATATAAACTCTCATCGTATTTGGTCTTTTCGAAGAACAACTATCATTTTCACCTTTTATTTTGCAAATATGACATCTCTACTGATAATAACTTTGTGGACAATGAGATTCCACAGGCGATACCCCTTCACTCCATTAGCATACCCTGAGAAGAAACACTTTCTGGATTTTGGATCCAGTTTAGTTGTTTCTTAGGTGTTATACATCGCATATGCAGTACATCCAAACACATAAAAATTGGACTAATCAACTCGCTACATCCATATCCTCATAGGTGTCTTCAGATTAATTGCGTTTGATGGTGACCGATTGATCACATAATAGGCGGTAACAACTGCTTCGCCCAAAACATGTTTGCCAAACTGGAAGTTCTCAACATAATCATTGTTCTTTCCAATAGGGTTCTATTCATCTGCTCTGCTACACTATTTTGTTGAGCTGTGTATGCCACTGTGAACTATCTTTTGATTCCTTCTTGTTCACAAAATCGATTAAACTCATCACTAGTATATTCTCCTTCATTGTCTAACCTCAAGCCTTTGATCATTTTTTTCGGATTCAAGCTTGATCCACTCTTTGAAAATTTTGAAAACTTCAAATACATCTGATTTTTTCTTGATAGGGTACACCCAACATCTCTTAGAGTAGTCATCAATAAAAGATACAAAGTATCTTGTACGTCCTAGGGACATCTCCAAACATCAGAATGAACCAGATCCAAGATAGCCTTATTTCCAGCATTTGAACTGATGAATTTTATCTGTACTACTTACTTGTAAAACAATGCACATAAAAGGGTAATGTAACCTTTTAGAGCCCCGTGAGAGGATCTCGATTTGCAAGTATTTTCAAGCCGCGTTCTGACATGTGACCCATTTTTTGTGCCACAAGATCGTTGAGTCCACTGTTGAACTTGATTCTACGATATTTACTTCTCTTTCCCGTAGTTTATTTTCTTTAAGCATGTACAGATTTGATGCCATCATTTCAGCTTTCGGCACAATCAACGCATCCATGACAATTTGCATGATCCCATTCTCTACATAGGTCTTGCACCCTATGTCACCTAATTGTTGAACAAACAACAGATTCTTTGTCAAGCCTTCCACATACAGTACCCCTTGAATGGTCTTTATGACACCATCTGCAGTTTTCACCTTGATGGTACCATTAACATAGATCCTCCTGAGATAGGTTCATAATCATGGAACCATTCTCTCCGAGATATCATATACCATGACGCTCCTAAATCTAGAAGTCATACATCGGATAAATTTTGTCTATTTTTAGTAACTGTGGTTACCTTGTTGTACAACACATCACCATTATGGGTATTTGCAATGTTTCATTGAGGCTTTGTTGCTTTCTCTCCATTTTTATTATAATGCCAACACTACTTCTTCGAATGACATTTCTTTTCGCAGTGAAAGCATTTAATAACCTTCTTATTTTTGACCTTGATTTATCAGCATATTGACTCTCACTTGAACCATGTTCCGTTGATTTCCCTTTGATCATCGCCAAGGCCTCTCCTTGTTGCGAGCCTACCCACATCTCCTGCTTATTTTTGTGCCTTTGTTATTCTTCCAGAACAGTAGTTGCAACATCGTCAAAGACTATATAGTCTGTGAGAAGATTGCTAGTCATGTTATGATGAGTGAATCATACCGATCTCGTTAACTTTGGAGCAAGATCTCAACTTGCTCTTTCACATCTATTTTATACTCATTTTGAAGAGTTTTGAAAATAACATATTGAGCGTACTTATATTCTTTATCATGGAAGTAGATTCTGACATTCGAAGAGTATACAATCTTCTTTTTAGGAAGATCTTGTTGTGGAATGACTTCGTCTCATATAACTTTGAGAGATACTCCCATATCTCCTTTGGAATCTCAAACTCTTCTTAACTATTGAAGATGTCATCGACGAGACCGAGGTGCAAACTGAAAATGATAATTTCATTTATTTTGATCCAGTACTCATCAACCATCTCTTCGGCCTTTCCTCAATGGCCACCAAATAACCCTATTTCATCAGAACAACCCTCATTTTGTTTTCCTTATCGAGAAATTATTCTCGTTGAACTTCTCTATCTCATATCGTGTTAACACTTTATCAATATTTATCTCACTATAACTCAATCGTTGTATGAGCAACTGTATTAAACCAGAGCTCTAATACCACTGTTAAGATCGGACATAGATAGATAACCGTTAGGCAACAAAGTATAGACAAGAAAAATGAATATGAGATATCAAAGTTTTATGTGGTTCGGAAAAGTACTTACGTCCACGGGCAAATAGTAGAAGGGTTTTACTGGCTCTAAAAAAATTACAACATTTCTCTCAAACTATAAGGAGAAAATCACCGGTATTTCTCTCTTACAATTAGAAGAAAAACTATTTCAAAGAAACAAGAGAAAAACCTTAAAAACTAGAAAAAACTATGTTTTCTCTCTATTTTTCGTCTTCTTCTTCTTGTTTTGTGATTTGGGATGATTTAGAACTCTCCAAAACTCATCCTTATATAGGGGAAAATTTCCGAAAAAAAAATGTGAGGCCCACCACAATAGTGTGGAACCCACCACTTAGGACAAAATCCACCAAAATCGATGGATTTACCCCTTATTTTTTTTGTTTTTCTTTTCACTGGGGCCCACTAAAATGAGTTTTACCCCACTTTACACGATCAAGGTCGTTTCTTCCAGTTCAAAGAAGATCTGCAAAAGATGTTTCCTTCTCCAACCACCCAATGCTTGCAACCATTATCATTACAACCTAAGACATGTATCAATAAGCGCCTATTGAGCATCATAATCAATATAATCTCAGATAATACATCCATCCCAAATCGAGTCGCTTCTACAACTCTCCTTGTTGTTTCCATCATAACCTGTTAAAATTTAATGGAAAAATGAGAATTATGGAGGAATACATTATCAAAGATCAAAGAAAAATTGAAAAAAAAAGTAATGCCACGACCTTCGGATCAATATTTTGCTCATGATCTCCAACAAGAGCTTCTTCATTGATTTGATTAACACCATTATCCATTTATACAAAGGTTTTAATACTTAGAACAAAACTTAAATTAGACGTAGAAGGCATTAACATACATGGTCCATTTGGTACACAGTCTTCAAACCGATCTCACGGCCTGTCATGTTCTTCTTCTTAGGTTGCCTGCAACACTCCTCTCATGAACAAATCACATCCTACGACAAGAATACTGGACCTGAGCTCTCCCATGCAACCTGTAGCTTCTCGACATTGTCTCTTTCATCTAGTTGCTCCTCAACCACCTATGATTCTATGAGTTCTCAATAACACCTGGCTCAGTATCTCAGTCACATTTTTACTCACACAGGAGGAGAGGATAAGCACGTCACCAGAAAATCCAAAAAAAAAAACCGGCTACAATCTCTACATGCAATTCATTCTATACACTAGATGGTTAGATACAAATAGGAGTTGTAATCTAGAATATCCCCTGTTTAAATTTATTGTTTATTAGCTAGGTAGATTGTGTATAAATAGGGATGATCTTTGTATTCAAGCTGAAAAAATCAATGAAATGCTAGTTTTCTTCACTTCCATTTATTTCTCTGCTATTACTTTCAATATGGTATCAAATCATTGTTATAACTGAGATTCTGTAATCTCCCTTCTTTTTTTCTGTAACCATGGAAGAAAGTACTTCATTTCCCTTCCTAGTCTATGTAAACATATCTAACTTTGTTACCTTCAAGCTTACAAACACAAACTACTTGATATGGAAGACCAAAATTGAATCATTGATGGATTCACAGGAGTTACTTGGCTTCATAAATGGTGAGATTATCAAACCACCAGAGACCATAACCACAACAAATGGTGACATTTGACCAACTCATTCTATAAACCCTTTCTACTTAGCTTGGAAAATATTTGACCAACTAGTGAAATCTTGGATTTTTGGCACAGTGTTTGAGAAAGTTTTTCGGTTTGTTATTGGAATCAAAACTTCAATAGAGGTATAGCAGTCACTTTCTAAAGACTTCAATCAAGTGTCCATCTTTAGGGAGTTTGATCTCTTAGCTTATCTTCAAACTATCTCCCTTGAAAGAAAACCATGTCTAAATATCTTAGGGACTCCAAGTTAATTGTGATCTCTTAACCTCTATGGGAAACCTATTTATGAACTCATGCAAATATTTAGGATTCTAAAAGGATTAAGGAAATCTTATGAAGCTTTCACAACAGTCATACACACCTCTATGCATAGGCTTCCTCACCCCACCTATGAAGATTGTGTAGGCCAACTTACTAGCTTAGCTCTTACCAACAAAACATGCCATGCACCTGAAGTCCAACACATCACCACGTTTACAGCAAACACTGGTAACTTGAACTCTCATTTCTACAACAATAACTCCTATTCTAGATGTAATTTTTCCTACTCTAGAAACACTGGTAGTAATAACTCACAGAGAGGAAGACAACAATTCACCTCTAGAGGTCGAGGGTTTACCCATTAAGTCCACTCAAACACTCCTTCCAAACAATATCCATCTTTTGAAAACACTCGTCCACACTATCAAATTTATGGGAAACTTGGCCATGTTGCTCTAAAATGATGGCATCATTTTTATAATTCATTTCAGTTTTAGGAAATACCCACAAGCCTTAAACTTTGTTTAAATTTCAGATCCTTTAAGGATTGAGTGGTACCCAGACTCTATAGCTATTTTCATATGACAAGTTCCTCAAATAATCTTATCAACCCTAATCCATACATTGGTCATGAATGGATCACTTCTGCCAATCATGTTGGTTCTACTCTTCTACGAACTTCTTTCGATAACATTTCCTCACAAATTGTTTTGGTTTTCTCATGTTTACATAAATCTTTGCTTTCAGTTTTTCAACTCACTACAGATTTACCTTGTTATGTTATATTTGACTCTAATGGTGTTGTTCAAAAAGACCTTCAAACTCAAAAGATTCTAGCGAAAGGGCACATAACTACTGGGTTGTTTGTCTTGAAATCCAATGCACATCAAGCTCTTTTTATATCTGTTAACGCACCGAAAATATTTGGCACAATCGTCTTGGACATCGAAATGATGGAGTACTCAACCTATTTAAGGACTCTGGAAAGATTACACTGAGCAATCTGTCTCTAGTTTATGTGAATCATGTCCTCTGTCTAAAACTATAAAAATGTCTTTTAGTATATCTTTATTTAAATCTTCAGAACCATTAGAACTCTTACATTGTGATTTATGGGGTCTTCCCCTGTTATTTCAAATCAATGATTTCAAGTATTATGTTATTTTCATATATCATTGTTCACGGTTTATGTTGGTTTTTTCCAAAATGAATTCTCTGTTGTTTTTATTAAATTACAAAAGAATGTCGAGCTTCAATGAATAAGAAAATAAAGAATTTTGAATGTGTTGGAGGAGATGAGTTTGATAAAAAAATTCTTTAAGGATCATCTTGCTAAAAATGGTATACAATTGTGAATGTCCTGCCCCCACACCCTTGAGTAGAATGGTGTTTCTCAAAGGAGGCATAGACACCTCATTGAGCTTGGACTCTCCATGCTCTATCATTCCAAGGTAACTTTAATTTATTGGCTTGAAGTTTTTTATACTGCAAATTTCATAATAAGATGTTGCCTTCTTTAGTCATAGATAAGGGGTGCGATACGGGCCGGGCCGGCCCGAGCCCGAAAAAAAGCCCGCATTTTTGCGGGTCGAGTCAGTCTGGTCCGGATACGATCGGGCCTAGAATATACGGCCCGGAACCCGACCCAACGGGTTTTGGATGGGCTCGGGCCGGGCCTCGGGCCTAAAGAGATAAAAAATTTAAAAATTTAAACAAGTCTAAAACGCCTAAATTAATCCATACAAATCCAAAATTCACGTTAACAAATTCAGAAATGCTAAACAAATCATTAATCTAATAGTCTAAAACACATATCAACAAAGATTAAAAACTATTCCATACAAGTCCATAAATGAAGAAAATAAATACAAACAAATTTGACTTGAATCTCTTGCTTTTCCGGTTTCACCATCAATATGCTTATTGGGTCGCGACGAGAAATCCATCAGGGCCGCTAAATATAGAATCTACACATTAGTCAATCAAAGAAACCAAATGAACAACATAAGCAATCATATAATCTCGATAATTTGAATTAAAATGTATAAACTTAACCTTCTTCATCGTAACCAAGTAACCAAGAACGAGCAAAAATTAAGGCTTGAACGTTTGAGGGTAAGAGACGGCTTTTGTATTTGTTGAGCACACGCGAGTCGGCGCTGAAAGATGACTCTGAAGTAACTGTGGTGATCGGAATCCTTAGGATATCAGAAGCCATAAGCGCTAATTCAATACCATATGTCTTAGTGTTAGACTTCTAGAACTGCAACACATCCATATCGGTATGATCTTGCATGCATATATTAGGATCACACATACATTTGTGATATTTTTCTTTTCACTTTTTTTGTGTCACATATATGATATGTGTGTAAAGTAAAAATTTATTTGTATTCATATCCTTTTAAATTTTCTTAATTTTTATTTTTAATGGAAAATAACTCAAATGAAGTTAATATATATTATAAGTTATATCATAACACATAATATTTAGGGATTTCTATCTTAGAAAAACTATTCTGAACATAAAGAATACACAAAATATAAGAAGAAAAAAAGTTAGGAGGAGAGAGCACTAGAGTTAGGGGTGCGGGCCATTTTGGGGCTCGGGCAGCCCGCGGGCCGAGCCCGGTTCGGCCCGAATTTTGTGGGCCAAAATTTCTCAAGCCCGAGCCCGACCCGATTGAAAACGAGCCTATAATTTTCGGCCCAAATCCGTAATTTTTCGGGCCGGGTTCGGGTCGGGTTTTGGGTCGGGCTTGAAATTGACATCCCTAATAACACTCTATACTATACTCTATAAAAAAATCTGATTATACATCTCTAAGGGTTTTTGGATGCTCTTGTTTTCTATATCTCAGACCTTACAGACAAAATAAACTTGATCATCGATCTTTTAGCTGTATGTTTATTGGATATAATGATGTCTATAAAGGTTGCAGCTGCTTTATACCACCCACAGGTAAGGTTTATATATCTCGCCATATTGATTTTCATGAACTTGCATTTCCCTCCACAACTATCTACTCAACCTTCTTACCATCTTATCAAACTACCCTTCTAAAATCCTGGCAGCAAAAGGTTTCAGGTAAGCATCCCTTCCCCTACATTATCAAATTCGCACATTCCACCTCAATATCAAACTCCAATATCTGCTGTGGAAGATACTTCACCAGTTTCAAGTACTCCCATTGACATCTCATGGGTAACATCCTCAAGATCAGCTGCTATTTCACCAGGATGAGGCTTAAACCAATCTTGTTGAGGCACCTCCTCTCATTCCAGAACCATCCAAAACAACCTCACATCAAATGGTAACAAGGGCCATGGCAGGTATCCGGAAACCAACCCCAAGTATACTTTAAACACTATATCTTAGGTACCTTTTACACCTAAATCTATAGTATCTACTTTGAAACATATCGGGTGGATAGCTTCCATGTAAGAAGAAATTAATGCCCTTAAACAAAATAATACTTAGGAATAGTGCATATTTCTAACCATATGAATGTATTGGGAAGCAATTGGGTGTTTATTAAAACCAAATGGCTCACTAGACAAATTGAAATCCAGATTAGTAGCTAAAGGGTTTCATCAGGAGGCAGGTATTTATTTTGTTAACACATATAGGCCAGTAGTTAAGACATAAACAATTAGAGTAGTCTTGTCTCTTTCACTCACAAAGCACTAGACAATTAAACAACTATATGTCAGTAATGTTTTTCTTTACATGGAGACCTAAGTGAGATAGTATACATGACATGAACTCATGGTTTTATTGATTAATCTTTTCCTCATCATGTTTGCAAGTTAAGAAAAGTTATTTATGGTCTTAAATAGGCTTCTGGGGCTTGGTTCAACAAATTTACTTCCTTTCTTCTTGAGTTTGGATTTTTCTATAGCAAGTTTGATCCCTCTCTCTTCATCTACAAACAAAATAAGATAACCTTAATCTTACTCTTTAAGTTGATGACATTTTGTTGGCAGGAAATTCTGATTCTCTCATGAAAACTTTGATAACTCAACTTAGTTCTAGGTTCTTATGAAGGTCTTAGGGATATTGCATTACTTTCTAGGAATCCAGATAGATTACATGCCCATGGGTATGTTCCTACATCAAACCAACTATGCCAGGATATTGTAGATAAACATGACTTGATACATTGCAGGCCACTTCCAACTCCTTTACTTGCCAAATAAACTTCTTCCATTGTAGACACTTCTTTATTTGCAGACCTTACAACCTTTAGAAGCATTTTAGGAGCCTTACAGTATCTTACCCTCACTAGACCTAATCTTAGTTATGCCACTAATCATCTATGTAAGAAAATGCATGTTCCTTCTGTTGGAGATTTCAAATTACTTAAGCATGTTTTATGATACATTAAAGATTCTTTACATCTAGGCCTACATCTACATTCTCATAGCACATTAAATATGCATTCTCTTAGTGATAATGATTAGGCGGGATATTGAGATACTCGTAGATCAACCACGCGCTTTTATGTATTTCTTAGTAGTAACATGGTTTCATGGTCTGCAAACGTCAACCTAGTGTCTCTAAATCCTCAACCGGGGCTAAATATAGGGTCGTGGCTTCTGTTGCTGTTGAACTAACTTGGTTATATTTCCTTTTTGGGGACCTTGATATTTCACAACATCATCCTATCACATTTCATTTTGATAACCTAAAAGATCTATTTATCTACTAATCATATGTTTCATAAATGGTCAAAACATATCGAATTGGACTATCATTTTATTCGTGAAAAAATTTCTTTTGATTCTATTATTATTAAACAAATTCTTTCTCATTTACAGATTCCAGGTATCTTTACAAAGACTCTATCTAAAGATCATTTTTGCTACCTTCACTTTAAACATGGTCTTGGGTTTAAACCCCACTCAAGTTTACAAGGGAATATTAACATACATTTCCCATTAGGCCCACAGTCTTCAAACCCATCTCACGGTTTTTCCTCTTCTTCTTCCTCAGGTTGCCTGCAACATTCCTCTCATGAACAAATCACACAGTGTGACAAGAAGACGAGACATGAGCTATCCCTTTCATCTTATATCTTCTTAACACTATCTCCTTCATCCAGCTGCTCCTCAACCACCTGTGACTCTTGAGTCCTGACTGAAAATTGGTTCAGTATCTCAACCATATTGTTTACTCACACACGAGAGAAGATGACCATGTCGGCAGAAAATCCAAAACAAACGGCTACAATATCTCTTCATAATTCATTTTTTGCACTAGGTAGTTAGATACAGACATGAATTGTAGTTGGTAAGACCATAGAAGGGGCAGCTATACGATCTCGGGGCACTTCAAAAAGATATTGTCGAGGACGCCAAGATGGTACCTCCCACGATCCAAGAGAACTAAACGCAACAACGACGTATCGAGGATCTTGAAGCACAACTTCGAGAAAATCGAGCCCAAGTGGTACAACAAAAATCCCAAATACAACAGTTGGAGAGTGTCATGGAGTTACTATCCAGCCATGTGAGGGGATCAATGCCGCGACAAGAAGCGGGTCTCGATTCGGATGCAACACCGTCTAGAGGTGTCGGTGATCAGAGAGATGATATCGATCCAACCAATTTAGATGAAACGTAATAAAATTAGTTTTATTTTTAATGTTTTTTGTAAACAATTTTATTATTTTAATTAAAAAGTAATTAATTTAAAATTTATTTTTATTATTTTTTATCAAATTTCCAACGAATTCTCGTTGCAATCTCTAACGGGCATCTATTGGACGCTAGTTTCCGCCAAATGGTAACAGACGTCCGTTGCCATTACCCGCCAATTTGCATCGGACGCCCGTTGCCCTTTACCGCCAGTTTCCAACGGATGCCCGTTGAAAATTTTAAAATTACACTCTTTGTTCTGCCTAGATGGCAACGGACGTCTGTTAAAATTTTTTAAAGGACATCCGTTACCAATTTTCAACGGTCATCTGTTGCAAATTTGTAACGGCCATCCGTTGCAAACAATTTCAACGGACGTCCGTTACAAACTTTCAACGGCGTCATCCGTTGGCAGTCCCATTACAATTTTGCAACGGATATTATCCGTTCCAACTCCGTTACGAATTGCAACGGATCCCGATTTGCAACGAGCGATTCCCAATGGCCACGAATCTGTTGTTGTCCGTTGGGAAACGCTTTTTTCAACGGATTTAAGGCGTTTTCCAACGGATTTGTCCGTTGGAAACGCCTGTTTTTTGTAGTGATATAGATCCTTCTAAGACCCTAAATAAACACGAAAGATAGTCTTACTTCTGAAGAAAAGCTCGAGAGAAAAGCTTATAAATACTTGGGCAGAAAAAAATTTAGTTGTGAAAACTATATTCTAAATGCTTTAGACTACTCTCTATATAACATATACTCGAATTACAATTATGCACGAGATTTGTGGAAGGCCTTAGAATAATAGTACAAGATTGAAGTTGCCTCTTCAAAGCGATTCGTCACTAGAAATTTTCTAAACTTTAGAATGATTGATGACAAATCGGTTATCAATAAAGTTAAGGAACTTTATGTCTTATTCCTCGAGTTAAATGAAGAAGCTATGGTACTATTACCTATTCACATGTGGATGATCTAGGATCCTACATAATAAAAGTTGAGATAGTGAAAGAGTCATGGGAGACTCTAGATTAAAATGATAATTTTTAGGTCCAACGTAAGGAAGATTAACACTGGTTTTCTTCATTGAACCTGACCTCGATCGAACTTAAAAGACTTGAATAACAAGGATAAGGATGGATGGAAGTGAAAGATTTTTCATATCATTTTCAAATGGTTAGGAAATCGGCCAAGCCAATATATATTTCTCCAAATCATCTACTTTCCTCATGCAAAGATCTCCAACGGCTAGTATAGCTAGTAGATTGATTTTCAATCTTTCATTTATGCATTTTATTATCTGTAACGTAGAGCATCTCCTATATATAAAGGAATCTATCCCATTTCTATTTTAAGATTTGAAATTCTAAAAGTAATAAACCTTATTTTTCTTGATCATTCATCAAGAGCACAAGGTTTTCAAATTGTTTCGGGAATAATTGAAGTCATTTCTTATTGTATCAAGGGACTTTGACACCTCTTATGATATCTTTCACTCCAATAAAACCTCATTTTTCCATAATGTTCATCTCACGGAGTTTTTTTTGCTTCGTGTGAACCTATCCTCCACCGTCACGCAGACAAACTCTTCGTATTCGTCATGAGATCCAAGACTCAAGTTGGGCATCAGTCGGTATGCAAATTCGGCTACCCTTACTCCCAACAGATGGAATTCAAGAAAATTGCAATAATAACGACAACATTAAATTGTTGAGTATGTAAAAGAGGCAGACACAAGGTAAAATATTGCTACCACAAGAAGGAAGGACCTCAAGGTTATGGTCTCGGTAAGAACAACAACCAAGCCAACATTGTTGACAATCAGTTTGTTGTTGTCAATGAGGAAAATCTAATTTCAAACACAACTGATTGGTGGGCTGACACCACAACTGTTATGCATGTGACTTCGGCTAGAGAGATATTTTCTACATACATAAAAATTGAAGATGAAGAAAATACATACATGGGAAATGAATAGACCACTAGGGTGTTGGGAAAAGGAAAAGTACTTCTGGAGTTTATTTCGAAAGAAAATTATGTTATCGAATGTGTTTCATTTTTTTTCCATAAAGAAGAATCTAGTTTCCAGTCCTATCGATAGTAACAAAGGCTTTAAACTTGTGTTTGAATCTAATAAACTTTTAATATATCAGGGTGAGATGTTCTTTCTTGGATGCATGATTTAAAACGTGACTAAGAATGTAATATAATTTCAATTTATGTATTTATTGTTTTAATCTCTTAAATTTAACTTTATATTTTTGTTTTGTTTATAGACATTGATATGGAAGAATACAATGATGGAAGCTAAAATTTTGTTGCAAGTCATCCATGAAGATGATATTTAGAGGTTAAAGTGTCAACTTTTAAAAATTGTGACGCTAGATTATCTTAGCAAGATGCTTCTATTTAGTTAAAAATTATTTTATTTGAATTTTTAGATATTTATTTGGATTATCTATATTTTTATTATTAATTTTAATATTTTTAAAGTTTTAAAATATTTAGGTATTTTTTATTTTAATTTTTAGACATTCATTTAGATTATTTTATGAAATTTTAGGCATTTTTATGGATTAATTATTATATAATGGTATAAGAAATGCTTAACCTGTGGATCAGCCCACATACCCGCGGGTTTTAATGGACTAGGCTTGTTCGAAAAAGTTAGTTCTGGTTAAATATGGATTGAGATGAACTAATCTAAAAATAAACCAATCCTTAGTGGGTTGGACTAGATCAACCCACGTATAACCCCCTAGTCAGATATAGGTGGAGAGTATTTACCTAACTATTTTAAAGAATTTTCTTCTTTTTATGGTATAGTGCATCAAAAAACTATATCATACCCTCTAGAATAAAATTGAGTAGTCGAACGTAAGAAAAAAATGTGAACAATTAATACAATGTTGATAAGCTCGAGAGCACCAATTAATATATGGTTGAGGCACTACATACTGCAAATAATGTGTAGAATATAATTTCTCATAAGTCAAGTAATCAATCTCCCTATTAGTTGTGGAAAAGAAGATTGCCTGCATACAAGACTATGAAAGTGTGGGGTTTTCTTGTGAAAGTGAAAGTTCCATATCAAAAAGAACTAAACTCGGACAAAAAACTATTGATGACACATATATTGGTTGTTAACAGTAGTGTTGCTTGTAGTTTCTTGGTCTAAAATTTTGACATTGAAGGATTAACCAAGATTTATGTGTAGAATCTGTCGAAATAGAGAATATTTCCATTCAAGAAAAAAATCTTGGTTAAACAAACTCGTAAAGATCCATATCTTGATGGAAATATACTTTCTTTGATTCAACAAGAAAGTGTATAATCTAAAAGGAGTAAACATGTGTAAATTTCCAAAGATTTTAGGAATGACTTTATGACCTTTGTACTTAAAGAAGAACCTCTTATATATAAGGTTGCAAAATGAGATCGACAGAAGTTGTATTGGGAAGAGGTTATCCAATGAGAAATGGATTCTATTCTGCAAATTAACATAAGAAGTTGGTTAATTTACTTTTATGTCATAAAACTATCGGGCATAAATGGATATTCAAAAAAAAAATAATGAGATCCAATGAAACTATAGAAAAATACAAAGATCGATTGGTAGCCAAAGTTATCGTCAAAAGGAATTAATAGATTTATTTGACAGTTATTCACCAATTTCTAACATCCACACGAACATTTATTGTTATTGATGCAATTTATAACTTAGAGATTCATCAAATGGATGTGAAAACTGCATTTTAGAATGGTGAATTGGATGAAAAATATACATGAATTAACTTGAGGGGTTTGTTGTCAATGGTTAAGAGAAGAAACTATGTAATTTATTAAATCTCTTTCTTAAACACACACCAAAACAATGACACAAAAAGTTTGATAATACTTTATTATCAAGTAGTTTTCAGATAAAAGAATACGATATATGTGTCTATGTGAAAAAGTACAAAAATGCATACATTATTTTATGTCATTATATCGATGATATATAAATCATGCGAACAAACAAAGATATGATCAATCAAACCAGGAAAATATTGAATTCTTGTTTTGATATGAAATACATGGGAGTCGTCAAAGTAGATCTTGGAATTTACATTTAAATAAATTTGTAAGGTTACACTTTGACACGATCCCATTATGTCAAAAAATAAATTTTAAAAGATTTGGATATTTTGATTGCTAACCTGTTATAACTCCATATGATCCTAGTGTTTACTTTAAGAGGAATCAAGGTGATAGTGTATCACAATTGGAGAACACATGTGTTATTGGTAATTTAATGTGCATCATGAATTACACAAGACCGGATTTTTCATATTTGATAATTCGACTTCGTAAGCACTTACACATTCCAGAAAAAGAACATTGGATTACATTGGTAAGAATTTTGAGATACCTTAAACATACAATGAGCTATAGTTTTCATTACACAAGATATCCTCCAATGTTAGAAAGATATTGGGATGCAAATTGGATTTCAAATAGTACAGATAGTAAGTCACACATGGATATGTATTTACACCTAGAAGAACAATTGTATCTTGGAAAAACTCAAAACAAATTGGTTGTGACATGTTCAACAATGTAAGCAGAATTTATAGTCTTGGATAAAGTTGCTGAAAAAGCAGGATGTCTCAAAAACTTCCTAAAAGAGATTCTATTAGGGTTAAAACTATTCACTAGCTTTTGTGTTCATTGTGATAGTACATGTGCTCTTACAAGCAAAGAACTAAAATTATAATGGCGAGTCGAGGCATATAAGGAAACGCTACAACATTATATGATGATTGCTAAATAGTGGAATAATAACCATTGACTCCTTAAAAATCTAAGAAAAACATCGCGAATTCGTGTACTAAAGGTCTTGGCAGAGATCAAGTTTGAATACAACGAAGGGAATGGACTTAAACTAATGGAATGAATCATCACTTCAAAGAAATCTAGCCTAGCAATATTGGAGATCTCAAGGTCTAGATTCAATAGAAAAACTAGTTAAGGAAGAATTAAGCCTCATGATACACTACTATGTTTTTCCAAGCTAAAATCAAGTATGTCTTCATTAATATTTAAATGGACGAATAATGGGATTCTTATTAATGATAACAGTTTTGAAAGTTGAATTTGTACAGACTACTCGTGATTATCATAATCTATATGAGATAGATGTGGAGTCACAACTATGAGAACCTAAAATGGCTAAGTTCTTTAGAAATCTCATGAACTCGTGTTAGGATCAGGTGAAATCTTGTGATCGTTTGAGTTGGAAGATTGGGATCAGTGGACTTTGTAAGCGCTATGGTTGTAGTGGAGTCCGACGAGATTGTGCGAGCACATGATATGAAGAATGAGATCCTCTCGGATCTTTCAAATGTTGCACTAGGAGACTAGGGATCATGTTGACCTTACGAGTGCTATGGATTTTGATTTTGAGTATTCGTTTAGGATGAGTCTGATACTTAAGTGTCATATGTTATATTTATGTACATTATATATATATATATATATATTATGAGTGAACGATTAGATGTGTGGACATCGTGTATGCAACAATCTCACTAAATGCAATTAATCGTATTCATCCTATTTATATATTGTCTTGGATTACCAATGAATGAGAATGCATACGATAACTTGGAAGAATGGTCACAACGATATTTCAGATGAGTGCTATTCAATCTCTATTTTATATTTTAAAACTAAATATCGAGATGTTGTTTTAAAATTGTATTAAGATTTTTACATTGTTTGAACTTTTATTAATTAAAATATTTTTTTTATAATATGATATGTGACTACCATTGAAATAGTGATGATGGACATTATCAATGACAGAGAATTTTTTTCCTATCAGCATTGAAAAGAGTTATATTCAATATTCGCTGTGAATAGCTATCAATTGATCTAAAAGAAAGTTGTACTTCACAAACTTCAAACAGTGAATAGCTATCAATTAATCTAAAAGAAAGTAGTGCTTCACAAACTTCAAACACAACCATTTACAATCACATTATACCATATACCAATTTAATAGATATTTGATTTTAATATTATAATGCGACTTGATTTTTATAGATGTTCTTATCCTATGTATATATAAAAATAATTTGAATATTTTTATAATGGTCAAGATTTATAATTATTATCATTTGAGTGTGCATTGAATAAACTTTCGATATCAATCTTACAAACTGTATAAATTAGATAAATTTATATAGAAAAAAATAGAATTCATATGGTTTCATCCATTGTTTCTTTGATGAAAAGAATTACCATTATAAATTATGTTATTCCATAATATATAAAAATTTCAATATTTTCAATACAATATAAACAAATTTAGAAATCTCTCTATGAGACAAAAATCAAATAAAATTTGAGATTTGATTTCACATATTGATGAAAATTTCCATAAAATTCTATCGAATAATCATTCAATCTAATTCATAAAGTTCGACATAACGATATAACCGGTTCCCAATTTGGGGCTAATTGGCTGAAAGAATTCGTTTTAACTTTATACAAATTCTAAATCCTAATTTTCTATTGCGAATTATATCAAAAATTGAACAGAAGATCGTGGTAAATACCTGTATCCATAGAATACGTAACGCAACGAAATTGATCTTCTGATTCTACGTATAATCGCCAGGTTCAACACACGGATGGGAAGTGTGAAGAAGAAAAATGAGAGTTCGGTATTTTTTTAAAGTGTCGATAACAAATGAATCCACAAAAAAAAACTTATATCTCATCTTTATATACACATGAACCATGAATCATAAACCGAGAGTTAACCGGTTAATTATCCGGTTCTCAATTGTACCGTTTAATTCCGCCTATCATGAAATTTAACGATATAACCAAAGATCTCTACACATATATAACCTTCCACATTTAATTCAATACCGAAGTCCGATCAATTAAACTTAAATCCGATCACATTTAATTTGGACTAAACCGGATGACAACACTTATTCCAAAATTATTCACATATATAGGTCCACAAATATAAGATTAAACCAAAAAATCTTATAATCTCCCACTTGGACCATATATGTGACATACAAAAACTATGGAATAACCTTAAGAGCGCTCATCAATTGTTGTCATCAAACCGGTATTGACATCAATCTCGTCCATCAACCATATCAACGTAGAACCAAAGAGATTTGACCACAATATATACGTAGTTAGATCCACATTTGATTACTTACGTAATACAGAAAAATGATATAGATCTGAATGTGGATGCGTAGCATGAATATTACACATGAAGTGATCGAAACGTGTCTATCTCCAACTGGTCCTACCTTATCGAGATCAACTTAAACCGAATCATACAGAGTGAATAACTTAAATTTTAACTGAATAGTTCTGGAACATAATACTGAAACTGAATAAGCGTACATCGCTACAATCCAAAAGCAAACTAGAATAGATACAAGACTCTCACTCAACCAAAATATCATCACAAAAGACAATACCCATACGAGCAGTATGCTCATGAAAGACTTTAGGTATAACACCCTTAGTCAGCGGATCCGCAACCATGCAGTTTGTACCTATATGCTCTATCGAAATGATCCCCGCTCTGTATTCTCTCACGAACAACAAGATACTTAATATCAATGTGCTTTGACTTTGTAGTACTCTTGTTATTGTTAGAGTATAATACCGCAGAACGATTATCACAATAAAGTTTTAGCGATCTATCCACACCCGCCATAATGTGTAGCCCTGTGACAAGATTCCGCAACCATAAAGCTTGATTGGATGCCTCATAACATGCTACATACTCTGCCTCAATTATGGATGATGCCGCAAGATTTTGCTTGGCACTGCGCCAAGAAATAGCCTCACCAGCAAGAAGAAATACATAGCCTGAAGTGGATCGAAGACTATCGAGGCACCCAACATAATTTGAATAACCAGTGATCTCGAGCTGGATTGATCGTCTGTACATGAGCATATGATCCTTTGTTTTCTGAAGATATCGCATCACTCGTTTGGCTGCTTTCCAATGATCAATCCCGGGGTTACTTAAGTATCTTCCCAAAACGCCAACAATGCAGGCCAAATCAGGTCGTGTGCAAACCTGTGCATACATTAGACTCCCTATAGCCGAAGCATAAGGAATCTTCCTCATTTCCTGAATTTCCGATTCAGTTTGTGGGCACTGTCTAAGACTGAATTTATCACCCTTAGAAATAAGGGTATCTAATACCTTTACATCCTTTCATGCCAAACCGCTCAAGAACTTTATCGATGTAACTCTTTTGTGATAAACCTAATATACCAAGAGATCGGTCTCGGTTTTTTATACCCAATACAAAAGAGGCATCACCAAGTCTTTCATCTCGAATTGCTCCGAAAGAAATTTCTTAGTTTCGCACATAAAGCTTACATCGCTTGCAGCAATAAGGATATCATCCACGTAAAGGATTATCAAAATAAATTTTCACCCTCTGATCTTGTGATATACACAATCATCTACCTGATTCACCTCAAAACCATATGAGATGATTATACCATGAAACTTGCGATATCGTTGACGAGACGCTTGCTTCAAACCATAGATGGATTTCCTTAATTTGCAAACCATTTTCTTTGGATCTCCGACCACAAAGTGTTCTGGTTGCACCATATAGATAGTCTCTTCAATGTCACCATTGAGAAAGGCTGTCTTAACGTCCATCTGATGCAACTCTGTATCATAATGAGCTGTCAGTGCCATCAATACTCTCAAAGAGTCTTTCGATGAAACCAGAGAGAAAGCCTCTTTGTAGTCTATGCCTTCCTTTTGAGTAAATCCTTTGGCGACTAGACGTGCTTTATACCTTTCCAAATTGCCTTGCGAATCTCGTTTGGTTTTGAATATCCATTTGCATCCAACGAGTTTCACACCTTCAGGCAAAGGTACAAGTTCTCAAACGCCATTGTCATCCATAGATTTAATCTCTTCTATTATGACATCGATCCACTTTTGAGAGTTAACACTTTGAATGGCTTGACGGACGTTAACTGAATCATCTTCTGTCAATCCAATGCCATCCTCATGTTCTTGAAGAAATATTATATAGTCATCAAAAATAGCACTTTTCCTTTCTCGAGTAGACCTTCGTGGCACAATTTCCTTATGTAACTGTTCTTGAGGTTCATGAACTTGTTTTTCATGGATTTCATGAGCGACATTTGGAGTATCTTGATTTGTAGCTCGAGCAATATGATCCAAATCATTGCCAACTACAATAATTGGAATAGGAATCATTATCTTTTGTGAAACAAAAGTTTCATCCTTATCCTCTCCAAAACAAATTCATCGTCCCTTTTTCCAGGTTCGATGTCCTCAAAGAACGTCGCTACTCCCGTCTCAAAGATCGTCTTTTTCGTGAGATCATAGAACTTATACCCCTTAGATCTTTCCGAGTATCCAACAAAGTAACAACTCATAGTTTTGGAATTCAGTTTATTTTCATTGATTCGATAAAATCGAGCCTCTGCTGGATATCCCGAAATGTGAAAATGCCTTAAGCTAGGACGTCTATCCGTCCATAACTCGTAAGGCGTCTTAATTATTGCTTTAGTTGGTACTATATTCAGGATATAAACCGTTGTCTTTAATGCCTCACCCCACAGGGATTTTGGAAGAGTAGAGAACGATATCATACTTCTCACCATTTCCTAAAGTGTACGGTTTCTACCGTAGTATTCACCACCACGATCAGAACGAACAGCCTTAACGCGTTTATTAAGTTGAAGTTCAACTTCATCCTTAAACGCTTTGAAAACATCCAAAACCTCTGACTTCTCATGAATAAGATAGAGATAACCATATCGACTGTAATCATCTATGAATGATACAAAGTAATGTTGACCATTCCAAAAAGCAATAGGAAATGGTCCGCATATATTCGTATGTATCAATTCCATAGTCTCTGAAGTTTGATATGTACATTTACCTACTTTGTTTGTCTGTTTCCCCTTGATACAATTACACAATGGTCAAAATCCAAAAAATCAAGAGTTTCAATTATTCCGTATGATACTAAATGTTCCATTCTCGGTTTCGAGATATGTCCTAATCGTTTATGCCATAAAACAATGGAATTTTCATTCATCAATTTACACTTCACACCATGTGATCCAACATGCAAGATTTCACTATATGAAGGGATAATATCGAGCATATAAAGATTATCTAAAATATATAAAGAACCAGTTCCAATAACATCCGAATGAAATGAAAGGGTAAACTTAAGGTCTCCAAATGAACAAGAAAATCCTAATTTGTCCAATGCAGAAACTGAAATCAAGTTTCGTCTAAAAGACAGTACAACAAAAACACCCTTCAAATCTAGAAATTGACCGATCTTCATCAAAGTCTAAATTTCCAGATCGCTTCCACTTCCACTCTTTTACCATCGCCCACTTAGATGTATCTTTCACCATCAATCGGCTTTTGGTAATGGAGGCAACCCTGCATAGTAATGCTTACGTGAGTTATAGCACCAGAATCAACCCACCAAGTATGACTTGGTACAGAAGCTAAATTGATCTCAGAACAAACCAAAGTGAGAGTCAAACCTTTATCTGCATGCCAAGTATGATACTTCGTGCAAGATTTCTTCATATGATCAATTTTGTGGCAAAAGAAACATTTTTGCACCTTAGCTTGATCTGCATGATGTTTCTTTTGCACATTAGTTGTTCCCAAATAAGCGGTTTCATAACCCTTTTTCATTTTCTCGATCTTTCCCCTTTAAGTGGTAGCGGAAAAAGCACTATGTGTCTTTTCCTGCCTCAATCTCTGTTCCTCCTGCACACATTGGGAAATAAGCTCATTAAGAGTCCATTTTTCCCTCTGACAGTTATAACTAACCTTAAAATGACCATATTGTACAGGGAGAGAGATCAAAATCAAGCACACTAGGACGTCTTCCGACAACTCAAGTCCAAGTGCCTTTAACTTAGAGGCATTTTTTTGAAATTTTCATGATGTACTCCCGAATACTCCCGTTACCTTTGTACCTCATGGAGATAATTTTTGCTAAAAGCGTGATTGTTTCCGCTTTGACATTTCTGGCAAAGCATTTCTCCAAGGCCTCGAGATATTCCTTAGCCAATGTCGCCTCATTAGGCACAGAGCCCCTGAAAATCGGAGGAATGGAATGCTTGATGATCATCAAACATGTGCGGTTCGAGGTTTCCCAACGTTCGAGTTTGTTACGATCCTCAACAGAATTCGATTCCACTATCGCTAGACGAACCTCCCTAATCGCAAGGTCGTGACCCATCAAAGCAAGCACAATCAATAAGTGCTCCTTCCATTCAAAAAAGTTCGACCCATTCAACATAAGGATCGAACTGATGTTGGTAGAGATACTTGATGTCGATTGCACAACTGTAAACAAAAGATAACTCATGTTAGAAAAATATTCAATAAAACCTTAATTGAATGATAATACAAGATCTTATCCCATCACAAGACATCTGTGCAAGATCAAAATTTAGTCTTTGGACATTAATTTTGACTTGCAATAGACGACTCAACGCATTAATTAGGGGTGTAAAATGAGCTGGCTCGGCTCAACTCGCCTTCAGCTCGCCAAAAAACGAGCTGGCTCAGCTCGACTCGTTTTTTAAATGAGCTGGAAAATCCCAGCTCAGCTCGGCTCGCCTCTAGCTCGCCAAAAAAACGAGCTGGCTCGCGAGCCAAACTATTTAATTATTTTGAATTAGTTATAATATCATATATGATAAACATATCAAACCAACCAAATAAAATATCGAAAATATGAAAACATTAATTCAAACATAATGTTATAAAATATCATTGTACTAAATAAAAAATAACCTTCTCGAATAAAAAGTATAAAATATCATCGTACTTAATTCGATCGCTCTTAACTTTACTAAATTGTTTCTTTATTTTGTTATATCAATTATTATAAAAAGGAAAAATACATTATAATAGTATATTGTGTTTAAACAATATATTATGTTTTATTAAATGCAATATTATATATAATAATATACAAAAATGGAAAATATTTTATTTTTGTACATGATTTTTTTCAGCTCGCGAGCCAGCTCGTCAACTCGTCTAAGCTCGGACCCGTTTTGGGCTCAGTTCGTGAGCTCGTTTTTTAAATGAGCTAGAAAATACTCAGCTCGGCTCGCTTAAATATAGTCCGAGCTAGAGCTGGTTCGCAAGCCGACAGCTCATTTTACACCCCTAGCATTAATAAATAGTGTAAATTAAACATCTCATGTAGTGGCCAACCTTTGGGCATATCCATCACATTTATGTCATACCAAAAATAAACATTAAATATTAATGTACACACAATATAATACTGCAAAACCATGATTCACCTTTGGGTTTATCAAAGTTCGCATGAATTATATTATGTAACTTTCTCAACGTAATTGAAATAATTATTTTTCTCAAGATTGCCTACTTTGGTAGGATGTTGAGAAATTTAATTAAATCACATACATTGATCAGATGATATAATAATCATCATCATAATTCAGTGAATAATTTTTATCCAAAATCTATGATATAACCTTATAATTACACTATCTGTATGTGTAATTAATCATAGTAAACTAAATTCACCGCAATTATCATATGATATATAAATAATATTCGTGCCAATTCTAATCCAAATGAATTGCACAAATTAATTGTAATATATAAACCCATCCTTATGCGTATTAGTCAGCGAGTTCGATTCAAAATTTACCGAAATATTCTCACAGTTAGACCATTAAATTGAGCGCTCCAAACTAAACTAATAGAGTTGTCAACACAACTAGAAGAGAATTGTCTTGATAATGAATAGGTCTCGGGTTTGAATCTCAAACCCTCACTTATTATTATTATTATATTTTTTTAAATGGGCTGTACAAAATTTATATATTTATTTTAAGTGGGTCATGACCGAAATTATTAAATGGACCATACAAAATGGGTTTGGCCTACTTAAAAAATTTAAACGATTTGGGTCAATAATTTTCAATTCTGTTGGGCCGCACCAATTTTAATTTATTAGCCCAATTATCAAAAACGAACCGAAAATTTAAAAATAAATTTCTGCAGTCAGAATTAATTTTTTTATTTTAAATAAAAAAATAATGATTTTGACCGTGTAGTGTGTGCACGATCCACATTATGCTCCACATAGTTTTTTTTAAAATAATAACAAAAAAGTTCTTCATATCACCGTGAGTTTTTCATCCCAATTTTAAATTTTATCCAAAATTTTGTTTAATTTGCCATATTCAAACCCAAATTTAATGTAAAATACATTAAAGCATTCTTAATTTGATGTGAATACAACAAATTAGACTCTGATACCAATTGAAAGAATTCGTTTTAACTTTATACGAATTCTAAATCTTAATTTTCTATTGCGGATTATATCAAAATTTGAACAGAAGATCGTGATAGATACCTGTATCCATAAAATACGTAACACAACGGAATTGATCTTCTGGTTCTACGTATAATCGTCGGATTCAACACACGGATGGGATGTGTGAAGAAGAAAAATGAGAGTTCGGTATTTTTTAAAGTGTTGGTAACAAATGAATCCACACAAAAAAAAAACTTATATCTCATCTTTATATACACGTGAACCAGGTACCATAAACCGAGAGTTAACTGGTTAATTATACGGTTCTCAATTGTACCGTTTAATTCCGTCTATCATGAAATTTAACGATATAACCAAAGGTCTCTACACATATAAGCTTTCACATTTAATTTAATAACGAGGCCCGATCAATTAAACTTAAATCCGATAATATTTAATTTGAACTAAACCGGATGACAACACTTATTCTAAAATTATTTACATATATAGGTCCACAAATATATGATTAAACTAAAAAATCTTATATTGGCATTTTAATCTAGTCGGCCTATGCGATTAATTACGTCCGGCAACCAATTAGGTGATGAGAAAAATCAACTAGACGGTCTCTCTATACAAGGAATCTGACAAGATGCTATGAAATTGGAGATGTTTCGGAAAATATTGGATCGGATAAATATATATAATATAATTATTTTTCTAGAAATTGTATCCTAAGTAAAGACTTCAAATACTTAAATTTTGGAACATATCAATCCTTACTTTGAGATGTAACCACGAGGCAAAATAATTATTCTATAAAAAGGGTTGATGAATATGGATGAATTTTAAATTAATTTAAAATTTTCAGCAATAATATTGTATTATTAAATATGAATGACAAATCTTTCTATTATTTTAAAATTATTTGATTAGTTTTTTTTTTGTGGCAAATAAGAAATAATAATTTTAGAAACAGCCATTTGATTCCACCTTTACCATTAACATATTTGGGAAAATAACGATTGAGTGATCGAATAATATTCAAATAGGGAAATAACCCAGAAATAACCATCAATCTGAATGTTAAATAATATATAGACGTTTTGCCAATATATGCAAACAATTAATATTTGATTTATTTTAATGGTATAAGGTGGTTGTTATTCTTTTTTTTTTCATAATCGTGATAATCGTAGTTATTATTCTTGGCCAAACCACGTATAATGAAAAGGAGTCCTAAATGTGAGAAAAGAATTTGAACTTGGACTAAAATTTGACAGAAAAAAAATTCAAATGTTGTATTGGCTTAAATAAGGTGGTAATAAAAAGGCTCTATAAATTAATTGGTACATCTTTAATTAATTAAATAAATATTTTATAATCTTCTTCTAAAACCGCATATAATACAACCAAAGCTGCTAAATATAAGAATGGAGTTTAATCATTATTTAGCTATTGTATCAACACAAATATTATTTCTCTTACTAACAAAATCAATCCTCCAATGGGATAAAAGTTCAATAAATCTAAAAATAAATTGTAAGGTAGATTTTAATATCGACCAATTTGATGGAATAGAAAAAGCTTTTAAATATCAAGGCGCTCTAATTAAAAAAAATGACCGATGATTGATCCATACTTGAGACATCACCGTTTGCACAAACTCCACATACATAAGAGATTCAAATTGAGGATGGACTTTCAAACCATAACAAAACCTTGGATCAAATCATTATAT
The DNA here is from genome assembly GCA_036759665.1 of Gynandropsis gynandra. Classification (NCBI taxonomy): domain Eukaryota; kingdom Viridiplantae; phylum Streptophyta; class Magnoliopsida; order Brassicales; family Cleomaceae; genus Gynandropsis; species Gynandropsis gynandra. The sequence continues at coordinate 29,150,313 of CM071875.1, forward strand.
ATGATTCAATGCACGGTAGATCAATTGTCAATTCTAATCCAAAATCCATTCATATTTCATTTCAAACAATATGGAGGATGTCTCTCATTTATGAGGTGTAACAATGCAACCATTTATACATCTCTAGATGAAATTTTTAAAATTCGGTGCGATTTTATTTCTAAGTCAATTCTTTAATTTACCGGTGTTTGAAAAAATACAACACTGTTGTTATTTCTCAATACAAAAAGATGAAAGACAATTTATATCCGAATTTTACTGTCCAAACAAATCTAACATCTATCCAAACATCCAAAGAAATTACGACGAGAATGTTGTGATCTTCCGTATTTAGAATGCCTCTTAATCTCGGGTATATAAATTTGATACTTTCTGAAATCCTGATGGTGATTTTGATATCCAAATATCATTAAATATCAAATTTTTTTTCTTTTCATTTGGAATGCAAAACTACCTTTTTCTCATAAAAAGTCGAGTTGTTATAATAAGAGAGATTTCAATTTCACATTAATTTCTATTTAACTCAAGAAAAGCATACCAACGTATTAATTTTCCATTATGATGTAATGTAAAAAAAACTCATATTATGTCCTCAATTATTAATGTTTTCCTTAAATTACTTTCTTTTCTAAAATGCACGATGACTCCTTTTTTTTCACAGCAAAATCTATCATATTAACTTTGTGTGATTATGAGCAATTTCAAAAATATCCTTAAAATATTATTCTGGTTTTATGTCTATCCTCCTTTTTTAAAAAATTAATTTTAAAAATACTCTTATAAATATTAAAATTCTCAAATTGCCTTTGTGCGACCATGCGACCCTTATGCGATCATGCGATCTTTGTGTGACCGTGCGACCCTGTGCGACCATGTGATCCTTGTGCGATCATGTGCCTGAAATCGTTCGAAAATGTCCGAAATCGATCGAAAGTACCCGAAAATACCGTGCGACCAGTGCGATCCATGCGACCATGCGACCTTTGTGCCCGAAATGGCCCGAAAATGTCTGAAATCGCCCGAAAATGCCCGAAATACCATGCAACCCTTCCGAAATCGTCTGAAAATACCCGAAATCGTTCTAAAACGCCCGAAAATGCCTGAAATCGTCCAAAAGCATCTAAAATACGTCTGAAATCAAATCGTAAATCGCTCGAACTCGCTCAAAATTGATCGAAAGCGAACGAAAATCGTTCGGAATCGGCTGAAATCGTCCGAAATCGCTCGAAATTGCTTGAAATCGCTCAAAAACGTTCGAAATCGATCGAAAATGCTCGAAATCACTCGGAAAACGCTCGGAATCGCTCAGAAATCGCTCGGAATCGGTTGAAAACCATCAAAATCGGTTGGAAATCGCTCGGAATCGCTCGAAATCGGTTAGAAACGCTCGAAATCGGTTAGAAACGCTCAAAATCGCTCGGAAATCGCTTTCAACTTCTAAATCATCTCTCGCTATTTGTATTTTTTAACTTTGAAATTTGGTCCAACTTCAAAATTTTCAAAACGTTGTGTTTTTACAAACAAAAAATAACGGTAAAATTGTCTTTTCTTCAAATTTTTCCTAGTTAATAATTAATGTGCGAGTAAAAGTGAAACACTTCAATCCTATGAAGATATTTTTGTTATCGTGTTACTAAGATCGATTTTCTTTTTAAAATAATTTTGTAAAATACTTATTTTTACCATATTATCCAAAAAACCTGTGTAACACATCAAATAATTGATGGGTACTTTTAAGTCTCCATGAGTCGATTTTATATTATTTTTCGATAGAAAAAGAAATATACTTAATCCCTACTTTTTTAACAAAAATTCTATAATATATATATATATATAACATCAAAATATCTTAAAAAAACATATCAATTATTTAATAATAAAATGTTAAAAAATAGCTTTATTAACAAAATTGAGTAACAACACAGTAGTTAAAAACTTCAAATTCATATTCTACAATCTTTATCATTTTATATATTTGTTCATTATAATGAACTGACCCTAATCCATATAGATATTTATTTTTCGAAACCATCCCCATATATATTTAAATGACTTTAAGTGGTGATTATGAGGATATGATTTGTTTCTAATTAATTTATTATTTAATAAATATGAAATGAAGTTCCACATGATATTTAATTGCATCATTATTACTTTAATCAAAGCTGCTCTTACAAACAAATTATTTAACATATAAATAAATCGACAAGTTTATTTTATTAGTTATATGTTCCCTCTCCGTTCACGCATATCGGAGAGCGTACGTCCAATCTATCCACCCGTCTCTTCGCTGTCCCAAAACCCGGAGTTCATCCACTCGACCCGACCCGACCCGATCCGGACCCAAATACCCATCCGAGAAAGCTTGCGTCTTCTCAGTCTCCTCACTCTCTCCCGCATTTTCCATCACTTTCCCGGGAAAATAGAAGAAGAAACAGAGAAAACAGGCTGCCAATGTACTCGGCTATTCGATCGCTTCCACTCGATGGGTGTGTTGGTGGGCACGGTGAGTACCATGGAGCTCTCGACGGGACCAATCTTCCCGGCGACGCTTGTTTGGTCTTGACGACAGACCCGAAGCCCCGTCTCCGGTGGACCGCGGAGCTCCATGAGCGGTTCGTCGACGCCGTTACTCAGCTCGGTGGACCCGACAGTGAGTGTATTATATGTGTGCGTGTTTTTGTGTAAGTGTGTGTTTGGAGTTTCTGGATCTCGGGAAGAAATGTGGGTTCACTGTGGGGAGATTTACTGGGTGGGTCTCTCGTGTTTGGTTGTTGAGTTCATGATAAAGTTTGTAACTTTTTTCTAGGGTTTACGGTGATTTCTTCCTGGGTTTGTGTTTGGATTAAATGGGTCAATTAAATCTTAGTTTTCTACGATGAATTTGTCCTAAAAGTTTAGTCATTTGGATGTTTAATTTTTTTTAATATCTACTTGATTCGATGAAGCTTAGGTTCACACCATGTATTGAAGTAGTAATCTCTAAGATTGATTGATCTTGGTCGCTGAAGAAATGCTACTCTTAGATATGGATCGATTTCTTGGGAGATTTCAAGTTCCATAATTTGTTTCTTACGACAGCGTGATTTCTTTTCCTCAATCATTACCTAGTTTAACCCCCCAACAAATCAAATGTCAGAATCCTGTCAGAAAAGTTGGGCCTTTTGTGGATTTAATTGGGTGATAAGTAAAAACATAGAAGGACAGAGAAAAGAAAGCATTTAACCATACATGTTGAAGTTCAAGAAGATGAAGACAAGTGTAGTAAATAGTTATGACGCCAAAAGCCACAAATTAGAAAGATTGGGGATTTGTGTTGATTTTCTTGATATTTGATTCTTGTTTTATGAGTCTTTCCTACTTGCAGAGTTAATTTAGGACACTTAGCCCAAGAATGTATGAGTTACTAAATCGTTTGTTTTCCCTTAGATATGAATCTATTTTTTAGATAAAAAACTGTTCATTGTTCGTCCTTCAGCTCCGTTGTAGTTAATGCCTGTTTCTATGATTTGGACTATGATTAATCGAGATCGATCCTGACCCTTTTTGTCTGATCATTTTACAGAAGCAACACCCAAAACTATAATGAGAACAATGGGGGTGAAGGGCCTCACTCTGTACCACTTGAAATCTCATCTTCAGGTTTGTTGCAGCCAAGGCTACATGAATGGAACCTTAAATTTATGATAACTTCACCAATTAAAATTTCAAAATTCTGAGATTCTCATTTAAATTTGGCGATATGGCGCCACCCAAGTTCTCAGTGTACCTGCATAATATGGAGGATTTCAGTCTATTTGTTTTTGCTTAACAGAAGTACCGCCTGGGGAGGCAAGCATGCAAAGAATTAACCGAGAATTCTAAGGATGGTATCTGTTTCTATTCCCTTTGAATCAACCATAATGTTTGCTTATCCTTGTTGTTATTTGGGGATATATAAAGAAACAGTCCAAGGCTATATATTCGGTATATCTACCAATCAACAAGTAGTATGTAGTAGAACTCGTTTGTTCATTGAAGCTCATTGGGTGAATTACTCTAATTGTGTAAGTTGATGGTACAGCATCTTGTGTCGCGGAGAGTCAAGACACAGGTTCGTCTTCAACATCATCGTTGAGAATGACAACGCAAGAACAGAACGAGTATGGTTACCGTTGTTTTTTCCCTGTTGGTTCTCGAGTTTACAGCATCTACTGAATATCAATTTTAAGATCAAATGTATTTCATTTTTTCGTGAGATAGGGGATACCAAGTCACTGAAGCTCTGCGTGCGCAAATGGAAGTCCAAAGACGACTACACGAGCAATTGGAGGTTAGATTTTTTCGTTGTTTGGCTGATTATATTCTCAACAGAACAAGAAAAGATCAGAGAATTGTATATATGTGTGACTGGTTACATTGCAAATGCCAGTTAAAGTCGCAGCGATTACGATTCCTGGCACTTGCGGGTGAATTGTAATGTGGCTAGTTAAATCGTAATAGCCTTCAAACGCAACCAATCTTGGAATCAAAACAGAGCTTGTACACTACAATGGATTCTGTAGATGATTATGCAATCAGCGGGTATTAATACTGTTTTTTAGCAAAAGCAGGTGCAAAGGCGGCTGCAGCTGAGGATAGAGGCACAAGGGAAGTACTTACAGACGATTCTCGAGAAGGCTTGCAAGGCTTTAGACGAGCAAGCGGCTGCCTTTGCTGGGCTAGAGGCAGCAAGAGAAGAGCTTTCAGAGTTAGCCATCAAGGTCTCAAATGGGTGTCAAGCTACAGCAGTACCCTTTGACACAACCAAGATAACAATGCCATCTTTGTCTGAACTTGCAGTAGCCATTGAGCACAAACCCACCAACACTACCAACAACTGTTCAGTTGAGAGCTCTTTGACTTGTACCAATGTGGAAAGCTCGGTTTCCACTGCGTTGGCCAAGAAGAGATATCGAGGGTCGCTTGGCAATGCGGACGGGATAATGGCTGAAGGGACGACGAGGCACGGAGCAGAGTGGGTGATGCCTAGTGGTAGTACCATTGGATAAGTTAGGAAGAATTCTAATCAGGTAGAGTCGAGATTAACCTCTTTGTTTATCAATTACCATTGCTCTTTTTCTACTGCTTCTGAGACTGCATTTAACAAAATTGTCATCAAAAGGCTGTCTTTAGTCTCTTGTATATATCGGTGGAAATTTAGATCTTCTTTCATCTCGTACTACCCACTTGTTGTGTCTATGTCCTTCTCTCTTACATGCTTGCATTTTTCGTAGCTGCATAAATCTTGATTTTCTCGAGAAGATCGATTAGATTTTATATATGATTGTAGGTAATGTGATTTATGTTTTGTTATTTCATATCCATCAAAATATAGATCATAAATTTTTATATATATTATTATATATAATTGTAAGTAATGGGTGTTGTTAGAATATGGATCATAAATTTAGAATATAAATAATAAATTTTGTATATATATATATAACTTTAATTAATTCTGAATTTTTAATTTAATATCTGGATTAAATTGTTAAAATTTATTCTTGGAAACAATGTTCCTTGAGACAAGGATAGAAAGAAGAAAACAAAAGATTGATGGTTTCAAGTTGTATCTTTCTCATTGTTATTTATAGAAAAATAATCGTAAATGGACCATTAATTCCATTAAACTCATTATCTCCACTAGTTCATTAGTAATGGTAAATGGAGACTCCATTTATTCATTATTTTTCACCAACCCACTAATAATGGTAAATGAAGCACTAACAAAATCCACTAAAAATTAACCTTAAGGTAAAAAAGGTTAACATGAAGAATTATCCAACATTCGCCCCCTAAATTCTTGCCATGTTTTTTTTTTGAAATTCGACCATGTCAATTTAAGTGCATAGTTCTTGAAATCTAACACGTTCGAGTGGCTTTGTGAGTATATCCGCGAGTTGATCTTGTGTAGAGGTATACTCGAGGACGATTTTCCCATCTTCAACGCAGTCCCGAATGAAGTGAAACCGAGTGTCGATGTGTTTGCTCTAGTAATGCAAGATGGGGTTCTTGCTCAATGCGATAGTGAACTTGTTATCCATCCTAAGCTTCGACGCTTGAGGTTCCGAGTTAAGGAAGTCACTGAGCAGTCAAGCTAACCAGATACTTAGACAAGTTGTGGTTGATGCATCAATATATTTTGCCTCACATGAGGATAGAGCTACCACCTTTTGCTTCGTTGATTGCCAAACGATTGGGCTATCCCAAGAAAATAGAAGATACTGCTTGTGCTCTTGCTTGTGTTGATGGCACCAGCCATGACGCTATCACTAAATCCAACTAGATGTGGTTGCCCATCACATTTCTTTTCGTAAAACATCTCATACCTATGTGTCGCAGAAATGTACCATAGCACATGCTTTATTGTCACCATATGATCCTTGTGTGGCTTCTCCATGAAGCGACCCACGTATCCTATTGCATAGGCTAGGTTTGGTAGTGTGTTCACAATGTACTTAATTCCACGAATTATACTTCGATATTCGGTCGCTTCGACCAGTGGACTGGAACTTTCCTTGTTAAGCTTCAAACTTGCTTCCATAGGCACCCTGCATGGGTTACAGTTGCTCATACCTTATCTTTCCAACATATTCTCAGCGTATGCAGACTGACATAGCATGATGTCGATTGCACTTTGATTGAACTCAAGTTTGAGATAGTAGGTCAACATCCTGAGATTGCTCATTTGGAACAAGTTCTTCATTTCAGCCTTGGACAATTTAACATCATCTTTTTTCGGACCCGGTGATAATCAAGTCATCAACGTAGATATCCACGATAAGTCGTGACAATCCTCTATTCCGAGTGTATATCCCATGTTTAGGGGTACTTCTTTTGAACCCAAGTGACTATAGACTTGCATCTAACACGTTCGTGGTACTTTTCGAAATCCATAAAGGGTCTTATGTAGGCGTAAGACCTTCTCTTTTTGGTTGTTGTCGAAGAATCTTGATGCTTATGTCACACACACCTCCTCTTTGAATACGCCATTGAGGAACAAACTCTTGACATCCATGTAATGGATTTTCCACCTTTCGCTCAATGCTAAGGCCAACAAGAGTCGTGCAGATTCTATGCGCACCACGGGCGCAAAGACTTCATCGAAATAAATCTCTGCACGCTGCACATATCCTTTTGTAACCAATCACGCCTTGTGTTTAACAATGACTCAATGTTCGTCACGCTTTACCTTGAACACCTGCTTGAGCCAAATGACTCGATGATCGACATGAAGGTCGACGAGTTCCCAAGTACCATTATCATTTATTGCTTTCATCTCCTCAAGCATTGCTTGTTGTCAATGTTCGTGTTGCTCTGCCTCAACAAAAGATGTTGGCTTTTTTGTCGTGGTAAAATGCAACCCTCCATCCTCTACAACATGAGGTGCAAACCTGTATTATGATGATTGTCCGAGGATATTGTTGATCATGCGAAAGCAAAGAGGTGCATCATCATGATCCACATCATGCACTACAAGAAATTCACGGATTAGGAATTGACGAATCAGTCCCTAATCCGTCCGGAAATGAGATTCCGGACCGATTAGGGACTGGTACGCGCCGTCCGCAAATGAGCGTCGACAACCAATTTCCGTCCGCCATCCGTCCGCAAATACAAACGGTATATGTAGTCCGCAAACCGTCCGCAATTTCGGACGATATTATTAGTCCGGAAATCGTCGCAAAACCCGACGATCGTAAAAAAATTCCGGACGGGACATTGGCCATCTGGAAATTTTTTTTAAAAAAATAAAAAAACAAAATTTTAAAAACTAAATTTGAAATTAAATAAATAGTATTCATACAATATTAAAATAGTATTCATACAATATTAAAATTATCCATTTACAAACTAGTAGGTGGTAATTGGAAATTATCATCGTCGTCATCATCATTGTTTTCGGCCGTATCCCAATTGATAGTGGGCATGTGCGCCTTCATCATTCTGAGCCACTGCTCACGTTCCCTTCTTGATCATTGAACTTCTCTTTGCAGAGCGTTGAACTGTGAGTTTTGTTGTTCTAATTGTGCTTTCATCTCCGAAATTGTGTTTTGTAATTCCTCGTTCGCGACCTTTTCCTTGCCTTTGGAGGAACTCGCATGTTTTGATGACATTCCTCTAAGACCAAATAGACGACCTTTGTACGGTGTTACGTGTTACAAAAAATATTGACATTTAATTTAAATTTAAATTATTAATAAAAAATTTATTGTAAAAATATACTAAATTTACCTCGAAATACATCTCGTTGTATTCTTCTTGAAAAAGAGTCGGTTGCGTCCCATCTTCTCTTGGCGGGATTTGGTAAATTATTAATAAAAAAATTATTGTAAAAATGTATTAAGTTTACCTCGAAATACATCTCGTTGTATTCTTCTTGAGAAAGAGTCGGTTGCGTCCTATCTTCTCTTGGCGGGATTTGGGACACTCGTTCCGATGCCATATTCACAACATCGTCGTGAATTTGTTTCGCCCTGGCATCTACCCACGAACCATCGGATTTTTTCTTGTGTGTACGTTCTAACAATTCCACGTACGACGGTTCACATCCTTTCTCTTTCGTCTAAAACAAATTTGATTTTTTACGTATTAAACAAATGTCACTCGTAATAAAACTTTAAAAAATTTTAAATCTTACCATATCTTCGTAAACCTCCGTGAAAGAGCGGGAGCCAGTAATATACGCACTTAACCCATATCTCGCTCTATCAAAACGACGGGATCGACTAGCGTGGTCACTTCTCTTCTTAAATTCAGGAGTCTCCCAATAGAGAAGCAACTGTTCCCAAACATTATTAGGGACCCAAACGGGTTTCATATGTTTATTATCATACTTTTTTTTCGTGTCGTATACAAGATTTTTCAGTCGTTGTGCCGCATGCTTTTGAAATTCGGACTTTACTAGTCCGGTTATTGCAGGATTTCAATAAAACTTTTGCTGAAAATAATGATTTAATTATTTAGTTAAATATTAATTTAAGTTTAAAATTTATAATGAAATGAATATTTAAAAAATATACCACGAAAGCTTTCCACCATCGTTCCTTTATTTCGGGATCGGTTCGCGTCCATTTATAACATAGACGATCATAATCAGCTTTCATTATTTTTGTGATATGAGATTAAGCTGCTTACGACCAAACCTAAAAAAAATAAATTAAAACTTGATACTTAATTAGTTACAAAATTAATTTAAAGTTAGTTTATACCAAAGTTCATCGGATTTTGCATCCGGATCTATACGAGGAAGTTTGAGTCTTTCCTCGTCCATTGCTAAAAGCTCTTCAACTGTTTGTTCCTGATGCATCGGAGGCTCGTGATGCATCATCGGTTCGACCGGCGGTGGCATCTGCTGATATTGCTAAAAGCTTCAACTGTTTGTTCCTGATGCATCGGAGGCTCGTGATGCATCATCGGTTCGACCGGCGGTGGCATCTGCTGATAGAATGGATACACCATATATTGTGCCGATCCACTCGGAAATAAATTCGGATTCATAAAATCCGAATATACTGGATCCGATTGTCTCTGATGTTGTAGACCATTAGCACTTTTTTCAGATGTTGAGCGGTTTCTGTTGTTACCGCCTCTTCCAACACGACGCGACATACTAAATTTGTAATTTAAAAGTAATTTTTATATTAAAAATGTTAATTATTATATAAACATTAATTAATTTTAATATAAAATTAAAACCACATATAATTTAATATATGTGTTTTTAATTTTAAAAAACACATATTTAAATTATACAAGACTTTACAATTTATGATTACCATACTCTTCCCGTACGTTTTTATGAGAGTTTATTAAATATTTATAGAAATATTTATGATATTCTTTTCGAAATCTCATTTTATACTTTGAATATATTATGCCGGATATAATTTATAGTATATTGATATATACTATAATGACGTTTTTGTATATCAAAGTTATATTTAATAACTTAATACACATATATATCATTTAGGCATTTAATCGAACAACTTATCTACATAAATATACCTTGGCGAAGCAACGGGTAGCGGATGGCTGACAGACGGGCGGCGGGCGGCAGACCCTCGGCTGACGGGCGGCGGACAGGCGGCGGACGGGATGTGGTATTACGAGAGCGTTAACATCATAAAACCGTTAAAAAAAGTAAACCATACAACCGGAGAGAATGTTACATCGGCGGACCCTCGACGGACGACTGGCGGACGGGCGGCGGATGGGCGTCGGACGAACACGGACTTCTAGGCGAAAACGATATATATCGTTAATACAATATAAAGTTAAAAATAACAATTCTTTAAACGTCTGAATTTGATTCAGAGTCACATAATTCTTCCGTCGATTCTTGTGATTCTGAATTTGATTCAAATTCTTCATCTTCTTCGTTTCCTTCTATCGTTTCATCTTCAATTTCTTCGACTTCACCATGTGCCAATGCTTCAATTGTAACTTCATCACTAGCAACAATCTCGGTGGTTTGTTGTTGCATGGCCAATTGTTATTCTTTTGTGTTGTCGATAAATTTACCCCTTGGAAGTATCTTCATTGCGAAACGCCAACCTGAAGATCGTCTGATATGTGGATAGGAAACATAACAAACTCGATCGGCTTGTGATGCAAGAATAAAAGGCTCGTATTTTGCATATCTGCTTGTAGAATTAATTTCCTAATTTGTTTATTCTTGTTCTGCGACCGTTTATTGGATCGAACCAATCACATCGGAATAACATCACTCTTAAACCGACGTAACCTACAAAAAATGGCAAATATAAGTCAACATATTCGAAAATATAAGATACGTGGTATCGAAAGGAAATTTTTTGGATTATTAGTATTAATACCTGGATATTCCAATTGCAAAATGTATTTCAAAATCCCATAAAAATCTGGTTCATTGATCATCTCGTTTTCATACGTATTTCTTGCAAGGATTTAGGAGACGTTTTTGATACATATGTGATGTTTTACGTATGATTCCGTTTCCGTTTTACTTGTTTTCGTGTTTTCATGTTCTTACAGGTCTTTACGCGTATTTGGATCATTTTGGAGCTAAAAGGACATGCACGGATCTAAGGAGCAACTTCGAGGACCATCACAGGACAAACGGGACGAGATTGAGCATATAAAGCCTCCACCCGGTCGGGCACAACTCTTGCACGACCGGGCAAAACCTACGGCCAATTTTGTGCGCATTTCCTGCACGACTCGGGCAAGAATACCCGACCTATTCCTTGTGCCCGAGCGGGATCACATACCATGCCCGATCGGGCATGCATTCCAGCCACACAACTTGCGCGACTCACCCTAACCGGACGTCAAGAGAGCAAGCTTACATTGGAGATTAATTCAGTAGAAGATTAAGGAGATTCTTGCGAGGAGACAAGCGAGGAGCATTGGAGGTCAAGCCCCGACACTTCGGTTTTTTTTGGTTTTCATGTTCCTTAGACTTTCTACTTTGTTTATGTTTCTTTAGAGACACATGAGCGAGTAGTTTGTTTGTTCTAGGAGAAGGGATTAGCCCTTTGCTATCCCGGAACCACTTTTGATCTAT
>CM071875.1:29167840-29184403 GCA_036759665.1 Gynandropsis gynandra
TTAGTATTAATACCTGGATATTCCAATTGCAAAATGTCTTTCAAAATCTTGATAACGCATCATTCATCGGTCGATTCACAATAGCTTTCACCTTTCACACATACACCATAGTTCATAGTTGACTTCAATTTTCTGTGCTCGTAAGTATGAAAGTTGTAACCACGTGTAAAATACATGGGTCAACTCGTAAATTTTAGAGTTGGTCCTTTAACAAGATCGCGTAGCCATAACGGGTGATTGCCAATCTCAATCTGCATTAAATGAAACAATCATCGATATAAATGTCTTATCCATGTGGAGAAATCTCTTCCTTTAACAATAATATATATTTATCATTTACTTACATATTGTCTTATCCATGTGAAGAAATCTCTTACTTTAAGCTCTTGGAGTTGAGATTCATCAATATTCATGTATGTATTCTTCAATACATCATCGAACATCCTGAAAAATGTCAGAAACATTATGTTAATATTACAAATAAAATAGAAAATTTTAAGACCGATTCTGGACGGATTGCGGACTGAGATGAATATTTCCTGACGAACTGGCTCGAATACGTCCGGAATTTGCAGACGGTTTGTGAATCCGTCCGGAATTTCCGGACCGACGATTATGCCGTCCCTAAACCGTCCGCAATTTCCGGACGGATTGCTCAGCCGTCCGCAAATTTCGGACGGGTGGTGAATCGGTCCGCAAATTACGGACGACGTTAAAATTAGTCCCGAATCCGTCCCAAATGACGGACGACTTAGGGACTACTCTGCGGTCTGCAAATTTGCGGACGGATTAGGGACGAATTTATTGTTCCGTCCTTAAGTGGTCCCTAATCTGTCCTTAAATTTAGGGACGGCTGACTCAGTCCGTAAATTCAGTCCCGGAATCCTTATTTTCTTGTAGTGAAGGTTTGATTCGACATTTGTCGACAACGACGCAAACTCCACTGCCTCTAGTATTTCATCAGGAGATCAAAGGGAATCTTGGTTTCTCTTAGGTCTGGTATACTCGTAGTTATATAATCGATGCTAAATGACTCAATTGAAATGGTTTTGTCACCCTTGTCATTGGTCTTCCAATCCTATTGAGCCACTTCATCAAAGACAACATCACGTGTCACATGCACCCGTTTGCTGACTGGGTCATACACCCAGTATACCTTAGATCCAGCTTCATACGCGACAAAGATCATTGGTGTGCTTCGATCATCAAGCTTATTCAAAATTAGCCTTGTGTCCTTAGCATGTGTGATGCAACCGAATGTACGCAGGAAATGAACTGTCGGTTTAACACCATGCCAAGCCTCATATGGTGTCTTTTCATCAAGACTACGTGTTGAAGACCGATTGAGGATAAAGACTACATTGATCATAGCGTCGCACCAGAATTTTGCTGGTAGACCTTTTACCTTCAACATGTATCGGGCCATGACAACAATTATTTGGTTGCAACGTTCAACGATTCCATTTTGCTGTGGTGCGTGAGGGTCGTGAATTTTCGTTGGACTCCCCTCTCGATGCAATATTCTCCAAACTCCACCGATGTAAACTTACCTCCACAATTACTACGAAGCACCTTGAGCTTCCGTTCCGATTGTATTTCTGTCGCAGCTTGTAATCTCTTGATTGTCGTTGGAGATTGGTCCTTGCTTGAAAAAAGAGTGGGCCACATATAATGACTAAAATCATCTATGAGCAGTAGGAAATAACGATTCCCGCTTGGTGTCATCGATGTGATGTGTCTGCATAGATCACCATGTACAAGATTGAGAATATCTACCGCACGTTGTTGCGACTTCTCTAGAAACGAACTCCGACCTTGCTTTTCCATGATGAGACTATCATATACTTGGTCAACTTAACCAATATATGGCAACTCACGCACCATGTTGTGTTGTGTGAGCTTGCATAGTGTTTGAAAATTGATGTGGTCGTATCTTGCATGCCATTTTGACGACTCCTCAAAGCTTATTGTTGTCAAGCACACTGTCGTTCAATGGTAAGTTAAATTGAATAAACTCTATTGGAGGATCTTCGGACTCCTGCCAACAGTCGCCGTTGCGGGTCTCTTAGAATCAAGGTGTCCCCGTTGATGATCGTCTGGCATCCAGATTCGTCAAATTGTTCTACAGTGATCAGGTTCGTGGTGAGGTGAGGAATGTAATAGACCCTTGTTAGGGCATGATGTTCACTGTTCTTGCATGAGAATAGGATCGTGTCTCGTCCTGCAATTTTGACAATCGATCCATCTCCAAACTTCACGCTTCCAACCACTGAATGGTCAAACTCAAAAAACATATCACGTGCACCTGTCATGTGGTTTGTCACTTCGATGTAAAAGAACCATAGATCGTTTTTGCAATCCTTTAAACTAAGGTGGGCAATAACCTACGTCTCGAAAAGGTGGATAAGGTGCTTATGTGATGGTGGTGACCCTAAGGGTGTAAGTTGTAATGTCGGTGAATCTAAACGTGGTCTCACATGCCTTGATCATAAGGAGTGTGGACTCATTGTCATCTCTACGGGCTAGATGTGCTTCTTCATTTTTTGGCTTGGATCAACAGTTCCTAGCATGACCCACTTTTCCAATACTTAGACACTTGTCTTTTGATCTATCTCGATTTTTGCTAGAAGCAGATCCACCATCAGCTACGGATTTACGACATTGTTGTTTCCGACGATATTTCCTAACTTGGAGCCTCCTAAGGAACTCTCTCTCTCCTTGTTATCGCTCCTTCATCTGTGTAATTCATTCCTCTTCGTTGAGTTAAAGTTTACCTTCTGCCATCGATATAGGCTCTAACGGCTCAAACCATTCTTCTACAAGCTTCAACCTCCCTGTTATCTCTTCCAACAAAAGTGTTGACAGATCCAACAAAATTTCAATAGAAAATGCGATCTGCCCGAATCTGGGAGAGATGATTCATAGGTATTTTTCGACAACCTTATGCGACGATTTTGGGTCTCCGAGAATGGCTAGTTGATTCACTATTCCAGAAAGACGCATGACAAAGTCATTCACCGTCTCATCATGACGGAAAACTATTATGTCGTACTCTTTGCGCACTTTATAAACGCTAGCCTTATATGCTCGGTCAGAACTGACGCGCATAGACTCAACCACTACCCAAACTTCTTTCACATTCTTTTTCACGGTGATCGAAGATATAATCTCTGAAGGCACGCCGTGCAATGGCTTCAAGCGCCATCTGATCTTCCTACTCGTCATCGGTGCCTACCTCGACGGCTATCCAAAGTCCACGTGCTTGAAGCATCACCTTCATCATTAGTGACCAATCTTCATAATTAGTTTTTGTGAACGTAGGAAATGTCGCACCTCCTACCTCCTTAACGAACATCTGCACCACGCGGCTGCCATTATCTAAACGTCGACCACGATGTGGAGGAAGAGAAGGAGACTACCGACGTCGTCCTGTGTTTATAGGACTCGATGCTCCAGCGTTGTGAGAGATCGATGGAATTTCTCAATGGGTCGATTATACACTCTCTGATACCAATTATTGGAAATAAGGTTTCCCAAAACAAAGATAAAAAGAATAACGCAAAGGATTGACGTTTTCAAGTTGTAAGTTTTTCATTTCATTTCATTGTTATTTATAGGGAAATAATGGTAAATGGACCTATAACTCCATTAACCATATTATCTCTATTAAACCACTAATAATGGTAAATGAACACTCTACTAACCCATTATCTTCCACCAACCCGCAAACAATGATAAACAGGACGCTAACAAAAATCACTAAAAAAAATAACCATAAAGTAAAAAAGAATAACATGAAAAATTATCCAACATTTACTTGATGTTATATTTGAGTGTGCTTTATTTTAATTTAGACTAAATCGTTATATTTTTGCTTCAAGATCGAACATAGAGGCGAAGGGAATGTTATATTAGATCGTCCAAAGTCGGTTACAATATAGATCATGAGTTTACATATAGTGTTAGATAATTTTATTTTTTTAAATAGTTTGAGAGTTGAATTTGATCAAAATTATCTTCCAACAAAACAAAGACAAAAAAAACAGAATAAAGGAATAAAATAACAAAGGAACAAAACAAAAGAAACAATACAAATACAAAGAAGTGTGGTTGTTGCTACTGTGATTAATAGTAGCAAAAGAATATTAGTAATGAATAATCATAATAACCTTTGGGTTTGGTTTTTTGGAGATGAAGAATTAGGGAGAAAGAGAGCATCCCAGATCATGTCCATGTCCAACGAAGGTATTTTACTCAACTGTAAACCATCTTTTTCAGACAGCAGCACCTCCTGATGAACACTATGGCTCTGTTTCTTCAGCATCACTCCTCCAGACTCCACGTTTATCTTACCACCAAACTCAAGTTTCTGGCTCAGATTCTTAACCGATCTTTTGTATACCACGCTCTCAGACAAGTCAATCTTTTTTTGTGATGCTTTTTCGTGATCGAAAGCTAGGCCCTTGTTGTTAGAATCGCCAGATTTGGATGAGATCTGCTCAAGTTTTGATTCCAAGAGTGTGGCGATCATGTTTCTCATGGAGCTTGTCTTGAGATTATGCTTGAGATTAGGGAAGTTTAATTGAGCGTATTCACCTCTTAGAATATAAGCTGCTGTGTCATAAGCCATTGCAGCATCTTCAGCAATGTCGAAAGTTCCCAACCAAACCCTAGTTCTGTTCCTTGGAAGCCTTATCTCTGCAACCCATTTGCCCCAATGCCTTTGTCTCACTCCTCTATACAGCTTTCCCGAAGAAGACGATGATTCAACTCTGTCGTTGTTGTTGAGCTTTCTTGATGATCCACTTAGCTTCATAGGCTGAGTCTTGGTGGTACTCAACCAGTAATTTCCAAACCCTTTGGAAGGATAGTTGGTTAAGGTTTTATTGATCTTAAGCCACTCGGTTTTGGCTTGCGAATGGTTGCCATCTGATTGAAGTGAGTTTGGGGTAAAGTTGTAGAAAGAAGGAATGTTATTACCATCATTTTTGTTGTTGTTGTTGTGATGTTCGGTTTGAGAGAGTTCAAGGAACTTTGGTTCATGTAGAAACAAGTTGAGTTTTGGAGGTAGTTGATGATCAGAAACATGAGAAGATCGAGATAGTGATTGTTTTAAATGAGTAAAAGGTTCTAGAAAGTTCCAAGGAACAAGGGAAGATACATTAGATTGATCATGAACAGAAGTGTTGAACTCATCTGAAACATAGAAGCAGCTTGGAGATGACTTGTTCTGTAAGTAAGAGCAAGAAATCATGTCGTTTGAAGCCTCTTTGAGTGAAGAAGAAGGACGAGGGGGAGATTTTACATCGTCCAAGCTTCTTGGAACTCCAAGGAGCTGTGGTCTTGACGAAGTCAAGATCCCATGAAACCCAGAAGACAGAAGCTTGTTGTCTTCATGCACGAAGCTATTAGTTTCCATTTTAGGAAACTGATCTTCCATGTTCATGGGTTCTATGACTTTTGTCTTGAAACTGAAGCAAAACTGATGAATGCGTGTTTTTTTTAATGATACGGATATGACTTGACGAATAAATGCTTATATACACACACACATAAATATGTATATATATATATATATGTGTAAGTGTGATCATGTGAGGATATATTATAATATTTGGGGAACCCAACTTTACTTGCGAAAAAAACATTATCGTCTGACTCAGATCTGCCAAAATTTGTCAATTATACCAAAATTAAAATTAAGAGAGTCTCATAAATACTCTTTATAATTAATATTAATCTTTAATTTTACACATCTGGCAATTAGTACGTGCTTTCCATTCATCATCCCTAACCAATCCAAACGTGACAACTCAGCCCTACCTGTTGAGCTGTTAACTAACGTTGTTGTTCTCCATATGTGAATACTACATATTAAGGTCTATACTAAACGACAAGTCCAAACGATTCCAAAATACTTACAAATTTACCAATTTCTTCACCCAAATATTCAAATTATGATTAGTTCTAACTAAAAGACAGTTTATAATTGTATAATATATATATATATTTATATTGTATAGAGTTACCCCGATGAGAAATATTACGACATAGAAAGTACATCATTTCTTTTAATAATTCTATTATTCATCTCAATATTCTTACTTAGGTTAATATAATTGTCTTGTTAGTTTCTAGTGAATTATGATATATATAGTAACCTTTCTTTTTCTGGTTACTAACATGTGATTTATTCTTAAACATCCTTGTATATATTCTCCTTTTTGTTTTTGCTTTAGTTTTCTTTTGCTGTGAAATTGCTATTTTTTTTAAATAAATTTATGTTAAGCTTAACCCCCAAGCATCATTAAGTAACTCTCTCTATATAAACTAATAGTGCTAATTGTATTTTAGGTTATCCTTATGGCAAATACTATATATTTTATGTTTCTAGTAGGCAAACCTAGGCATACTGAGGTTTAAACCACAAGTTATACGACTTCTTTGTCTATAGTTTTTATCCTATATTACAGACATCGTATATGTACTCTTTTGAGTATATGTACTCTTTTGAGTATATGTAATAATAGCTCATAATTTACTAAAACCACAAAAAAATACAATAGAAGTTATTTACAGTCTGTTTTCTTTTCCCACGAAAATATTTATGTTCTTTTTGGTGTTGGATTCCTAATTTTATTGGATTTTTGTTACTTATATATTTATATTCGTATGGAGTGTAGAGGAAGATTTTTATTATTGATTTTAAAAATTGGAGAGAGGTTTTTTATCTCGAATTTATTTTTAAATATTATTGGTAGAAACTCAACGATACCATAGAAATGATTTTGGGTAATTTTTTTTCTAGAAAAACGACGATTCGCTAATACTTTTATGACTACGTCAAAACATTATATAATTTAAGAAGAAAACACAATTAAAATTAAATATAATTAAGTAATTAATGGAAACAGGTAATCACCACATACGCGCTTATAATTATTATATATTATCATCTAAATTCAATGATTAGCTTCTAATTTTGGTCCTCTAATTAATATCATTCAATTAAAAATCCTGATAATGGGGAAGTCATGGGATTTCTTTTTCCTTCAAACTCAATCACATAAACGTATCTGTACAATGTCCAATTCAGATAGAAAAAAAAATGAGGCAACGAATAAATATGTATTTATTTTTTTATTTAGTAGAGAAAAATATATAACCGCAGCTTCTCAAAATGTACTCACCCCTATAGCTAATAGCTATCCATTAATCTCTATCATTGTTTTCTTCTAAACTAGGTAAGTATCACGGATGTGTACGACTAATTTATTAAATATTTTTAAATATCGTGTAATTCTTATTTAAAATAATATAGAAATTCCATAACATATAAATATATAAAATAAAATGTTTATAACTAAAACTAGTGTCGTTAACTGGCTAATTTTTCAAAAGATGAAATAAGATGAAAAACAAAACATGATATGTTATAATACATTATCAAATACCTCAAATAAATGTAGGATTAACATCCATAATACATTTGATCCGATTGTTATGGACTGATATTGCAAAGTGAACAAATCATCAAATATTAGTAAATTAATTATGTATATGATATAATTGACAAATATAAAATTTATTTACATATTTGCAGTATTTTCGGGTAAGTCTAGTAAGCCAACTATCTATTGACAATAAGCGGATAATTTTGAACGGTAAAAATTATATAATGAGAATGATATTTGTTTTGGATAAAATATTTCCATAGTATATTAATATAGTAAAACAAACCTGAAAAAATAATGTAACATTTTAACTTACATATCTTTGTTTTCTTTTTATATTATAAAATTTGCATAACAGTTGAAATGCAATATCAATTACCTCTAATGCTGATGATGTACTTGATCCAATTGTTCATAGAATATCTGAGAATATTGTTGTCAATGATACACCGAACTGTAAAAGTTATTAAAAGAGTAGTAAATTTAATCTTGCAAATATGATAATTTTATAAAAAATGGTTATCTATTGTCAGTGTTGCCAGGTGGGTCAGAGAGGTTAGTAAATATTTCCTTGTAAAAAACATTTGTTATGTACGTTTCTACTGTATCCACCTCATTTAGATCCAAATATTTCAGTCCATTGGTAAAAGTTACGCGTGAAAGCGCAATACAATTGTCCATGAGTGAATACAAGTTTAGGTAGATGTAAACCAATCTGCTTTAACTCCGTCATTGACTTTTATTAATTTTCATTGCATAGTACAATCGAACTGGAAATTGCCTCCTTCGCAGAATGAACAGAAGACCAGATTCATTTGGAGATAGGATAATCCTTGGTATGAGGACCTTGCTTCCAACTTGGATGCCCGTGATAATCTCTGCTTCCAATACTCTTGATGCGAGTGAAAACTAATCGTGTGCCATCACAAAAACCTTCTTTTTGGTTGATATGTCTTAGCATCGTTATGGGGACACCAACCTTCAAAGAAACAACATGTTTTGAAAAACCAGAAAACTCAAGAGAGTTTAGGTACTCAACTGGATAAAAAGAATACCAATTTGTAGTCGGTGCACTATCAATTCCGATGGTATATGAAACGTACTTTGTAACATTACTAGGGAGTCGTGACAATAGGAAATCATTAATTTAATCGACATGCTCATTCTTTGGTGTAGATTTGCCCTTTCTATTAGATATCCACGATCTTAGAAAAATTTACTAAATCGTGGATATGTCGTGGTCGCCAGTGTTTACATGGGCTCATTTGTAGCTGGAAGCATAAGGTTTTTGTTGAAAATGATTTTGTCACCATCACTGTACTTATCAGATCTCATACTCTTTTGACGTGCCATTCCATTTCCAACATCCAATAACCATTGCGAAAACTGAATTTTCTGTAGGCGTAGTCTCATGTTCTGTGTTAATGTATAGACATTGCATGATCGCCAAAGATGAGAGCGACTAATTGATGCTAACACGGTATCGGTTCGTCGTCCGTGAATAACTGAAAGGATTTATCGGAAGTCGCCACCTAAGATAACAGTCTTACCACCAAAGGGCTTCTCAGTTGCGTCTTCATCACTCGTAGCCATAATATCCTTCAACATTCGATCCAACGCTTCAAACATATGTCGGTGTGTCATTTGGAGCTTCATCTCATATAATCAAATCTAATTGTTTAAGTAAATAAGCTAACATGCTCCCTTACTTGATGTCACACGTTGACCCTTCATGGACATTAAAAGAGATTTTGAAACGAGAATGTACAGTTCTACCTCCCGAAAGAAGTTGAGTTGTTATACCCGATGATGCAACTGGTATTACTACGCGATCCTCCGATTGGAACTTCAAAATAATTATCCTAAACAAATAAGTTTTCCCCTTCCCTCCTAGTCCATAAATAAAAAAATAATTTTCCTTCATTTTGTTCCAATGATTTTATAACTGACGCATATATCAATCATTGTTCATTTATCATTGCAAATAATTTCTTATGCTTTTCCTTTTTCTGCTTCCTGATTAAAATGGATTTTTTGCCTTAAAATATTATTAACGATTTCATCGAGAATGCTTTTATCCGGTGTCGGCATGCTCATAAAATCAAACACAACTCTTCATTTTACCTCAGAAGTTTCTCCATCTCTATAAAAGTGTATTGCTCATTTTGATTCTTTGATAAATGTAGAATGTTGAATCTAAATTCCTTCCTTTTCATATATAGTATATCATCCGCTAGATATTTCAAAACAATCATTCCAAAGTTGAAATGGTCTACTAACCTCACAATATATCAATACAATAATGAACAATCGTCGTAAATGTGTTGGCATTGCCCATTTAGCAGCTTTATTCATCGTTGATCGCCACTCATTATCTCCATCCAACAGACCTCTTGCAATGCACGCCTTTTTATAGCTTTTAATTTCACATTTTCAGCCGTCTTTAAATCATCATCATAACCAGTTGGCCCTTTTACAATGTTAAGCAATGTTCTGAGATAGTACATTTCCCCTTAAGCTGGATGGATGTTGACAATTATGCCAAGTGAAAATTCTTTCTTTCTTCGATACCAGAACTTATCTGAATTATGCCACACAAACATGGTTGGACACTCAACATAGGTTAATCCCCTTGCATCACTTGATATTTTGTTCATCTTCATCCACTCAGTGAACATTGTAGCTTCAATACCGGGTTTCATGATGACTCTATCTAGATTTGTTGAGTCTTCAAAAACTATAATCTGTTAAATTTTCAGATGCAATGATAACCTCGTGACCGAGAGCTTTTGGTGGTGTATATGGAAAGCTAAGATACACCAAACTGCTTCACATGATGATAGATACCGATATTTGAGGTAATTTATGATTTAATTTATCTCCATAATGGGACCTTCTCTATCCTTGAAGTGCTGGCAACATTAGTCCCTCTTTCAATAAACAAATATGCTTTATCCACTCCTTTTATGATGTATTAGAAAAGATACTTTATTGTGTTTGACCTGCTACACCATTCAACATTGATATGAGCCCTATATTTCTTTAGAATTTGTAGGTTACGGAGAACAACATAACGATTGTCCAATTTTATATCACCCTTCCTAATGGTGTTCATGTTAAAGTCTCTCACATAGGCATTGTTTGTTTATCCAATATTTAATTTTGTTTGATACATTCATTCTTCCAAGTATAATCTCATAAATGTAAGTTTGTTAGTTATGGGTTCTATTTATAATATGTCTTTTTCTTCTGCCTTTTATATCATATAAGATCCTATTTGGACCCTGATAATTGGGAATGGTAAATAGATCAACAACCTTTACATTTTAGACACTTATTTTTTTCACAATGTGTATTCATTTTTCGCATCTTCCACATCTTGGAACAATCGTTTAGAACATCCTTCTTCTATAAGAATAAAGAAACTCCTTGATATAAGTTGTATTAAACCCATTCATACGGATCATGGTTCACATTGTATTTTTTATCCTAAAGTTAAGAAGTAAATACTCTTTTTCCTTTTTCGAAATAATAAGACTAATCATTCTTTTGATTTAGTTCATATAGATGTATGGGGTCCTTTTTATCTTGAGTCAATTGATGGTTATCAATACTTTTTTTACAATAGTTATTATTATTATTCTGGGAATGTTTGAGTCTATATAATAAATCTGAAGTTTTTTTGTATGTTTTCAAGTTACTCGTTGTTATAGAAACTTAATTTATAACCAAAGTTAAATCAATAAGGCCATATAATCCATAAGAATTACAACTCACTAAATTGTTAAAGTCAAAAGACATTCTTTATTATTTTTCATTTTCATATACACACCCAAAATTATGTAGTAGAACACAAACATCAATATATTAGAATGTAGCTAGGGCATTATTCTCTCAATCTAACATTCATGTGCTCAATTGGTCTCGTGCAATTTGATCGATAGACTTCCAAGTCCCTTTTTTTGTACTATAAATGGCTTTTTTAATTACTCACTCGGAATGTCCCAAACTACTCTCATCTTAATGTTTTTGGTTCATTATGCTATGCATAAAGACTTTTAAAATATAAGAATAAGGTTAGTCCTCGAGTCTTTCTAAGTGTTTTTTGGGTTATTCTCTTGGTTACACGGGATATGAATTTCCAGTATTTTAAAAATCGGTATAGATGACCGCCTAGAAAATAGGAAATCATTGGGATTAGATGGTCGACGCTTGGACGCCGTTAATCGCTGCTTGGGCAGCAGACTATGTGAAACCCACCACCTAGACGATTTTATTTTTTCAGAAAAAAAAACTCAAAATGGTTTCGTTTTAGGAGAGAGCAAAATGGCACAGTTTTGGTCTTAATCTATCCTTACCTCCCTGATGAATTATCTCGCTCTAGCTCCCACTATTGTCTCGTTTTCCTCCTTAATTATCGTCTCCTCTGTTTGTTTTTGCACATCCTCACTTGCCTTTACTCGCATTCGGTTGCCTTTGTTTTTGTCTTTGTCTTCAGCTTCATGTTCATCTTCGTCTGCCACTGTTTGTCTTCGCCTTTGTCTTCTTTGTGTTCGCCTTTATCTGTCTTCGTTCGCATTCGCCTTTGTCTTCATCTTTGTTGGTTGCTATTCATGTTCGCCTTTTTCTGTCACCATTTGCATTCACCATCATCTACCGTTGTTTGCCCAGGTTTGTTTCTCCCTCGACTCTCGTCTACTTTTGACCCGTCATTTTTTTCATTCGCCTAGGTTTTTTCTTTGTTCTTTCAGGAATCGACCGCTATAAGTTAGTGAATGAATGGATGGTAGATTATAAAACTAGAGAAGTTAGATTGGAAGGTTAGCCTTAGTAACTGTTTGGAATATTATGAAGAAGATAATTGTGTTATCGAATGTTAGTTTTGAAAGTCCACTACTAGAAAATTGAAAATTAGGGACGGAATTTGGGGACCGACATTCTGTCCCTAAATTTAGAAACGGATTATACACGGATTAGGGACGAAAAATGAAATCCGTCACTAATCCGTCCCCAAATTTGGGTACAGAAGAGTCGTGCCTAATTCGTTTCTAAATGCGGACTGATTAGACACGGCAGACCATCCGTCTCCATATTTGGAGACGGATTTGGAAGCGTCCCTAAATTTAGGACTTCAAAAACAGATTTAGGGACGGTTTCGGGACGATTTTTCGGAAAATTCTAGACAATGGATGTACAGAAGAATTGATCCAGAATCTCAAAGCGTATCGAAAGAGTTTATAGAAGGCGTCACACAGTTTATGACAATGGCGACGAATCAACAAGTTTATAAAGAAACGGGTACGTTGGTTTGTCCATGTGTGAAATGCAAGAATGAAAAATTTGTTAATGAGAGAACTGTTTGGAAGCATCTTTATTTAAGAGGATTTACCCCGAATTATTTCATGTGGTTATGTCATGGAGAAAAATTTGCACCATGATCTAGTAATGTTGTGGAAAACTTTAGTAGGGGCACGATACATCATGATGAATTTGAGTCTTCTCAAGATATAGAAATGAACCCCTATGTGGAAATAGGGCAAAATGTATTCCGTGAAAGAAACGAAAATATTGAAGAAGATCTGAATGAAGAAGCAAAAAGTTTTTTTGAAATGCTAGAAAGTGCTAGGAATCCACTTTATGATGGTTGTAGGAGTGGTTTATCACAGTTATCTCTGTCTGCACGTTTGATGAATTTGAAGATTGAAAATAATTTGTCTGAGAATTGCATGGATTCGATATTGCAATTAGTAAGAGATTATTTGCCAGAAGATAATAATGCAGTAGACTCCTATTATAAGACAAAGAAGATGATGCGATCTTTAGGTTTATTGCCATATCAAAAGATTGATGTTTGGCAAGACAATTGCATGATTTTTTGGAAAGAGACATCGAAGATGAGTAATTGTCTATTTTGTGGAAAAGATCGGTTTTATTTAACAAAGAATGGAAAATCGGTTCCATATCGTCGTATGTGGTACTTACCAATTACAGACAGATTAAAAAGATTGTATCAATCTGTGGAGACCGCAAGCGACATGAGATGGCATGCTGAGCATTCAAGTCAGGAAGGAGAGATGTGTCATCCCTCAGATGGTGAGGCGTGGAAACACTTCAACAAGGTATACCCTGATTTTGCGGCTGAGAGTCGAAATGTCTATTTAGGTCTTTGTACCGATGGTTTTAATCCATTTGGGATGTCTGGAAAGAATTATTCATTGTGGCCAATTATAGTGACACCTTACAACTTACCACCGGATATGTGCATGAAACGGGAATTTTTGTTTTTAACAATAATGATTCCCGGGCCTAATCATCCGAAAAGAAGTTTGGATATATTTCTTCAACCACTTATTGAAGAATTAAAAGAATTATGGAATGGAGTTCAAGCGTACGATGTCTCGAGGAAACAAAATTTTATGTTACGAGGTGCTCTCATGTGGACAATAAGTGATTTTCCAGCTTATAGTATGTTATCTGGATGGACAACGCATGGTCGATTGGCTTGTCCATATTGCATGGAAGAAACAGATGCTTGTCCATATTGCATGGATGGACAAAATTTTTTTTTTTTTAAATATTGGAAACGGAAACTAGTGCCGTTTCCAATTTGGAAACGGCTCCATCCGTTTCCAATTTGGAAACGGCGCTAGTTTCCGTTTCCAATTTTTGGAGTCCGACTTGGGACTACTTTTCCAGTCCCTAATTAGGGACGGATTGGGTACTACAGTTTCCGTCCCTAATTAGACACGGATTGGAGACTGGGAAAAATTAGAGACGCGCGATTGGATACTACCTCTGGTCGTCTCTAATCCGTTCCTAAACTGGTTTAGGAACGGATTGGGCCCGATATTTAGATTGTCAAATGATACGAAATATAAATTGATGAAATGGTTTAAAGAAGATGTGAAATTTCCCGATGGCTATGCGTCTAACATTGGAAGGTGCGTTGACATTCAAGGAGGAAAGTTATTAGGGATGAAAAGTCACGATTGTCATGTATTCATGCAAAGACTTCTTCCGATATGTTTTTCTGAATTGATGGACAAACATGCACACGAAGCAATTGGAGGTATGTGGTTGATTTTATATTAATATGTAGTGTGAATATTTGTTAAATACACTAATAATACTTTAATGTTACAGGTGTTGGCCTATTCTTTCGAGATTTATGTTCGAGAAATCTGAGTATGGATGTAGTTCGTCGACTGCAAAATAACATAGTTACTGTACTATGTAATTTGGAGAAGATTTTTCCACCATCATTCTTCGATGTTATGGAGCACTTGACAGTTCATTTACCGCACGAAGCCGCACTAGGAGGTCCAGTTCAATTTCGTTGGATGTATCCGTTCGAGCGATTTATGTTTCATCTGAAGAAAAAAACCAAACAAAAAGCTCGACCGGAGGGTTCAATTGTTGAACAATACGTCAATGAGGAAATATCGTTCTTTACTTCATACTACTTCGAGCCACATGTTCAAACGCGGAGTAGAAATCCAGACAGATATTTTGATGGTGGTGTGGCGTATTCATATCCAGTACCAGATGTTCCGGACATATTTTGCGGAATTGGTCGAGCTGCTGGTAAGGCGAAAGATATATGGTTATCACAACGAGATCTTCATATCGCACATACATATGTTTTATTGAACTGCGAATATCTACAGCCTTTTGAAAGGTAAAATCTCATAATTAACTATGGTTATCACAATGACAATTTTGTTTATTGTTGTAATATTTGTAGAATTTTGTTTCTTTTTATAGGACATTTGATGATATATTGAAGAATACATATACGAACATTGATTGATTCTCAGCTCCAAGAACTTAAAGAAAAAGATTTCTCGACATGGATCAGACAATATATAAGTAATGAAATTTTACATAAATAACTTTTATAATATTCTGACGATATGTCTAAGTTTGTACATGTACTGCAGGTTGAGATGGGCAATCACCCGTTGTGGCTACGAGATCTTGTCAAAGGACCGATTGTGAAAGTTATGAGTTGGCCTATGTATTTTACACGTGGTTATAATTTTCACACTTACGATCATGGGAAATTGAAGTCGACGATGAATTACGGTGTATGTGTGAAAGGTGAAAGCTATTGTGCAACGGTCGATGAACCAGATTTTTATGGGATTTTAAAGGAAATTTTGCAATTGGAATATCCAGGTATAGAAAACAAGTTTAAAACAATGTTATCCTATCCTTACCACATATGTCATTTTGAATATTGACTCATATTTTGATATTTTTTGTAGGTTATGTCGGTTTAAAAGTGATGTTATTTCGATGTGATTGGTTCGATCCAATAATCGGTCGCGGAACAAGAGTAAACAAACTAGGCGTTGTAGAAGTTAACTCCACACGAAGATATGCAAAATACGAGCCTTTTATTCTTGCGTCACAAGCTGATCAAGTTTGTTACGTTTCCTATCCGCATATTAGAAGATCTTCAGGTTGGCGTGTCGCAATGAAGATACTTCCGAGGGGCAAATTTATCGACAACACAGAACAACAACAATTTCCAATGCAACAACAAATGACCGAGATTATTGCTATTGACGATGTACGCGTTGAAGAACTTACGCACGGTGAAATGGAGGAACTCGAAACAAATGAAGATGATATTCATGAAGATATAGAAGAAAAAGAAGATGTGGAATTTGAATCAGATATCAAAGATTCGACGGAAAAATTGTATGACTCTGATGATGAATCATGTTAAAACGTTTACGAATTGTTTTTTTATATCATTTTTAATGATTGTTTCTATTTTCTCAATGATTATATGTGAAAACGTTTACAAATTTTTTTTATATCCTTTTTAATGATTGTTTCTATTTTCTCAATGATTATATGTTTACGAATTGTTTCTCAATACGTTTTTTGATGATTATAGTCCTGATCCCGATCTATCGTCCCGATCTCGTTTTATCATCCCGATCCCGTTCTATCGTCTCGGGCTCAGTCCCCGGTCAATCGTCCCAATCCCGGTCCCGGTCAATCGTCTCGATCCCGGCCTCGGTCTATCGGCCCAATCAATCACCGACCCCAATTGGGAACGGATGAGCCGTTCCCAATTGGAGACGGGCTGCAGCCG
>CM071875.1:29186617-29216934 GCA_036759665.1 Gynandropsis gynandra
ATATGTAATCGGAATGTAATGTAATCGAACTTTTAAAAATATGTAATCGGAATGTAATGTAATCGAACTTTTAAAAATATGTAATCGGAATGTAATGTACACTACTATTTATCTTTTAATGTAATCGATTAAATTTAAAAATTTTAATTTTTTTTATTTAAAAAAAATTTGGAAACGGATCGGTGCCGGTTCCAAATTTGGAAACGGATGGATGACGTTTCCAAATTTGGAGACGGGCGTATAAGTTCCGTCTCCAAATTTTAGATATCGAAACCAACCGTCCCTAATCCAGGGACTGATTGGGGACTACTTTTTTTGTCCCTAATTAGGGACGGATCGGGGACTGAAATTTCCGTCCCTAATTAGGAACGGATTGGGGACGGAAATAATTTGGAGTCGCGCGATTGGATACTACCACTGGTCGTCTCTAATCCGTCCCTAATCTGGTTTAGGGACGGATTGGAAACCGATTTGTCTGTCCCTAAAACCTGATTTTCTTGTAGTGGTCCTATGCCTAATATGTAATATTGGATAGTTGAGGGTTTAGTTGCAATTATTAAGAAGTCTTAATAATTATTTAAAGAACGAAAACGAGTTTTCGTGATAAGATTATCAAAGATAATAATCTAAACCCTAATAGCCGTCAAAAAGAAAAAAACCCGAAGAACGAAAAACAGTTTTTCGTTCTTCCTAATTTCGCATCAAAGCAATTCCGATCTCGGCGTGGATACGCGTAGAGGACTTATGCTATCAAGTCTCGCATTCGACGACATCACATTCAACGACAGGTATTACGAAATTGTTTCTTAATTTCTTCATCGTTGAATATTCGTGAAAAACTAATCCGAACATGACTAGATCTAAAATTCGGGTTGATAAAACACGTTTCCACAATTGAATTCAACCCTACAAGTTTATCGATTATAAAGATTAACTTGATTTTGATGTATCTTTGATTGTGAAGATTTATAGATTCATCTTTAGCCTCGACCACTAACTACAAGATTTGCATCATGCTTCCTGACTTTAGAAAGCTTGATTGAGAAGAAAGTACTATTGAAGATGATGTTTTGTAGTCTTAAGTGGGAATCATCTAAGTATTCTAAATGTAAAAAAATGGAATGTGCTTATGAGATTTTTAGGAGTACTTGATTTTGGCATCGCTTTATGTCTCTTTATAAGATATTATTTATTTGGTTAGAGTCCTTAGGTCTGTTGATGGTGTTCAAAAATATTCTATGGATTTTATTTATGGAAAGATTTTGGCTGTAAAAAATACAATCAAAGAGGCTTAGGATAATTTGGAGTGTAAATATGGACGAATTCTAAATATCATTGAAGCAAAATAAAAAGTTCGATTGGATAGTCCATTATATTTATCTGGTTATCTTTTAAATTCATTCTACGTCTACAAAGATCCAAATATTTTTTGGATCACATTTTTATGTGGCGTTAAAACATTTGATCATGAGTATGAGAAACAAAACATTGTTGTGAATACAAAGTAAGTGTTTTTTGAAAGACTTCGGCATTGAAAGCATGAAGTAATCGATGAAAAATTTGATTGTGGTATGTTTATTTAAATTCTAACTTTATTTGCTTCATTTATTTTATAAATAATTTTAACTCTAAAAATTATATTGTTAGCACATTTGTGGGTAACATATGGATACCACATTCCATATTCACAAAAGATGGCAATGTGAATTGTCACTTTAACTTCAAATTCATCCGGTTGTGAATGGAATTGAAGAAACTTTGCATGAGTTTGTGCTTTGAAACTTCAAATAATTTCATATTTTATGTCTATAAATCGTTATATTCTAATTATTCTTTTGTTTTTATAGATTAATACAAACAAAAAATTGACTTAATGTTAGTCGCTAAACGATCTAGTCTTTGTTTAATTCAATAAAAATTTACAATCGTAACAGGGTTGCAAAGACAAAATTTGATGTGCTCTTAGCTAGTGATTCTACAAACATTTAGTCATGGTTTTTTTTTACCAAGATGTCAATGTTGGTAATACAATATATGATAATACTTCACAAGTTCCTATAAGTTTGAATTTTGAAGACTTCAATGATGGAAATGATATTGAACTGGAACAGGGTTTTTGTGGTTTGATTGACATCGATTGATGAGCATATGAAGAGTTGGAGCATTGAATTGGAGAGCAAGTATTATATCTTTATAAAGTTATTAATATTTTATTATGTTTATGTTATGGTTAATGAATTTGTATGACTTTATATTTTATGTATGGTACTTTGCTTATGTTATACTTTTTTGTTGTATTGTATAACTTTAAAACCGAGTTTCATTAAAAAAAAACAGATAAATGCATAGTCATTGACTAGTCACCAAATAATTCAATTAGTCGCTAGGCAGTGACGGACTGTCCGACTAGCGCCTAACAATTTTTACAACACTGCAAAATTTTAGACTTGAATACCAATAGAATCATGATTTCCAAAAATATGATATTTTATGAGGAAATATTTCGTTTTCAAGCTACACATAAACCACAAGGTACTTCTAATATTTTCTCATATTATGTCATTCTCTTCCTATTTTTAATAATTCTGATTTGATTTCTAATTTTGTGACAAATTCAATAACACATGTTACTCAAAAAGTTGATTCTCATGAATAATATGTTACTTCAACTTAGGTGGGTCAACTCTTTAGATAGGTAAGATCTCTTTTATATTTAAATGATTATCATTGTTATTATCTGTTAAATTCCTTCACTCTCTCCAAACATACAACACCATACCTTATCTCCTATTTTCTTTCATTTTCTAGGCTTAATCATAGTTATAAGATGTTTAACCTTAACATAGTCTCGATAAAAGAACCCTCCTTATATAACATATTGTAAAGTGATTGAAATGGCAGTCTGTCATGAACTAGGAACTTGATGTCCTGCTGCAAAATAGCACATATTTAGTTGTTTCTAGTCCTCTCAATATGACTAACGGATTTTTTTAATGATGAGCTAGATTAAAAGACTTACATGATAATCCCACAATAACATTTACCAAAATAGGGGAGTAGTTTCCTATCAATCCCTGTGAGTAAGTTTTAAAAATTTATTTATGGTCTTAAACAAACATCTTTTCAATGACACAACAAGTTCAACTCTGTACTACTAAAATTGGCTTTATCTAATCTTCCTCTAATCCTAACTTGTTTATTAATTATGGTTCTTCACATTTCACTCCATTACTAGTTTATATAGTTGACATGCAAACTATTAAACATGTTTTACAAAGTTTTTTCACCTCATAGAACTTGGCCTTGTAAAATACTTTCTCGGAATTGAGATTTCTCGATCACATAAAAGCATTGCAGTTTCTCAAAAAATTTATTTTGGATCTTTTAGAATATTTTGGCTATTTAGGTTGCAAACCATTAACAACTCCCATGGAAATGAATTGCAAGCTTTTTCAATTAGAAGGTGTGATTCTTTCTAATGCAACTTGTTTCAGAAAACTAGTTGGAATATTGCTATATTTGGCCATTATTAAACCAAATGTTTGTTATGTTGTGAGCAAACTTAGTCAATTCATGTCTAAGCCTACCAATATCCACATTTTTTATGTTCATAGAATTCTAAATTATTTGAAAAATGCACCACCCAATATTTTTTTATTTTATTCATTATGATCTAAAATTCAAAGCTTTTGTTGATATTTATTAGACATGTTGTGTGGATTCTCACACGTCTATTATAATGATCATTTCATTTTCATACGTATTTCTTGCACGATTTTAGCGATGTTTACGATATGGATGCATTGTTTACGTATGATTTTGTATCTGTTTTACTCATTTTCGTGTTTTCGTATTTTTATAGGTTTTAATGCGTATTTGGTTCATTTTGGAGCTAAAGGACATACACGGGAAAAAGTACTAACATCAAGGATCATAACGGAGCAAACGGGACGAGTATCGGCAAGGACTAACACAGCCCACACGGGGCATTCACCTAGCCTGCGTGGGCTACAACCTCCAGCAAACTCAGCACGGGTCGGGGAGGTCATCAGCACGCACGGGTCATCATGGCATGCCTCAGCCTGCGCAGGGCACACCTCACCCCACGTGGGGCCTAGTTCCAACGAACACAACACAGCAAGGGAGCCCGTGCGGGGCACACCTCAGCCCGCGTAGGGCCTAGTTCCAACGAACACAACACAGCAAGGGAGCCCGTGCGGGGCACACACTCCAACCCGTGCGGGTCGCGTCCGTCACCTACAAAAACCAGAAAAGGAAGCTTGTCTAAACACGAAAAGGAACTTGTTAGTTACATATACAAAGAAGAAAACGACGTTAGGGAAGAGGAATAAGAGATATTTTGCTGGAGAAAAGAATGAAAACGTTTCCCAACTTAATTAAGAATGGAAAACACACGAAAAAAGGAAAAACGGTGGCTGCTGCGAAAAAGAAAAAAGGAGTGAACGGTCAAAAGGAAAAAACAAGAGAAAAGGAAATAAAAGAAGAAGGAAAGGGAAGGAGAGGAGCTAGAGGTCGAGCAGATTGAGTTAGTTTTCAGAATTCATACGTGAGAGAGAGTAGAGAGAGAATCGGAGAAGAAAAACACTCTTGCGGAGGAGACATTCCCGGGGCGTTGAAGATCAAATCAGGACTTCGGTTTCGTTTGGTTTTTATGTTCTTTAGACTTCCTACTTCGATTATATTTTCTTTTGAATGCATGAGCGAGTTGTCGTTTTGTTCTAGGAGAATGGATTAGTCCTTGCCTATCCGAAACCACTTTGATTTATCTTTGAATATAATTTCCCGTTTTCGTTTATCTATTCTTTGTCTGAGTGCTAGAATGACTTGTATTTACGAAGGGCAAGTAGATGCATGTGTTAGGGATTAGGAGAAGGACCGAAAGGAGAATTCTAGTCCTAGAAGATCAGGTTTAGAACAACCGAGGTTAGGCCACGAAAGTAGGGTAACAACGGTTGAGGGTAAAACGGATGAATCATAGAACTTATGGGTTTAGCTTAAGGTGTCAGCCACGAAATTAGGGATAACTTGACTAGATCACGTATCTATGCCTTGAGAGAGGGTATATATCATATTAGGATCGTCTGCCTTAGATAACTTGATCAAGATTGCATGATTAGATAGGTTAATTGTTTGTAAGTTTGATTCATATTTGAATTTATTTTGTGTTGCGTAGTTCCTGTGGGATCGACACCTAAAATACTACACACGTGTCGTGAGGGTAGTTTAGGTTATTTGTTTAACTTTGAATACATATCATATATGATACCCTGTCTTTCTTGATATCCATGATCTCAGGAAAATCAAAGAATATATCATAATATTGCGGAATCAGAATACAAGGTAATAGTTACTTATCCAATTTTAATTTTCTGTGATGCAGTAATCTAGTTTATCGCGACTAATTCTGTATTTCAAAATGAGTGGACAAAGCATATAAATATTGACTATCACAAGGTTCGCGAACGCATTCAATCTGGATTCTTGAAGACGTTGCATGTGAACAAATCAAATTGTGAACATTTTAACAAAACAGTTTTCTTCTAATCTTTCTAGTCCTAATGTTTTCAAGACATTATTTTATAGGATAAGAGTATATGACATATACTACTCTAAAGGATAAGAGTATATGAATATATCATAGCATTGCGGAATCAGAATATTAGTTAATAGTTAATGCAACTTGCGAATTAATTTGGTTATTTATCCAGTTTTATCTTTATGTGATGCAGTAATCTAGTTTATCGCGAACAATTCTTTATTTCCCGACGAGTGGACAAATCATATAAATATTGACTATCACAAGTTTCGCAAACATATTCAATTTGAATTCTTGAAGACGTTGCATGTGAACAAATCACATTGTGAACATTTTAACAAACTGTTTTCTTCTAATCTTTCTAGTTCTAATCTTTTTAGGACAATACTCTATAGGATAAGAGTATATGACATATTCTCAATATCTTGAGTAAGAGTATTAACATATGTATTTTGTTAGGATTTGTTATTTTACTGTTTTTGAAGTTATTTTCCTTTATTTTTGTTTTGGTATTTATATGTATACTGAAGACAATGTATATTTTACTTAATTAATAAAGTTGAGTTTTTCTTCTCTTTATCTCTCCATCACCAAACCCTCGAACTCCTCTTCCACCATCGTTTCTCAGACCTTATACCAGGTAAAAGAAGGTTAAAAAATAGAAAAATATTCATTGTAAAAGAAGAAAAAGTGAAAATTCTGAGGTTTATTCATTTAAAAAAACAAACAAAAGGGACCAACCAGAGAACAAACTATGCCAAAACGTATAAGCAAATAGATCTAGTATTGAGTTATTATTACATTTTTTTTCATGAAGATTAAATAAATATTGTTTTATACATCTTCCGGTGGAGACATGGAATAAACCAAATTAAAGAAAGCAAAAGCAAAATACAACGTGGGTTTTCTCTTATCCTAACGACAATTATTGTAACTATACGTTTGATGCCATTAACTTTATGAAAATATGTGCTGCAAAGTTTTTTTATATTCTAACTAATTACGTTTAACGTATATTATATATATATATATGTGTGTGTGGGTGTGTCTTTAATATTGTTTCGAAAAAAATATTCGGATGTTGCTGAAATACGATTAAATATTAAATCCAAAATAAAAAATAAAAGAAGTTATATCCAATACAAATAATTATGATGGTTGAAAAAATTAATCTAAAATAAGATTTACACCAGTTGAAATATAGTTAGATATATAGTTTGATAAACGATTTAAAATAACTTTAAATAATTAGATTTTTGAACTTTCGATCCATTATATTTCCATAGTGTATAATATTATTTATCAAGTGTATATATATATATATATATATATAAGTATGTATACAAGATTTCACAGATTAAAACATACATACGTATTCGGCTCTTGTTTATGGAAAATATGCGGCCGCAAATTCATGGACATAATAATATTATGTCCACCTTTTCCTTTTTGCCTTCGCCAGAATACGTTTATTTTTAAACTTCCATAATAATATTATGCACATAATTATATTTATTTGACACATTTAATAATTTTAAACTTCCATAGAAATCGAAGAACGGCTTCCTTTTCAGCAATACTTCCTGAGAAAATACACGAATAAATGCGGTTGAGATTGAATGATTTCAGGACGGGAGATTTGCCGAAAATTATACCGTACGCGTGTAAATGAAGATAAAATATGTGAAAAAACGTTTTGATTTGAAAAATCAGTAGTCAACTTTTTATAGTTTTTCGAAGGTTTAACATGGAATAATTTCAGAACGTAATAGTTTTAACATGTAATAGAATAATGAAGGATTAATATGGAATAGTTTTTCGAAGGTTTAACATGGAAATTATATCGTAAACGTGTGAGTGATCACGAAATACGTGACAAAAATGACTCGTGTTGATCTAAAAGACCAGTCGTCAAGAGTTTTCCGGATATTTGATATGAAATAATTTTAGGACGGGTGACATGTCAGAAACTATATCGTACACATGTGAATGATGAAAAACTATGTGAGAAATGACTCGTGTTGATCTGAAAACAAGTGTCAACTCTTTCGAGTTTTACGAAGGTTTTCACGATGGGTGACGTGCCTGAAACTATATCATACGCGTGCGGCTGATGAAAAAAATACATTAGAAATAACATGTGCTAATCAGAAAGACCAGTCGTCAACTCTTTAGAGTCTTCCGGAGGTTTGACATGGAATAGCTTCAAGACTGGTGAGGTGCCAGAAACTATATCCTACACGTATGAGTGATGACAAAATACGTGAGAAATGACTCGTGAAAGACTAGTCGTCAACACTTTAAAGTTTATCGGAGGCTTGATATGAAATAACTTCAGGACAAGTGATCTATGAGAAAATATATCGTACACATGTGAGTAATGACAAAATATATGAGAAATTACACGAGTTGATCTAAGAGACCAATGGAAAACTCTTTAGAATTTTTTGGAGTTTTGACATAGAATAGATTTAGGATGGGTGACCTATCGGCAACTATATCGTACACGTGTGAGTAATGACAAAATATGTAGGAAATGACCTGTATTGACAAAATAAGAGGTTTGGCGTAGAATAACTTAAGGACGATTGACCTGTCAAAAACTACATCTTACGTGTGTGAATGATGAAAAATACATGAGAAATGACTCGTATTGATTTGGAAGACAATTCGTCAACTCTTTAGAGTTTTTCGAAGGTTTGACATTGGATAACTTCAAGACGGGTGATCTATCGGAAATCATATCGTACGTGTGTAAGTGATGAAAATATACGTGAGAAATGACTTGTGTAGTCGTCAACTATTTAGAGTTCTCTAGAGGTTGATATTTAATAACTTTAGGACGAGTGACCTCTCGAAAATAATATTGTATGCATGTGAGAGAGAACGTGAGAAATGATTCGTGTTGATTTGAAAGACTAGTCATCAACTCTTTACAGATTTCAGTAGATTTGATATGGAATAACTTGAGTATGGATGACTTGTCAGAAACTATATCATACACATATGAAGGATTACAAAATACGTGAGAAATGACTCGTGTTGATATGAAAGACCAATCCTCAACTCTTTAGATTTTTATGGAGGTTTGACATGGAATAGCTTCAAAACAAATGACCTATCAAATACTATGTCGTACGCGTGTAAAATATGTGAGAAATGACTCGTAATGGTCTAAAAGATCAATTATTAATTATTTATCACTAAAAAATAGATCATTTCCAACGTACATATTCGCTGAAATGGCTTTTTTCCCGTTGGAAATTACCTTTTCCGACGGATTTCAAGGGATTCGGTGTCATTGGATATCGAATGTTAAGAAACAACATCTGTTGCGATTTGCAATGGATTGTAATGGAAAACTCCGTTGGAAGTATCAACAGATACCCGCTGCAAAGTTTAACAGATGTCCATTGAAAATTGCCAATGGGTATCCGTTGGAAAGGTGTAGTAGGTATCCGTTGGAGATTTACAACCAGCATCATTGACAATGTGCAACGTATATCCATTGAAATATGCTGGCAGGAATGAACAACGGATGCCCGTTGAAAAAGAAGTGACGAGAATTTTAAAGTTGCCAACGGATGGCCGTTGAAAATATGAAAAATTTTCAACGGGCATCTGTTGATAGTTCTCATGAAAATATAAAACAAAAAAGACAATTTAATAAATATATAATTTATAAAAAATTTTAAAAAAAACTAATTTATTATATTTCATCTAAATCGGTATCGTTGTCTTCATCCACGTGCTCACCAATACCTTGTGAAGGGGTTGCATCTATCTGTTCTTGTCTCGGCGTTGTTGCCCCCATCGATGGTGGTGGCTGATACGCTCGACCAATCATCAACTCAATGATACTCTCCATGTGACGCATGTGCGCTCGCGTATCTCGAATCTCATCTTGCATTGCTCGGAGTGTAGTCTCGATTTGCTCGATGTTTCGTTCTTGTGTGTAAGTGTATTGGACCGTGGGAGTACCGTCGTGGCGTCCTCGACGATATCTTTTTGCAGAGAACCTAGATCGTATAGACACCCCTGATACGGTCTAACATACTGTAATATACACATATTAAAGTTAGTATTATAAAATATTTTATATAATTAAAGAATCATTATAACAATAATGTTATTATATACCTTCAAATAAATTTTGTCCTTTCGTAGAGGACTAAGATCACTAGGAGATGAACCAATGGCTTGTGATTGCTGTGTGATCTTGTTCGTCACAGCTTTAACCGTGTCCAAGGGTCAAAAAGGTCACGTTCGTTGACCTCTTCCCCGACGGACTTCTTCTTGGCGTGGGTCTCTGCAACCATCTCAAGAAGAGTCAGTTCTTCCAATCCTCTATATCTATAACATAATAGTAATATGATCAGTTAAAAATTTTTATATAAAAATAAATTTAAATTATTAATATAAATAATTTTCACCAATTCTTTTTTCTTTTAGAAAATGACTTCGATCCCAAGGTATGGAGATGAGGACAATCCCCGAAAACTTTCTCGTCGTACCAACATTTTTTGGCCTTCTCACTTTTGGTCTTAAAGTCATCTAGCTCCCAATGCTGGACGAGTTGGGTGAATACCTCGTCTGTTGCCCATATCAGTTTGGCGTTCTTCTTGGAATATTTACGTTTGGCAATATTTATCATCAAGCACAACCGAGCTTACATATCATGTATCCAAGCGGTAGATGTGCGATGTATCTTTCTTCCGCCATCTATATGCGCGCTACAAAATTAAATTTTAATAAATTGATTTATGAATAAAACTATATAATAATTTTAAATTAAATATTATACCAAATACACTTACGATCAATGTACACCACCATCGGTGACATATAACTTCTGGTATCATTTAATAGGAGAAATAAAGTCGATCTTCTAACGAACCTTGGATGATGTTGTTGTTTGTGTGTTCAACAACATCATTCATATCAAACGTGCATGTGTAAATAAAATAATTCGAAAATATTTATAATTAATTACAATATCAATATTTCTACATAATATCTTACCATAACGTCCCATCAGGATGTTAAGGATCAATAATACGGATGGTGGCATGCTCGTCGAAACTATCAAAG
Source organism: Gynandropsis gynandra (assembly GCA_036759665.1). Lineage (NCBI taxonomy): Eukaryota > Viridiplantae > Streptophyta > Magnoliopsida > Brassicales > Cleomaceae > Gynandropsis > Gynandropsis gynandra. The sequence continues at coordinate 29,197,266 of CM071875.1, forward strand.
AGTAAATAACCACTATATCATCTTTTTCATCAAATATTGGTGGTGCTGATATAGGTGAAGGAGGCCGATATGGTCGCGGTGTTGGTAGTGACGGGGCTCCTGCAGAACCCGCCAACATCCCACCGTGATCGATAACTCGTCGAGCTCTCATTGTTTTTAAGTGTTTAGAAATTACTTTTGAGAGAAATTGATATTTTGGTTTTGAGATAGTGTTGAAAGTGACTTGTTACAGATTTTTCCAATGGACATCCATTGGAAATAATGTCACCTCAACGGATGCAAGTAAATGACATTACTGTTGGTTTTTCAACGGGCATCCGTTACCAATTACCAACAGATGTCTGTTGGAAACTTGTATTCCTAAGGAAACAAACGACATAAATGACTGTATGTCTCCGCTTCAATGGTCATCGAGTGAGAATTTCAACAAATGGCCGTTGGAACACTACAATGAGAGCACTAGGCGTAACATAATCATGATGACGTTGTTCAACGGGTATCCTTTGCTAATTACCAACGGGCATTCATTTCCAATTACCAATGGCATCCGTTGCAAGTTACCAACAGACATCCGTTGCTAGTTTGGCATCCGTTGTGTGTTATCAACTGACATCTGTTGACAGATCAAACTGTGCAACGGGCATCTATGGGCGTTATCAACATATGCCCGTTGAAAATTAAGAAACCCATTAGATTTTTCAAAGTATCGAGTAGAATTAAACGATTCAACGCGTTTTCGTTGCGATTTCAATTGGATGTCTGTATAAAGTTAAATATGTGATATAAAAACAATTTACAAAAGTTTGATATTATAATTATATGATTCACATTTCGTATTCGGTAGATTCTTCGATTGGATAGTCTTCCTTCACACTACAAAAAAGACAAATATCAACAGACAGATCAACCAATCTGTCCATCGAAATCATTTCTAACGGATTGTAAAAGATTTCGAGAAATCAACGACCCAAAGTCCAATGGAATTACCGACTTTTTAGTTTAACACATGCCTGTTGGAATGTTTAGTATTTTGAGGCTGTTGCAATTATTCAATGGGCATCTGTTTATATTATCAACGGGTAGCTGTTGAAAAATTCACTATTTATTCACCAAACTCAAACCTTTCACCATCAAACCATCAACACAAAATATATTTTCAAACAATGTCATTTTTTCAAATAGAGATATATACAGATCAAAAGAGTGGATATATAGAAGAAAATCGACATAACCTTTGCGTCAAGAATGCGAGACATTGTTATGTCCCTACAAAAGATGCAAAAACATAAAATATTGAAGTCAATAAATTTTGTACAAACACTTTTACAAGGTGGATTTTGCAGAGAACTACAAAATTTGGATATTTCACGATGAAAATTGTGGCGTTAGAGATAATGTGCAAGAAGCACAAGAAAAAGAAAGAAATGAAAAAGTTCTTTATGAAACTTCGAAAACCAATCATGGAAATGGTATCAGATTTTTTCCTGGTGTTGTTGAGTAACCGCACGAAGAGATTCCGAACAATGAGGTACATCGATTTTTCAACCAATTGGATTCGACGAAACAATCTATATATGAAGGTTGTCGTGAAGATCAATCTCGTTTATCTTTTTCATCAAGATTAATGTGTATAAAAATAGACTACAATGTTGTTAAAAATTGCATGATTCATTTTGCAAAACCATGCGTGAATATTTATTGAAAAATAATCAATCTCCTAAGACATATTAAGAAACAAAGAATGTTTTAAAAGATTTTGAAATATCACATGAGAAAATTGATGTTTATAAATAAAGTTGCATGTTGTTTTGAGGAAAAGATAAAGATCTCTTGGAATGTAAATTTTGTAGTGCAAGCAAATTTTGTCCAGAAAAATCTTCACATAAATATGTACTCAACAAAAAAAAATGTTTAATATGTATGTAGCAAACAGGTTGATAAAGTTATATGAATAGAAAAAACCGCTGCGACAATGAGATGGCACATAGAACACTCGACGAGCGAAGGGATAATACAATATCCATCAGATGGTAAGGCTCAGAAAAATTTCAATGAAGTATTTCCTGAGTTCGCACATGAAACAAGAAATATTTATCTTTATCAGTGGACCAATGATTCTTTCGTGTACCACGTCCGACGGTTGGGTTGAACCACTAACATTTTAAAAGTATTACCTTCAACCCAACGAGACCAAGATATTCCACCTCTAGCTTTTGGTGCAAAATGTCGTAGTAATTATCATTCTTTATTTCACTATTAATACAAACACCATAATTGTACGTGCTTCTATGTTTTCTGTGTTCGTAAGTGTGGAATGTGTATTTCCGAGTAAACAAAATTGACCAACACAATTCATTTTTTGCAGGACCATTAGCCAAATCTCTAAACATGTAGGATGTTTCTCATCGTAACTTTGACCAATATAAGATAAAAATGAATGAATACTTATAACATTACAGTTTTTACATGTAGATGTATATACAAATATGTGTGATAAATTAATCTCTCAACCACGATCCATAATGTTGAAAGAAAAACCTTTCGAAACCGTTACTTTTTTTTTGCTTTTTCTTTAGATGAAAGAAAAACATTTCGAAAGGATACATCCATTTGAATTGAAATGGGTTACCGAGTATTGCCTCATCTGGAAATTGTATTGGCAAATATGAAGGAAGACGGAAAAACTTTTCCAAAGAGCATAATACTTCAGAGATATTTTTTTCAATAATTCCAAGTCATCACTTTTTAAATTTCTTAAACATATATCTTTAAAAATATGCTAATTTTGCATAGCACATCGTGAACGTTTCCTGGTAATAGCTCGGCAACTGCAATTGGAATGAGTCGATGAATGAAAATGTCACAATCGTGACTTTTCAAACCGATCAACCTCGAACCTACAATATCTACACACCGATCAATGTTCGATGCATATCCATTTGGAAATATAATGTCTTCTTTTAACCACTTTAATAATATGATTTTTACTGGTCTAGACAATCTGAATATTGGGTTGGGATATATGCCCTTTCATCTCATAACTCCAACTTAGTTCTTCAACATATTGTCTTCAAATCTTTACTTGATTTTATAGTATCCTTCGTTTCCCCATCACATTCAAAACAATGTTGATGATGTTATCGAATTTTTTTTCCAATATGCATAACATCCAAATTATGATGCAATATCAGTGATTTTCAATATGGTAGTTCCCAAAATACTACGTTTATACCAGTTATTCCATTCACCTTGGCTTTGTGGTTTTCGATGCTCATGATCTTCACCCATTCTACCAATTCTTGTAAATCTTACATCGTTTTTAATCGTTCGTAAAGGATTTGCATGCACGGTTTCTCTTCTTTTTGTACCGCATTCTTTCAGAAAAAATTAAGTATTCTGAATTGATGTCCACGGAGAAGAAATCTTTCATGGCAATCAAACCAACATGGTTTCTTCCGGATGTTTGATGACAAAATACGGGAGAAATAACTCGTGATTATCTGATAGACAAGCCATCAACTCTTTAGAGTTTTTCCGGATGTTTGATATGGAGTAACTTCATGACGAGTGATCTGTCGCAAACCATATCGTACATGTGTGAGATATGAAAAAGTACGTGAGAAATGACTCGTGTTGATATGGAAGATTAGTCGTTTACTCTTTTAAAATTTTTTAAGATTTGACATGAAATAGCTCCTGGATGGCTGACCTATAGGAAACTATATCTCACGCGTATGAGTGATGATAAAATATGTGAGAAATGACTCGTGTTGCTTTAAAAGACTACTTGTAAACTCTTTAGAGTTTTCCAGAGGTTTGACACGGAATAGCTTCCATACAAGTGACCTTTCAAAAACTATATTGTACGCGTGTTAGAGCTATATTGTATGCGTGAGTGATGACAAAGTACATGAGAAATGACTCATGTTGATTTGAAAGACTAGTCGTCAACTCTTTAGAGTTTTCGGGAGGTTTGACATGGAATAGCTTCAGGACGGGTGACGTGTTGAAAACTATATCGTATCTGTGTGAGTGATGACAAAATATTAGAGAAATGACTCGCGTTTATCTGAAAGAAAAGTCATCAACTCTTTAGAGTTTTTCTAGGGTGTTTGATATGGAATAAGGACGGGTGACCTGTCCGACAGTATATCGTACACATGTGAGTGATGATAAAAGACATGAGAAATGACTCGTGTTGATCTGAAAGAGTAGTTGTTAACTCGCCGTTAGTGTTTTTCGAAGGTTTAATATGGAATTACTTCATGACGGGTGACCTATCAAAAACTATATCGTAAGCTTGTGAATGACGATAAAATACATGAGAAATGACTCGCGTTAATTTGAAAGACCAACCGTTAACTATTTAGATTTTTCTAAAGAGTTTTCTGAAGGTTTGACGTGGAATAGCTTATGGACAGGTGACGCGTTGAAACCTTTACTATATGCGTGTGAATGATGTCAAAATAAATGATAAATAACTTGTGTTCATCTAGTAAACCAATCGTCAACTCTTTAGAATTTTTCCGGAGGTTTGACAATGGCATAGCTGACGTGTCGAAAACTATATCGTAAGCGTGTGAGTTATGACAAAATACGTGAGAAATGACTCGTGTTGATCTGAAAGACTAGTCATCAACTCTTTAGAGATTTCTGTCGAAATCTAAACCGTACGCGTGTGAGTGGTGAAAAAATATGTGAGAAATGACTCGTGGTGATCTAAAAGTCCAGTCGTCAGCTCTTTAGAGCTTCTTGGAGGTTTGATATGGAATAACTTCAAGATGGGTGATTTATTGGAAACTATATAGTACGCGTGTGAGTGATAACAAAATATGTGAGAAATGATTCGTGTTGATCTGAAATACCAATCGTGAACTCTTTAGAGCTTTCTGGAGGTTTGAGGAACTACATCTAACTAAACCATGCAATTTATAAAGCAGCTCGACCTCGAATCTCTACGGTTCCAAGAACGAAAACTTGTAAACAAAACAATATATTGATTCAAATCACATTACATTGCCTTGATGTTAGGATTTCTACGCCCATTGATTGGCTTTTACAAGGGATGATCATAACGTATCGTAGGCTCACTAATGCAAGAAAAGGTTTAGAGAAAGCACCAAAGTTTCTCACTAATGCAAGACAATTCCAACACAGAACACATTTATGTTTGGTGGTGCTGTTTAAGATCAAACATAATACATTTCAAACAAGAACAAACTCAAACCCAAGAGTGAAATGAACTACAATGATTCCAAGATAAGATGCGAACCAGGTTATTTCTTATTGTTTCCTTTGCTTCCTCCTGCATCTGCCTGAGCCGCCTTCTTCGCGGCCTTCTCTTGCAAAGCTTTTGCATCCCTGGAACACCAAAGGATACTCAATCACAACATCAAATCGAGTACCTGCAAATGCAAATGATACTTTGTTTTGGCAGATTTTGATACCTTTCACGGCGTTGCTCTGGTGTTAACCCATCATCTTTATTCTTTCCTTTGCCTGAGCTACGAGCTTGGGCTCTCTCACGGTCACGTTCTCTCTGGTTACCTCGTGCTATTACCAACAATCGAATCAAAGGAAACAAAAGGGTTCTGATTCTTCAATAAACCACAGATTATAATCCACAAATTTTATCAGCAGCTGGAAATAGAAAACCCTACAACCATTACAATATCAGATTAAATAGGAACAAGGACGAAATCAATAGAACAACAACAACAACGAAAACCCTGATCTTGTCTCTCGCCTAATCTACAAGAACTACAAGACTATGAATCTAAACAAATCTCTGACTCACTCAATCAGAGAATGTAGCAAAAATTGTAATTTCTCCTATTCTGGCATCCCAATAAAGCAGATAAGAATCCAAACAAACAAGATACACAACGAAGATTATCAAGGAACCCATAAGATGGAATAAAAAAGCCCTAATTGCAGATTAAAATCATAAAAACTTCACTTCCAGCGAAATCGAGCTCGTAAAACCCTCCCAGAACAGAGGAAGGTCGCAATCAAACGATCAAGCGAGACTCAGAAAACCAAAACGAAATCGAAATATATCAATCAATTGGAACAAGAATTGAGGAATCGAAAGGATATGAGTCATGGTGAATCGAGTCGGAGAACCCGCGTAACGAACAAGCGATCCGGAAAGGGGAAAAAGTCAGCGACGAAGAAGGAGAGAGAGAGAGGGAGAGAGAAGGAGGTTTATAAAGCGAAGGTCGATTGTGGTCTTCCACTCCTTTTTTTCGTTCCTATATTCTTTTCATTTATTTGCTTTATAAATTTTAATGATTTTTTGTTGTTTTCACTAAACTAAATCACTTAAAATAATTATTAAATTTGAAAAAAAACTAAAGAAAAGATATTACCTTTAATGTTCGAACGTGAAAAAACCCACGTTCGACGTGAAAAACTGTAAAAAGCGAGAAAGCCGAACAGTTTTTCGCCGTGAAACCTGTTTAAAAGTTTATAGCAAGAAAGAAATAAGTGATGTCGAACTTGAGAGGGATCGATTTGAATTTGGCGAGAAGGAAAATGCCTAGAATCAGCAGTAGTAGTGACGAAAAGAGCACGAGTCAATCTTCAATGGCATCAATAAGTGTAAGTAGCTCGATTTCTAGGATTTTGCAAGCTTTCGAGTCAAAAAATGGTTTATTGATTTGAAATGGGTGTCAGTGTCAGTGATTCGGTTAGGTCGCAAGGGTCGCATGAGTTGCATGAACATCTTCGACTCAATGAGTCGGTTGAGTAGCAAGGGTCGCAGTAGTTGTATGACCATGAGTGGGATGGGTCGCAATGGTCGTTTGAGGGGCATGGGTCGGTTGAGTTTCGGTGAGTCGGTTGAGTGTCGCAGAGTGTCTGAGGGTCGTTTGAGTCGCATGGGTCGCACGGGTCGGCTGAGTCGCATGAGTCGCACGGGTCGGTTCAGTCGCATGGGTCGCTTAAGTCGGTAAAAGTATAATGTATTCGTAATTGGTTATTTTGCAGGTGGTAATAAAGCCGAAATTTGTGTATGAATTCAAGCACATGGACAGAATACTAAAGATCACCACCAAGTGTTATCCTCACGAGACAATAAGGACGCTGAGAGAAATCTTACATAAACACGAGTTGCATTAGTTCGAGAAGGAGTCACAATTTAGGCATTTATTCCACTTACAATGTGACTCCACATTGACGAATGTTCAAATGTCTATACTACTAAAATCATTTTGTGATTATACGGGACAATACGGAGTTGTGGTTCGTCATAAACGGCATTCCCATCCGGTACTCTATAGTGGAGCACGCACTAATTTCCGGATTGAAATGCGGACCATATCCCATAGGATGGGAGTCAACGATGGGTGTCACATTCAGGCTGAAGAATTTCGTCCGTGGAAAGGTGACCCCCGAACAAGTCAGTGAAAAGCTTGTGAAGGCGAAGAATTCCGACGACCGGAAGAGGTTCGCAACTTTGATGTTGTTGGCGCAAGTTATGGCTCACAAGCCTTTTTCTTATTTGGAGGATTACGAGGGATATGACGATCCCGATGTTCAGATATGGATGAAACATCTTCGTAGAAATCCGAAGGGTATTTGTTGGGAGGATATCCGTAAGCAAGAACTGCTGACACGAAAAGCAGCTCTTGATGATCAAAAAAAAGAGAAGGAAAAAGGGACTAAGAGGAAGGAGAGCGTGAGTGATGCTGATGATGCAGTCCCTCTGACACCGGAGCAGAAATTAATAGGGGAAATAAGGAAGTCGGAGAAGAGAATCATCAACGCCGTAAGAGACCTTCTAAGGGATGTCGGGATTCATATGCCTAATCCAAAATCAAAGGCTGTCGAGAAAGTTGCGATCATCGAAAACCAATCTTCCGACACTATTGGTGATTTTGCTTTTGAATTCCTTCTACGTCCAAATCCAGTGTCAAGAAAAGAGCCAAGCGGAGATGGCTCAGAAGAGGATTTGGGAAACATTGCTCCTGATGGAATTCCACCAAGTAAGTAATATTTAGTGAAAAGGTCATTTGAGTGTCAATTTCTATCGAGATATATAAATCGTAGGGTCGCATAAGCCGTAGGGTCGTTAGAGTCGTAGGGTCGCATAAGTCGCAGGGTCGTTAGAGTCGCATGGGTCCCATGGGTTTCATATGCGGCATGTGTCACTGGGTCGCTAAAGTCGAATGGGTCGCATGGGTCGCATGTGTTACATAATTAATGTAATGAACCAAGTAAGTACGGTCATTTAAGGTCGCATAGGGCGCATGGGTCGCATAGGTCGTATGGGTCGTATGGGTCACATTGGTCGCATTGGTCGCATTAGTCGCATGGGGAGAATGGGTCGCATAGGTCGCATTGGTCGCCATATGTTTAATGAGGTAAATTTTATGCAGGTGCTGGACCTTTATCGAAGGAGTCTGCGCCATATGTTGAACCTCCACCGGTGAAAAGAGCAAGAACAGTGCGAGGGAGAGGGCGAAAGAAAGATGTTGGTGGAGTCCAAGAACCCGAAAAGAAGGTTGTTCAAGAACCTGAAAAAATGGTGGTTCAAGAACCTGAAGGGGAAGAGGAGTTTGTGTGGATTCCCAAGGGATTAATAAAGGGCTTGGTAACCCGATTTCCTACGTTCATTGACGCTAGCGGTGACAAGTTGACTGACCTATATTGGTTCCTGAAGGCACATCGACATGAGCGGTGGTGGAAATCTGAGCTAGATATTCCCCAGGGGTCAAAGTTTTGGGAGATTATATTAAAGGCCAACGTATGGCTTGAAGACGATGTAAGTTTTTTTAAACCCTTAGTCTCACAGAGTTTTGTGTCATATGTATTCCTGTGTATTAGTTTTTTTTGCAGCAATTGGAGCTGTCTTCTCGCTTGGCATTGGATCACAGCGTGAATCAGAATTATTATGTTTGTCCTGTTGCTTTTATGCAGACGCTCTCGATGTGGATGTACGAGGATATGGTAACTTTGCCGAAAATGCTTAGTGATTTTTTGAATGCCAAGTATCCATTCAGAAGTAGGAAGGCACCAATTAGTGATTATGAAGTTTTTGTCTCGGTTCTAAACATTCCATCGGACAAAAATCGATGGGTAGGACGTCATTGGGTAACCACCAAAGCGGATTTCAAAACCCGATGCATCACGGTATACGACTGCAAGATGAGCCTTAAGGAAACGAATATCGATCCGGTGATTGAGAAGATAAGAAAATTTGTTCCAAGATGCTCATTCTCGGAGGGTTTCCTTCTTTGGCTTCTGTAGAAGATGAATGGAGGTATGTGTATTATGAAGGTCTGTCACAGAACCAAAGTGGGAATGACTGTGGTGTTTTCTCTTACATATTCGTAGAAGCCTCGTTAATGAGGAGGAATGTGTTTCGCTTAATTTGCGACGACAATGTTACTTCCATGCGTGAGAAGATGGTGGCTGATATATATAGTAATGGAGAATGTATCAATGAACCCAAAGAAGACTAACTTGATATTTGGTACATTGTTTTTTTTACTAGTAGATGTAAACATTTGGTACATTATCTTTTTTTTTTAATATTTGGTACATTGTTTTTTTTAATATTTGGTACATTATCGCAAGGGTCAAACGGTCGCAGAGGTACAAGGGTCACAAAGCCTCATACGACCCTTGCGACCCTTGAGACCCATGTGGCCATTGCGACCTTTCCGGCCATTGCGACCATTGCGACCCTTGCGATCCATTTGTCCATTTCGACCATTGCGACCCTTTCGGCCATTGCGACCCATTTGTCCATTTCGACACTTTTGAAGAGGTAAAAGGGTCATAGAGGGAACGATCGAGGGAACAACCCACGTTCAGTCCATTTTCTTGACAAAACTGTCTCCACCCCCTCTGATGCAAGCGCCACCACGACTCAAACGTCACCACACAGTCACATGGGTGGCAGGGGTAAAAGGGTCGAACGGGTAACAGGGTCGCAGGGTCAAGGGTCAAGAGTCGAATGGGTAAAAGGTTCGCAAGGTGGCATATATTGATGAATAGATGCGAACTCGACTATTTACGGGTTTAGGATAATAAAATAACAAAACCAATAAAAACAATACATTTACAACGTCAAACTAATTAATTCCAAATGCGGGTCGCATGGGTCGTATGGGTCGGATAGTGGCATATATTGATGAATAGATGCGAACTCGACGAATTTACGGGTTTAGGATTATAAAATGACAAAAACCAATCAAAACAATACATTTACAACGTCAAACTAATTAATTCGAAATGAGGGTCGCATGGGTTGTATGGGTCGCATGTTCGGATATATTGATGAATAGATACGAACTCGACGACTTTACGGGTTTAGGATGATAAAATGACAAAAACCAATCAAAACAATACATTTACAACGTCAAACTAATTAATTCGAAATGAGGGTCGCATGGGTTGTATGGGTCGCATGTTCGGATATATTGATGAATAGATACGAACTCGACGACTTTACGGGTTTAGGATGATAAAATGACAAAAACCAATCAAAAAAATACATTTACAACGTCAATCAACGGTTAAAACAGAATGTGACCCATGTGTACCTAGTTGAGTTGTGTATAACCAATGCCCGTGTTTCAAAAGTGATAGTAGTGTTTTAAGAACTGTCGACCCTTCCGACCATTGCGATCCTTCCGACCCTTATGACCCATTTGTCTATTTTGACCCTTTCGACTAGTCCTTTCAAAGTCAGACTATTGCTTTTTCCAGGTGCTAGCTATGCTTTTTATTTTACCAATGCCACATTCAAATCCTATATTAAAGGTTCTTTAATGTGGTCAATACATACACCTTGGTCATTCTTTGTATTTAGTGTCCTTCTGGAATTTAGGAGTCCATTTATTTTTCGTTATAAATAGAGGAGGAAAAAACCGAAAAGCTACAACAAGCACCAAATCATCTCTTGTTTCGAGTCTTTCATTCTCTCAAAAGGGCGATTTCTGAAATCTAACCCTAAATTCTCTGAAAAGTCCTTGTTACCTTTGTGACCGTTAAGGTCACATGGTTGACCCAGGGCATCGTGTTGTCTATTTGTTACTCAATGTCTTGGTAATCGTCGGACTCAGTCTGTATGCAGATACACACAAGTACTTACAACGTGGATGGAGGACTTTGTGATGTATCTGCACTATATAAGGTCTTGGTAATCGGCGGACTGAGACATCAAGCTGTATCCGCGTTACCTAAGATCACGGTTGGAGGTCAAATTGGAGAAAGCGTTGAGTCACACACGACTCTTCTTGCGGGGAAGGGCCTGCGATGTGTCTTTTTAAACTGAGCAAATTTGACCTTTTTTTCTTTCCTTTTTTTCTCGAACTTCTTTTTGCCTTTTTCTTCTTCTTGAACCTTTTTCTTGCCTTTTTTTAACCGTTGTGACCTTTGAGACCTTATGTAACCTTATGTAACTTTTGTGACCTTTGTAACCTTTGAGACCTTATGTAATCAATATTTAAACGTTGAAAATGTCTTATTTTGCATCCTATTGTTCGAAGATTATGACCCAATATGACCGGTTATGCGACGCTCAATCGGATTAAATTATAATCAGGTTTAAACGGGTACGACTCATGCGGCCACACATAACCATTGTACGACTCATGCGACCCAATATGATCACATATGACCCATGGACGACTCATGCGACCTCAATCGGATTAAATTAGAACCAGGTTTAAACGGGAACCCATCTAACACAAGCGACCACATATGACCCTTGTACGACTCATGCGACCACACATGACCCATGTACGACTCATGCAACCTTGTACAACTCATGCGACCCTATATGCCACATATGACCCATGGACGACTCATGCGACCACATATGACCCATGGACGACTCATGCGACCTATGCGACTCATGCGACCACATATGACCCATGGACGACTCATGCGACCTATGCGACTCATGCGACCACATATGACCCATGGACGTCTAATGCAACCACATATGACCCTTCTACGACTCATGCGACCACATATGACCCTTGTACGACCCATGCGACTCTCATGCAATCCTCATTTGATTGGTTTTTGACATTTTTTTCATTTTCACCAGAATTCCCGCCGAACTTTTCACCAAAATTTGAAATAACTTTTCGAATTCCATCTGACGCGATTCGATGTCAGGGTCATGTCTTTTTGTATTCCAGCCGTTTCCTTTTTTCTAATAACGACACTCTCTCTCTCTCTCTAACTCTCATCATCATCTTGCCGAAAATGCAAACGACTGGTGACGGCGATTCGATGCCAGGGTCATCTTCTTCTGGTGAGAGGATTTTCACGGTACCAGTCACGCGTTCAAATCTGGCCGTAGATGTTATGGTAAGTGAACTCAAACCGATTTATTCGATTAATCAAATCAAGCAGTATATGCATTAGTTTGGCGTTGTTGTAAATTTATTCGGTTATCGTAGACACTTTCGATACAGTTTGCAAGGTTGAATGGTCTTTGCGGTAGACGATGTAAGGTTGTTTGTAAATAATAAAGCGTAAAGGGTCGCACCATTTGTCTCTTGCGAACCTTTTACCCGTTCGACCCTTGACCTTGCGACCATTGACCCTGCGAGGGAGACAAAGGCGCAGGGGTCCAAGGGTCGCAGAGGGACAAAGGGTCGCAGAGGTACAAGGGTCGAAGGGAGACAAGGGTCGAAGGGAGATAAGGATTGCAGAGGGTCCAAGGGTCGCAGAGGGTACAAGGGTTGCACGGTACAATGGTCGAAGGGAGACAAGGGTCGCAGAGGGACCAAGGGTCGCACGGTCCAAGGGTCGAAGGGAGACAAGGGTCGCAGAGGGTACAAGGGTCGCACGATCCAAGGTTCTAAAAAAATATTTACTCGTTGATTCAACTTGTTCTTTTTTTAACAGTTTATTTGTAACATAATTTTGGGAATGGATAATTCAACCTTGTAAATTGTAACTTTTTAAAAAATTATCCATATTATTTGTAAATAATAAAGCGTAAAGGGTCGCACCATTTGTCTCTTGCGAACCTTTTACCCGTTCGACCCTTGACCTTGCGACCATTGACCCTGCGAGGGAGACAAAGGCGCAGGGGTCCAAGGGTCGCAGAGGGACAAAGGGTCGCAGAGGTACAAGGGTCGAAGGGAGATAAGGGTCGCAGTGGTCCAAGTGGTCGCAAAGGTACAAGGGTCGAAGGGAGACAAGGGTCGGAGGGGGAAAAGGGTCGCACGGTCCAAGGGTCTAAAAAATGTTTACTCATTGATATGGAAGATGTAATTTGGTAAATTGTTCTTTTTTTAACAGTTTATTTGTAACATAATTTTGGGAATGGATAATTCAAATTTGTAACTTTTTAAAAAAAATATTCATATTATTTGTAAATAATTTGTAAATAATAAATTATTTGACTATATTGTTAGTATCGCCGTTTTTGTGGATTTAGTATTATTGTAACAAGATTCGTACAGGGACAAGGGTCGCAGGGGTCCAAAGGTCGCAGAGGGACAAGGTCGCAGGGGTTCAAGGGTGGTAGAGGGATAAGGGTCGCAGGGGTCCAAGGGTCGTACAGGAACAAGGGTCGTAGGGGTCCAAGGGTCGGAGAGGAACAAGGGTCGCAGAGGGACAAGGGTCGTAGGGATCCAATGTGTGCAGAGGGACAAGGGTCGTAGGGTCGAACTGGGTCGCTGGGTCGAACTGGGTCGTAAGGTCACATGGGTATTTTGGGAATATCAACATTTATAAGGGTATTTTTGAAGTTAAAATTTTTTTCTTTTTCGGGAAGGGTATTTTTGAAGTGTTTTAGTCCTACGATGGTATTTTTGAAGTTAACCCTTTTCACTTATTATTATTATTATTATTATTATTATTATTATTATTATTATTATTATTATTATTATTATTATTATTATTATTATTATTATTATTATTATTATTATTATTATTATTATTATAGGGGATATAATATAAAAAATATCAAACTATTTTATTTTATTCTATAAAATATAAATTATTATCTTTAATCTAGAAAAACTTAAATTTTTTTTTTTTATCTTAAGAACATTAATTTTAGGAATATAGTGTAGAAAATATCAAATTTTTGAATTTTTGTCTATAAAACACAAATTATTACTTTGAACCTAAAAATTTTGAAATTTTACATTTTTTCTAAAAAAATACAAACTTATCAAATTAATCATATCCATACACAAACAAAAACACTAAATCATATTTTAACTTTTTGAATGTTTAAGTGTTGTCTAAAAAAACACAAATTTATCAAATTAATCATATCCTAAAGTTTGTGTTTTTAAGGAAAAAAAATATAATATGATTTTTTTTATGTTAAAATAATAATTCATGTTTTATAGGCTAAAATAAAATAGTTGGATATTTTTTATGCTATATATCATCATCATCATCATCATCAATAACAACAAAAAAGAAAAATATATAGATAAAAATTTGAATATCAATCTAAAACATCATATATATTTTATTATATTGCGATGTGTAATATAGATTGAGATTGAAAATTTAAAATTCTTGAATCGATTTCTTAGTTTAATGAGGTAAATTCGATATTCCCAAATATCTTAAATTAAAATTTCTATACATGATGAATAAAATCTTATAGATTAGTTAAGATTAGAGTGGATAGAATTTGTAGTTGTTAGATTAGTTCTGGTATGATACATTGTTTCTGTACATGATTGAAATATTTTGAAATATATATATATATAGATGGGAAGGAGAAAGGGATGAGGAGAGAGCCAGAGGAGATAAGAAGCGATGGAGAATCGACGAGTAAGAAGCAACGAAGACCTATAAAGCAAGGAACATCGGTGTTGGTTAAACCAGAAGCAATGGCCTTGATTGCTTGATAGTGAAGAAGAGAAAACGACGTCAGTGAAGGGACTTGAGCTCTATCGGACCTCATCTCACCTGCTTGGATTTTTCAATTGCCATCGATACGGCTCGACCCCTGCATCGAGTTAGGGAAGCTTCGCACCAGAGATGGCAGGAACATGTAGTGCCTACAGTGTGATGGTATATGGGATGCAAAACCCAATGTTCCTGCATCAGCTTTTACAGCAGAAGGAGATGAGGAGAGAGGTACAGGACTCAATGAGTAAGAAGGGACAAAGACCTATAAGTTAAAGGCCATTGACATCGGGTAAAATAGACGCGATGGAAATGTCGAATCAGGAAGAACTGTCGCTAGAGAAGCAGAGATATGGGAAATGGATAAAGAAAATGACGATGAAAGAGGTGGAGAAGCAACTAAATGAAGGTTTTTAGGAAACTTCAATGATCTAAGTATTGTTGAAGACGATGAGGACTCGATCATCACAAACAATTGACTATAATCAACCCTTCGTCCAATTCCAGTGAACAATCTCCTCCCATGGCAGTTCGACGGAATAAAAAATGCAACTCCATGAATCATTATATCCATTTCCACTATATGGTTGTTTTGGAGCCAATCACGCCATTGAGGTACTATTTTGTGATGGATTTTAGTGTTACGCTCTATTCCATTTTGATTTCGATCATTTCAGCAAACTCTAGTGTGGATTTGCAGCTTTGGTTGTCTTTAACCATAAAATGATGGTATTGTCATAGAGGAAGAGGTATGGTGAAGGTAAATTCTCTTGTGTGCCTCAATATCCAAAAAACCACAAAATCTTCAACTTTCCACAAGAGGATGAAGGGAAACACGTGTGGCGTTTCAATTAATTCGGTTTTTATTTTGTTTCTTAAGGTTTTTCTTTTTTTCACTTTTGATTTTGGTTCCTAAGGTTTTGCTTTCTTTAACTTTTGATTGTGGTTTTGATTCATGAACTCTCTTATATATAATCAATTTTGATTGTGGTTTCAATGGGGGAATGCATGCCATTTGATTTTGTGTTGGAACTGCCTTTCGCTTTGATAGCTCTGGTATTATCGCCCATCTATTTGGGTTCCCAAATCCTTATGTGGTGAGCTGAAGAGCATCTGGAGCAAAAAAAATGATGGAACCTAATTTTGAATAGATCATTTTAGTAACTAAACTCAATTGATTTCTTATTCTATTATCATCAGGTGGGTGATTATCCTCAGAGAAGATATAGCATAATTTTGAGAAGTACAACGGGGAAAAGAGGTGTCAATTTAGTGAGGTACCGTAGCCGTAAAAGTTACACTTACATTTAACCTACATCTACATGTTTGCTTTTACCGTACCATTCAAGGATTAATGGTGAAGTCTGATCTTACATGTTTCGAGAGCAATGGTAAGTGGAACAAAGATGGAGCCGGTCAAAATAGAACTGGTATTCACCATGTGTTGATTCTCCATAAACCAATAAGGATCGTTAGGCATACCATCCCATAAAATTTTCCTCTTCTCATGGTAGCATGGAAATTAGGGCCAACATTGTCATGTGGAAATACTGTTGTAGTGAAAAATTCTTCAAGAGGTAAGATATGATATATGATGTTGTCCTCAACTTTAAATCTTCTTGCTTTGATTTATAACATTCAAAGATATATGATTTCTGTTCATTGGATATAGCTTAGAACTCTAGATGGCAGTCTTTTTTGCATTTAATAATTCCATCATGTATGTGTGTAAGAGCATCTAAAGGTATTTGATAAATGTTATTAGGTTGATTATTTATATTTTTCTCATTTTAAATCATTTTATCAAATCATGTAATTTGTTTCATCGATATTCTTCTTCTCATTGTTGACGATTCTGATTTCTGTGACAGGTTAGACTTCCGACGGGTGTTGTAAAAATAATTTCTGGATTTCGTCGGACTTATCGTGCGGCCATTGCCAACCACATGGATATCGATAAGGTGATGAATAAAATCTTAGACACCCTTTTTATGATTTGAATTTCATTTTCTTCTAAAGGAGTGTATTGTATATAAATAAGCCATTACTACCTAATCACTCACCAAAAAAGATCATGCATAAGCAATCAGAACAAACTTAGACATAGCTAGGACAATCAATATAGACTAAATGATGTTGGGGTTTTGGTAAAGCTCTTATTTCATAGAAAAACTAAGAACATTGCCAGACCATATTGACTCAAAATATGCCTTCTCAAGAACTTAAACAATTCTACAAATAGCTTTGACATGTTTTACTGCAACTGGACAATTGATTCTTGAGTTGGCTGCCAAAAGCAATCTTAAGTCGGTGACTTTGGAGCTTGGGGGAAAATCTCCATTTATTGTATGCGAAGATGTTGTTGTAGATAAGGCCGTTGAGCTTACTCACTTCGCTTTGTTCTTTAATCAGGTGACATCAATGTACCCTAAAATCAAGTTTATAGGGAGAATATATCCATGGTGTTTCATGTGATCAATCAATCCCATCCTTAGTGAACGTGAGCTAATCTGGTAAACTTGAAGGGACAATGTTGTTATGTTGGCCCACGCACATATGTACATGAACGTGTGTATAATGAATTTGTAGAGAACGCAAAAGTCCGAACGACCAAACATATTGTGAGTGGACAAAAAATGTAAACTCGTTTGATCTATAAAACTATCATTAAACTACATTCTTTTGATGACAAAACATTTCAGAAGATATGAACCTCGATTTTGTGGTGGAAAAAACTGGTACACTCAACACAAGATTTTTCTTTTCTTGTTATACTAATAAGTGGTGAAAATTACTATCACTTTTTTTTTCTATGGACTTACCAAACGTCTAATCTTTACCATATATAATTTTTTCTCTAAAAACAAATGTAATTCACAGTAATAAATGGTAATTTTACTATAAAAATTAAAATTTTCTATCACATAAAAAATATAATTTGTAATAATTTTTACCATATAGAATATTTTCTTGTAGTTTACAGTTTTAATGGTTAAAATTACTAAAAATTTAATTATTTTCATAGACACACCATAAGATTAATATAATTTATAGTAATATTTACCATAGATAGTTTTCTTAGAAAATTAATGTAATTTTTATCATATAATCTAAAAGTAAACGTAATTATGATAATAAATGGTGACAATTGTTATGAATTTAGATCTTTCTATATATAACAAAATAAAATATAATTTATATTTATTTCATAGAATGTTGTTTTTTTAAAAAATCATTGAATGTTTTATATCTCATTTTGTAAGGAATATAGATAGTGCTCTTTCAAAAACAAAAAACTCCATACGAATGTTTATTAAATCAATAAAGAAAAAAGTAAGGAAATCTCATACATTAAAAATATTTTTTTTTCGGTGGAAATATGCTCGTAGGACTAAAACACTTCAAAAATACCCTTTTTGAAAAAGAAAAAATTTTTAACTTCAAAAATACCCTTATAAATATTGATATTTCCAAAATATCCCTGCGACCTTACGACCCAGTTCGACCCAACGACCCAGTTTGACCCTGCGACCCTTGTCCCTCTGCGACCCTTGTTCCTCTGCGACCCTTGGACCCCTACGACTCTTGTCCCTCTTCGACTCTTGTTCCTCTGCGACCCTTGGACCCCTGCGACCCTTGTCCTTCTGCGACCCTTGGACCCCTGCGATACTAATTTATTATTTACATATAATATGAATAAAATTTCGAAAATATAGCTACCCGTGCGACCCTTCCGACCATTGCGACCCTTCCGACCATTGCGACCCTTCGGACCCTTTCGACTAGTCTTTTCAATGTCAGACTACTGCTTTTTCCTGGTTCTAGCTATGCTTTTTATTTTACCAATACCACATTAAAGACCTATATTAAAGGTTCTTTAATGTGGTCAATACATGCACCTTGGTCATTTGTATTTATTGTCTTTCTGGATTTTAGGAGTCCATTTATTTTTCGTTATAAATAGAGGAGGAAAAACCGTAAAGCTACAACAAGCACCAAATCATCTATTGTTTCGAGTCTTTCATTCTCTCAAAAGGGCGATTTCTAACATCTAACCCTAAATTCTCTGAAAAATCCTTGTTACCTTTGTGACCGTTAAGGTCACATGGTCGACCTAGGGCATCGTACTGTCTATTTGTTACTCAATGTCTTGGTAATCGTCGGACTCAGTCTGTATGCAGATACACACAAGTACTTACAACTTGGATGGAGGACTTTGTGATGTATGCACTACATAAGGTCTTGGTAATCGGCGGACTCAGACATCCACGTTACCTAAGGTCATGGTTGGAGGTCATTTGCTACGGTGGAACTCACCATACATGACTCAAAGCCCGAAATGTCAATGGAGCATTTCTTGCGGGGAAGGGCTCTGATGAGTCATTAATCTTCGGCAAATTTGACCTTTTTTTCTTTCCTTTTTTTTTTCTCGAACTTCTTTTTGCCTTTTTCTTTTTCTTCAACTTTTTTCTTTCTTTTTTTTAACCGTTGTGACCTTTGAGACCTTATGTAACCTTATGTAACTCTTGTGACCTTTGTAACCTTTGAGACCTTATGTAATCAATATTTAAACGTTGAAAATGTCTTATTTTGCATCTATTGTTCGTAAAATTATGAGCCAATATGACCAGTTATGCGACGCTCAATCGGATTAAATTATAATCAGGTTTAAACGAGTATGAATCATGCGGCCACACATAACCCTTGTACGACTCATGCGACCCAATATAATCACATATGACCCATGGACGACTCATGCGACCAAACATGACACATGGACGTCTAATGCAACCACATAAGACCCTTGTACGACTCA
>CM071875.1:29230730-29262863 GCA_036759665.1 Gynandropsis gynandra
TATTTTTTATAACAAATTTTCATGTAAACATATGCTATTTTATTTATTTATTATTCATATAAATATATAAACATGTTATATAATTATACATAGAATTTAAATTTTGAAATATTTTGTAGAGCTCATGAATAAAAAACTTATATAAATTTATATAACAAATTTATATGATTATTTGTTTATATTATATTTATGTCCTTTTCATTAGTTTCTAACATTGTTTCCATATTTTTATAACTAAACATGCATGTAAATATACTATATATTTTTATTCATATAAATACGTAAATGTTTTATTTAATTGTAATTTAAATTTTGAAATAGTTAATTGTAATTTAATTCGTATTTTAATTTGTATTCAAACTTTTGTAAACTTTGAATCATTTAATTTTATTTATATTTAAAATTGATTTTATAAATTAATTTATTGAAATATATTAAAGTATTTTTAATTTTTAGAATATTGCACATTAATTGAAGAAAAAAGTTTTAAAAATGTGATTAAATATACAAAATAAATATTATTAATTTTTGTAGAAAAAATAATAAAATAACAAAACAATGGTGAGGTGGCATCATGAGAAGCCAAGGATTTTGCTACTTTTTATATATAGATTATTATTATTATTATTATTATTATTATTATTATTATTATTATTATTATTATTATTATTATTATTATTATTATGATTATTATTATTATTCCGTTTTAATATGGTGTGGACATTATTTGAAAACTATTTGTATTAATATTCAAAATTTTAGATATGCAAATATCTTGATATTAAAAAAATTGAATATTTATCAAATATATGTATTTGAATTCGAATCTAGAATTTGTTAAAAGATAACCATATCATATGAGTTTTAATGAAATAAAATCGATAATCTATTAGATATAATCAATAATTGATGTCCGAATTACATTACATAATCCAAAAAAACTGAAATACCAAAACTTTATATTAACATCCACGTTAATCATCAATATTGAATTTTGATGATAATTTCATACAAGAAGGAGGTTACCTACGGTGGGTTATAAATGATTGACATGAATAAGATCGTGGTCATTAGGGGTGGACAAATAGCGAATATCCGTAAATATTTGACTATTCGTATTCGTATTCGTCGAATATTCGATTTTACTATTCGTATTCGTATTCGTAAATACGGATATTTGTAAATTCGAATATCCGCAAATATTCGGATATTCGTCGGATATCCGTATCCTTAATAAAATCAATTTAAAAAAATAATAACAAAAATTCTAAATAATTTACATTTTAGTCCTTAAATTAGGGTTAAAACTTTTATAATTTACATTTTAGTCCTTAAATTTTAAATATAATAACTATTTATTTATATATTTTATATTTGATCTGAAAATCAATTATAATAACATTTGATCCTTAAAATTAATTGTATTATATATATATATCTATATATTAAATAAATTATCTATTTAGTACTTACGGATACGAATACTTACGAATAATTGACTATAATATTTGTATTTGTATTTGTATTTGTCAAATATCTAAATCCTGCTATTTGTATTTGTATTTGTTCCTACGGATATTTGCTTTTTCGGATCGAATACGGTTCGAATACGAATCAGATACGAATACTTCGGATATTTTGTCCAGTCCTAGCGGCCACCGTAAAAAAATGCTCAAACAAAAAATTTAATTAGGTTTAGATATTATATTTGATTATTTTTAGTTATGTCTTTTTAATTTGATTTTATTCATAACTGTATATTTTTATATATATTTTTTAAATCTTTTGAAACATTAATGTAAATAATTTTGATAACTGACCTTACTATTTGTAATTATATTTATATTTGATGAATATCCGACTTTAATAATTATTATTTATATTTGATCATTTAGATATCTGAATTTTCGATTATTTTACGATCAAGTACGAATATTTTAAATATTTTGCAAACCCTACTACACGAGTTTTAGAAGAATCATTAAATTGGAAAGTAAGCATTCTATTAGAACTTAATATTAAACAAATTTAGAACTTCCAAATTGAATGAAAACTCATCTTTTAGACAATAGAGTTCAAAATAATAATCTAATATTGTAACTATCTATAATTATTTTGTGAATAAGGAAACAATAGTAACTAGATGTTGAACTGGATCATGCATTTTACACATTAATATTTTCACTTTAAATATAAGGAGAACTACAACAAATATGTCAAAATTAATATCACGTCAAAATGATATATGAATTATATTTTAGTCGTTTTTATTTTAATTTTATAATTAGTATTTGCTGATATAATATAATTAATAAAAATTATAATATTACATATAAAATCTATCGTATTTAAAAATAATATCTAACCAATAATATTATAAATAAAAATATATATATATTATTAAAAACAATAGAATACATAATTTTATTCATATAGTTATTTCATACTACATAAAAGTCCTTAAAAAAATCTAAAAAATTTAAATTAATAATAATTCGTGTATCGCACGAGTTTATTATCTATAGTATTATAATATTTTCTAACTAAACGATTTATGTCTCTAATTCATCAATCAAAACGTATTGTATTAAGCATTAATTTCTTTGTAATTGAAATTTTTCTAATGGACCATCTCAAAATAATTTAAAAAAAGTTGCGTGCAATTACGCGTTATGTAAAGTTTTTGTATGGACCAACATAATAAATATAAATAGTTTCATTTTATATAACTTATTAGGGTGAACAAATTATCCGAAAAACCCGTCCGATCCGAAACTCATCTCGAATCTATGAAAAAATACTCAAATCTGCGGGTTCGAATTCGGATAATAAAATCTCATTACCCGTGGGTTCAAGTTCGGGTTCAAATTTTCCATTCCTAGAAACGGGTACTCACGATACCGGATGTTACATGTACAATTACCAAAATAATCATATATTTTTATAAAATGACAAAAATGCCACTAGATTTAGGTTAACTAGGAGCCTCTCATCATCTCATTCAACAATCTCTCTTCTCATTCTCAGCGTCTCTCTCCCGAGTTCTCCAGATTTCTTCCCTTCCTTCCTTCCGTCGTCGACCATGTGTTCGTCGTCCTTGTCATCGTCATATGTTTGTTGTCCTTACCGTCGTCCATGTGTTCGTTGTCCTTGTCGTCGTCCATGTGTTCGTTATCCCTACCATTTGTCCTTGCCTTCATCGTCCCAACTTTCGTCATCCATGTGTTCGTCGTCCATGCTTTCGCCATCCTTACCTTCGTTGTCCCTACTTTCGTCGGCCGTTGGTCGTCTCTATTTGTGGTGATTTTCGATCTCCCTGTGGCACCAGAGCTGGAGGAGGTTTCGGTGGAGGAGTTGGAGTTGGTACTAGTCTCGGATGTTTAAATGGAATAACTAGAGCTGGTTGTGGCGATTTCTACGTCTCATGTGGTTCAGGTTCGGGTACTCGCGGGTATCCGGTTTATTCTTCGGGTACGAGCCTCGGGTACTCACATCCCTCGGATTCGAATTCAGATAATAAATTTTCTATTCGCTTGGATTCGAGTTCGGGTTCGAATACCTTAAAAAATAGCTATGTTTAGATATCCCGTGATTCCCTATATTTTAAATTATAAATAGTCTAATCCTAACTAATAATACTTATAATTCGAAATCTTAGCATAATAACAATTTGTTAAAAAAAAGACAGCTTATGTTAGATTCATTATCCAATTGGTCAGTAAATGGTGCAAAATCTTTCTCACACTTGATTTCAATTTATAATATTAGAATAAGTATTAATATTTATATGAGATTCAAATAAATAAATAATATTACCGTGTAAATTCCATAAACACAAAAAAAAAGGAAATTTGAACCCTTAGCTTTTCTAAATTCTAAAATAACAAAAAGAAAACAAAGCAGAGAAAAAAAAAACAAAGTAAAGCAAAAGCAAAAGAGAATACTAATGGCACACTCACTCACACACACACTTTCCCTTTACCACACCATAGGCGATGGCACTTCCCTTGTCTTCTCTCTTCTTCTTCCTTCTCTTCGTGAGCCACCACCGAACCACGAACGCCGCGATGTGGTGCGTGGCTCGGATCGATTCCACGAACCAGATGTTGCAATCGGCGCTCGACTACGCTTGCGCGGCCGGCGCTGATTGCGCACCGATCCAACCAACCGGTCTATGTTACCTCCCTAACACCATCCAAGCTCATGCCTCTTATGCCTTCAACAGCTATTTTCAACGTAGAGCCATGGCTCCTGGCTCTTGTAACTTCGCCGGCTCCGCTACTATCGCCAGAACCGATCCCAGTATGTTTTGGTTTCTTTTTAACCGGTCCGGTTAAGTTTTGGTTTTACCCGGTTATGCTCTTAGATTTACCCGGTTTTGTTCGGTAGTAGTCAAGCTTGATCCGGTTATATATGCATGCATGCAGTTTTTCCACTAGGCATGAACTGATAGATATACTGATTTGTTTTATAAAACTATCAAGATATTTGGTGCGATTATTTCGTTTATATTTAACCAATTCGATTTTACTAAATATTATTTATAATTATTTTAGGCCGACATTTAGTCTTAAGAATTGCTTGTGTTTTTTTTATTTAGGTTATGGGTCTTGCGTGTATCCTAGCTCTTTGAGGTACGCCATATTCTCTTTATTCTTTATGTAATTTTTGTGTACTATATATATATAGGTACGTGCCTATATAGAATTCTTTATTATTCAATGGGTATCGTTATAAGTTCAAATATTATTTTAGATTATGAATTTGTGAAAATGGAAAATTTTAATATATATATGATTAACGAGTATATCTAATAATGGCATACTAAAAATAACTGTAAATTAATTAATTAGTTTATGTAATGTTATTCGTACTTCCACAGTTCTCCGTCAGAATAGGAATGTTGGAAATATTAGAAATATTTTAACTTTCAATAAAATTATTCGTTTACGTTTGTGATGAAAAATATTTAAATTATCACATAATAATACACATACGAGATTATCATATAAAAATAAAAACACTAATTTCAATTTTTTAAATATTTATTATATGACGAATTTCTTATTTCAACTAAAGTAATTTCTAAATATACAAAAGTGTTGTTTTTCTATAAAAACAAACGAATAACAGAAAATTCTTATTGTCTCCAGAATATATAAATACTATATATAAAAATAAGAACAAATAAAGAGAAAAGGCACAAGTCTTATATTATCGAGATGCGATCGTCTTCGTACTGTTGCGTCCTTTTTCATCGGGATTCGTGGAGTATCCAAACGGTTATTTATGGACCGTTGGATGCTCTCTCATCAACGACGCAATATAATCTGACGGTTGATATTTGATCCTAATTTGTCCTTGTGGGTGGGGCCAAATTTATTCTTAGGGTAAAAAAATACTTAGTGTGTACGATTAAAGTTAAATCTTATTCCGTTATTTTGCCTATTTTCCTTTTTTTCATGTATAAAATTCATCTTATTTTTCTATATTTATCACTTTTAATTTTATTTTTTTTAAGTTTTGTAATTCAATCTATTTTTTTATGTTATTTAAATTTTTATTACATAAATCCTAAAAAACCATCAATTTTGGTCTGATTTCATACCCAATTTTGATCCGATCCGATTTAAATTAAAATTCAATTTAATCCGATTTACCCAATTATTAACCCGGTCCGGTTTAATAAAATTTTAATCAGTTTACTGAATTTTGAGCCAACCCAATTTATTATAATTTTGACCCAGTTTAGTAAATTTTTGACCCGATTTTGTTGAAATTGACCCGGTTTTGTTGAAATTGACCCGGGTCAATTTCAACAAAACCGGATGAAACCGGATCTATTTCAGCAAACCGGATAAAAATTCCAGCAAAATCGGGATAAAACCGGGTCAATTTCAATAAAACCGAGTCAAAATTTCAGTAAAACGGGTCAAAATTATAATAAATTGGGTTATGTCAAAATTCAGTAAACCAGTCAAAATTTTATTAAACCAGACCAGGTTAATAATTGGGTAAATCGGATTAAATTGAATAATAATTGGGTAAATCGGATTAAATTGAATTTTAATTTGAGTCGGGTCGGGTCAGATCAAAATTGTGTATGAAATCGAGTCAAAATTGATGTTTTTAGAATTTAGATCAAAATTCTGGTTATGTAAGAGAAATTTAAACAGTGTGGGGAAATAAACTGAATTACAAGACTTGAGGGAGGAATAGGATTAAGGGTGATATATGAGAGGGAAATAAGATGACTTTGATATATTAGAAGAGAATAGACAAAATAACTATATTTTGTGTGAGAATAGGAGTTTAACCTTAAAAAACAATAATGTGTAAATATTGTTAATTATATATATTATTTTATTTTATTTTCATCAAACACAAAAAAAAACTTCACATGTTTTATTTTCTTTTATAAATTGGTTATTTCTTTATTTGTATCTTAGATAAATGATAAAAATGAAATATTTAATTCATTTAACGGAATTTATAAAAAGCATCATGATGGAAGTCCCACTTTTTTTATCCTCCTTCAATATATATTTCTTAACAAAGAAGCCAACAAGTTGAGCGATTCTATTAAAAAAATAATTTAATACTTTTTATTATATTGAAATAAGTTTATTTTCTTAATCATAAACTTGATCTTTACAACTTCTAAACATTTTTAAATTTGCTACAAATTTTTTAATTGATGTTTAATAACTTCAACTCTACTTATCCCATGTATTATGAATATATTATATATAGATTGTTTTATAACAAAAGATATACAAAATTTTGTTAATTTGAATTTTAGATTTTTTTTGTTAGAATGAAAGATTTAAGTACTGATTAATTAAAATTATATATATATATATATATATATATGTATTTCTTTCTCAATAAAATAAACCTCAATATTTATATCCAAAATTCTTTCGGTTATCACATATTACGTTATATGTAGCACTGCTGGAGGAACACCGACAACGACAACATTCGGAGGAACACCGACGACCACACTCGGAGGGACACCGACGGCGACATTATCGCCGCCTACGACCATCACCATGTCGCCGCCGTCGGGATCCACCGCACCGTATAGACCGTTGTCGAGCAATACGGATGAATCGAAAGCCACGATCAAGAAATGCATAAACACAAGTGCAACAACATTAGGATCCTTGTTAATGGTTTTTATTTGGTTTTAGGTTATAGAGATATCATTTGGCTTTTTTAGATCAAATTATAACGAGGTATTAAAAAGTTTTGTCATTGGAGAAATTTTCATTATGTATGCAGACAATTTACAGTTGAAAGATTTTATTAAATAGATTTTTTTACAGGACATTGGTTGAATGGATTGACTTATTCATTTTATAGTTTATCTTTTAGAAATACTCGTTATTATTATTTTTTAAATTATCCAGATGTGTAGGCTAAAGCTGTGAGTTTTTTAATGTATCAAAATTTTATAAATATAGATTTTTATGTTAATAATATGTTTAATTTTTATTTACTAATATAATTAATAATTATAAACAAGTACAAACCTATTTTTGAAAGATAAAATTTATAAGTTATTCAAAATAGAAAAAAAATCTCAATGCATTTCTTTTACAAAGTAATTGGATAAAATCACGCTAATTTTATATATTTCATATAAAGAGAATACGAAGGCTGAACCAATATCGGTTCCGGTGGATACTGTGGAGTTTATGAAGAGATTGGAGAAAGAGAGCATGTATCTAAACACTACTAGAAATTTGAAGATTGCAAACGGATTTTGCGGACTGACCAGTCCGTGCCTAAATTTGCAGACGAAATAGGGACGGGAAAAATATCGATCCTAATTCGTCCCTAAATTTGCGGACGGACAAATAGTTCCTAAGCGGTCCGCAATTGCAGACGGATTGGAAACGGACACCGAGGGCGTCCCGAATTAGGGATGAGGATCGAGTACCGTCCGCAATTTACGGGCGTCCCTGAGTCACAGTCCTTAATCCGGGACGTCCACATATCCTCTTGGGGATGGCTTTAGGACGACTTATCGACATTCATAGATTTCTTGCACTTCTTTGTATGTCCTTGGCTCGATTTCCTTATCTATTTTACTAAAGAATGCTTGATTGCAAGGTGAGAGGCTCAAAACGTCTATATGTTTATGAATGAGATATACAATGAGAATGTTTATTATGACTCGACATTACCAATCTCGTAATTTATATACATTAATCACTTTGTCCTTGATGTATAGATTGAACATGAGTCATGCAACGTATCATACTCATCTAGTTCAATCTGTGAGCTCGTGACATTAGTCATGTTATATAGGAGGGAAAAATCTTTATCTCGATCAAACAACATACTATAAATTGTATACCCAATCACTGTCTTGTTTGTCCACCCATTTACGAGTGATGTTTGATAGTGTCAAAGCATGCAATTACATATGTTAAGATCTCTGGCGATCTCAAGTCATAGAATTACATATATCATAATCATTATGAGAATTGCAATCATATAACAATCTATATAGCAATCTCATGGCAGATCGATCCAGTACATTGTTCTCTACCAGTCTTCTTGCAACATTGATATCGAGTATTGATATCGGTTATTCTCAATGATGCTCGATTATTGTTGTTAGATCCCATTATTTTGCGATGATAGATATTTGCATTGTATTCTGGTTAACCGAGAATCGATAGATACCGCCTTAGAGATTTAACAACCGCTAGCATACGGCAGTCCCGCTTCGATTTTATGTGATTTTTCACGTTTCTTACTTTTCCGATTCGATTTTATGTGATTTTTCACGTTTCTTACTTTCACAAATCATGTGTATCATAGATCTTAAAATATCATAGATATTCCACGTTTCTTACTTTTCCGATTATTCACGCATATCATAGATTCACAAATCATGCATATCACAGATTCACAAATCATGCATATCATCTCTCCATCCCGAGCCTTCTCCATCCGTGACCTGACACTGTCTGTCCATCCCAACGCTCGGGTCACAGACAGAGAAGGCTCGGACACAGTGACAGTATCGGGTCACGGATAGAGAAAGCTTGGGACGGATGGTCTGCACATTTACGGACGACCAAGCCGTCCGCATATTTGCGGACAGCCACGGGTGGTCCGCAATTGCGGACGACCGTTTTCGTTCCGTCCCCAATTGCGGACGGTCGTTTTCTTTTCGTCCTCAATTACTGACGGTCGTTTTCTTTCCGTCTCCAATTGTGGACGGTTTACACACGGTTTTTCTCTATTTTCCCGAAAAAAAATATATAAATCCCACCCCCATTGTTCATTTCATTCAATCTTTCTCTCAATTCCTTCCTCTCCCGATTTTCGGCGGTCATCCCGAGTTCTGTCACCCGTCCCAAGTTCCGATGACCATCCCGAGTTCCGACGACCGTCTCGAATACCACCGCCCGTCCCGAATTCTGGCGGTTGTCCTGAGTTCCGATAATTCTCCGACTTTTCCTATCGATTTGCGAACGGCTTGGTGGTCTGCAATTACAGACGGTATGCGGACTGAAATTTCCGTCCTTATTGCGGACGGATTAGGGACGGATATCATTTTGCGACGCTCGTTTGCGGACGCCTCTTGGTCGTCCCTAATCCATCCCTAAACACGTTTAAGGACGGATTAGTGACGGATTTTGCAGTCCCTAAATCTTAATTTTCTTGTAGTGAAAGAAACAATACCGTGATTGCAACATGTACAAAGCGATAATCAGATTCCATAGCCAATGATATCGTGGTTGTGTTGAATTTAGTATCGTAGAGACCATGTCGATTTGATCTTAAGCGATCATTTTGATCTAATGGATCACTTCACGAAGATCTTGTTTGATTTTGCGATACAAATTCTTGTTCCTAATTTGGTCTAATAAAAAAATTACGAAAAACCTTTTGCCTCTCTTTCGATTTTATATTCCTTTTATAAATCATTTTCTCATGATATTTTCGAAGATCTCTTGATTCTTTTCACCTCGAAAAAGATCAATACGACTCGTTCTAAGAAAAAAAATAAAATGTTTGAAATCTTTTGATGTTTTGGATTTTTTTATTATTTATTTACAGAAATAAAGAATTTTTTAAGCGAATGATACATATCAATTTTTAGTAAAAATGGTGTGTTTTATGTTATTTGATGTATTAATTAAAAAATTACATCAAATTATATGTATTTGTTGGATTGGTTACAACATCGAACAACATTGACAATAATTTAATAGATTACGAAGATCAATGTCACAAGTTTGTATCAAACACTGGAACAAATAAATTTTCATTTTTAATTCAATAATAAATTAGAGATTGGAAAGGTGGTGCAAAGTGTGAGGCCCAACAAGGGCCAATTGATTAATTCACCTAAATTTCACTCAATAAATCAGATTATATATCAAAAATAGAAGAGGAGCAGTCGCACGACCAAACTAAGAAGAGAGTAGAAGAAAAAAAAAAGATAGAGAGAGAAGAGAAAAAGAGTGGGGAAAATAAAGTTTCGTAACCAGCGACCGGTTTACGGAACAAGGGCCTCTCTTTCTTCGAAAAGGCCCTTGCTGTTTGAGAACTTGCTGTTGCTCCGCATTCGTCAGACTTGAGCAGTAGGTTTTGCCTCGGTCAGCTGTCTTGATGAAGATTGTTTTTCATCATGTTCTATTTGTAGATGAATTCTAATCAAAATTTCGGTATAATTTTGAATTCTCTTTATATAATGGATATTGATTATTAGATTCAATTTATACTAGAAAAAATGTTTAGTGCAATTGTTAGCAAAATCAACGTGAATCGTCAAGTCACCGAAGAAAGTTAAGATAATGATTTTTCTCCATCCAAAATTCAGTTTCGTTGTATATTTGTGGATGAATTTTTATATTTAAAATGAGGGATAATCACAATAAGATTTCTAGAATCATAATAGAAAAATTGAGACGTTACATGTGAAGATTGTATTAAACCCTAGAATTGTCGTATAAGGACTGATGATATGTAAATCTAGAGAATAGACGCTCAACCAAGTGTTGGATTGGATAATAAAGATATTTTGGGTTCCGTGTTAAAGCCGAGTGAACATCTTGTCTAGTGTGTTCGATCGAGTGATTTCACACTAAAAACTTCAAAAGTAGACATGTGCGAGCGTGTCAGTTAGAGATGTCATGAGAAGAATATCGGGTCAACAACGTTAGTATTATGACACTTAGATCAGATATCGGCGTCGTACCGTGCTGGGATTATAGTAACCTTTCGAGCAAAGTAGCGTTGTACTTAGTTAGATTAGTGGATCTATCAACGTTGTATCATGTTGGGGTTATGATAACTTTTTGAGTGATGGAGCGTTGTATTGTAGTGATGGTTAGGGGTAAGTTGTGACCTTTCGAGATCTCTAGTGTGTTGGGATTCTTTGGACTTTGTAAGCGTATGCCAGAGTTAAAGTCTTGTGGATTCAGTGAGTTATGATCCGGTGTAGTTCTAGTCTTAGATTTAGGATATTCAGTCAGGTTGGATAGACTTGTCTGCATGTCTTTAGTATGATAATAAATCATTATTTTGTGTTATTTAGTTAAGAGTGGGATAATACGTGGCACTGAGTACGTACACGTATTGGTCTCATTGAGTGCGTCTATCAAACTTACCCTACTAGTGGGTTGTCATGGATGGATTATGGCGAGAAAAATAGCAATGAGGTTGAGCAACAACATCAAAGCTCACAACAGACTAATGGGAGATGCGTGCAAGAGATCTCCATAAGCTTTATTTTGCATTTTGTATTTATTTTTTTTTATTTATCGTGACTATGATTTTATGTATTTTGTTTTGCTATATGGTTCGGCCCACTTTTATCAAACATTTATTTTTTTTATAAATGTATTTGAGAGATGATACATGTGACCACCTCTTAGAGTTGATGGTGAACACTCCTAGTCTCGAGATTGTTTCAGGATGGGGGTGTTACAAATTGTTACCACTCCAAAAAAACAGTCAGTTTCCAATGGACGGTGCAACAGATCTGTCCGTTGATAAAAAATGGCAATGGATCACAATGGATTTACGAGAACTTCCAACGGGCACAAATGTGTTGCAATCCGTTACAAACTTCAACGGACGTGTAACGGATAGCATACGTTGCCACTTCCGTTGTAATCCGTTGCAACTTTTAACGGAATGTTAACGGATATCTTCCGTTGGCATCCTCCGTTAGAAGTCCGTTAGAACACCGAAAAATATATTTTAACGAACATCTGTTGCAAATTGTAACGATGCCCGTTGAAATTGTTAATTTCGAGGTTTGTCGGTGGAAATAAATTCATGTGAGCTTGCAACGGTCATCCGTTGAGGTTACCAACGAATGTCTGTTGCAATTTAAACTGTTTAATGATAACAATCAAAGTTTTAACATCAAACCATCAACACGAAATATATTTTCAACACAATATCGTCTTCTTCAAATCGAGATATATATAGATCGAGAGTGTAGACGTATAAAATAAAAGATCATATAACCGAAGAGATTACGCAAGAATTCTTACACAGATTGGAGCAATTTATGAGTTTTGCATCGATGCAACCTTTGTGTCAATAACGCGTGACAATGTTATGTCCATGCAAAAGATGCAAAAACATGAAGTATCGAAGTCAAAAAATTGTTTGAAAACATCTTTATAAGGTGGGTTTCATTGAGAATTACGAAATTTGGTTTTTTAAGGCGAAAATTGCGGTGTTAGAGATATTGTGCAAGAATCACAAGTAGAAAGAAATGAAGAAGTTATTTATGAAGCATCAACGACCAATCCATATGTGGAAATAGTTCAGATGCTTTTCTAGAATTGTTAATGAACAAACGCGTGAAGAGATGTCGAACATCGATGCACGCCGATTTTTCAACCTATTGGATTCGGCGAAACAACTTATATATAAAGGTTATCGTGAAGGTCAGTCTCGCTTATCTTTATCTTCAAGATTGATGAGTATAAAAACATACTACAATGTTGCTGAAAATTGCATGGATTCATTTTGCAAAACCGTGCGTGAATATTTACCGAAAAATAATCAAGCTCCCGAGACATACTACGAAACAAAGAATGTGGTAAAAGATTTGAGAATGCCACATGAGAAAATTGATGTTTGTAGAAACAGTTGCATGTTGTTTTGAGGAAATGATAAAGACTTGTTGGAATGCAAGTTTTGCGATGCAAGCAGATTTCGGCCAAAAAACCATATTCACATAAATATGTACCATACAACAAAATGTTCTATATGCATGTAGCAAATAGGTTGAGAAGGTTATTTGAATCGAAAAAACCGTTGCGGCAATGAGATGACACGCAGAACACTCGACGATCGAAGGTTAATGTAACATCCATCGGATGGTAAGGCTTGGAAAGATTTCAATGAAATATTTCCCGAATTTGCGTATGAAACGAGAAATGTTTATCTTTGCCTGTGCACCAATGGTTTTAGTTCATATGGACAATCTGGAAGTCAATATTCTCTGTGGCCGGTGATTTTGTCTCCGTATAATTTGCCTCCAGAGATGTGTTTGAAAAGAGAGGTAATGTTTCTAACGTTGCTGATTCCAGGACTAGAACATCCGTAGAAAAGTTTCGATGTCTTTATGCAACCTTTAATTCATGAATTAAGACATTTGTGGAACAAATGAATTCGTGCTTATGACGTCAGTACGAATCAAAATTTCACATTGAAAGCGGTCTTGTTGTGGACAATTAGCGACTTTCCTACCTATGGAATGTTATCTGGATAGAGCATGCACGGAAGATTGGAATGTCCATATTGTATGGATGATACAGATTCATTTCGACTAGTACATGTTAAGAAACCATGTTTGTGTGATTGTCATAGAAGACTTCTTCCTCGTGGACATGCTTTCCAGAAAGATAAAAACATTTTCGAAAGAACGTGGTACAATAAGAAGAAGCACCGTGCATGCAAATCGGAACACAAATTCTTTACGAAATATTGAACACAATGTGCGATTTACAAGAATCGGTAGAATACGGTGGAGATCGTGGGCATCGTAAACCAAAAGGCCGAGGTGAATGACATAGCCGGTATAAACGTAGTATCTTTTGGGAACTATTACTCTGGAAATCATTGATATTACGACATAATTTAGATGTTATCCATATCGAAAAGAACTTTTTCAATAACATCATCAATAATGTTTTGAATCTGGTGGGTAAAACTAAGGATAATATACAATCAAGAAAAGATTTGAAGACATATGCCGACGACCTGAGTTGGAATTAAGAGATGGAAGGTCATCTGTCCTTGTATTCAGATTGTTTGGTCTGACGAAAATAGCATTATTAAAGTGGTTAAAATAAGACGTTAAGTTTCCAGATGGATATGCATCGAAAATTGCTCGGTGTGTGGATATTGTTGGTTCGAGGCTGATCGTGTTGAAAATTCACGATTGTCACGTTTTCATGCATCGACTCATTCCAATTGCATTTGTTGAGCTATTACCACGGAATATTCACGATGTGCTATGCGAAATCAGCATATTTTTCAGAGATATATGTTCAAGGAATTTAAAAAAGGATGACTTGGAATTAATGAAAAACAATATCTCTCAAGTATTATACGCATTGGAAAAAGTTTTTCTGTCGTCATTCTTCGATGTTATGGAGTATTTGCCAATACATTTACCAGATGAGGCAATACTCGGTGGGCCAGTTCAATTCAGATGGATGTATCCTTTCGAAAGGTTTTTCTTTCATTTAAAGAAAAAAAACAATAAACAAAGTAGCAGTCGAAGGATCTATTTGTCAAACAATAATTACTCGAAGAAATCATATATTTCAGCATATTTTGTTTCGATTTGCATATTCAGACGAAAAAATGACGTGCAACGGATGATTACACAAACTATTTGTATCAATATGATCCGTATTTTGGCACAATTTTTGAGATGTTTACACTGATTGGACGTACATGAGGTAAATCCGAGGAATATTGGTTAACACAAGAGGAGTATAATCACATCCACACACACACACATATATATATATATATATATATATATATTACTAAATTATCAAGAGTTGTTACCGTTCGAAAGATACAAAACAATATTATTCAATCATTCAAATATATATGTATAACGTATTTTCATGTTATATAGGATATCTGATGAAGAAGTACTTGGTACATATCCTCATCTAAATGCAGATGAACTCACAGACATGAAATGTTATATGTTGGCCAATCTTGTTTACTCGCAGTTACACGTTCCACACGTACGAACACGGAAAACATAGAAGAACATACAATTATGGTGTTTGCATTAATAGTAAAGGTGATAACTATTACGGCATTTTGCACCAAATCCTACGAGTGAAATATCTCGGTCTCATTGGGTTGAAGATGATGCTTTTTAAATATCAGTGGTTCGACACAACCGTAGGATGTGGAATACGAAAAAACCGATGGAGAGGAATTGGTGGGCCAACAACATTGAAACATCGAAGAGATGAGTGGTGGGCCGTAGTAAAGATCAAGCCACGAGGGATCATGAGCTCAGATGATAAAAAAGATATGTTGCAACCCGATCATCCGCAACCGGTTCGTTTAATTGATACAGACAATCGAGAGGAGATTCTCGCAAGAACTGACATAGACGTAGAATTCATACGCGATTATGAAAACGTTGAACCGGAAGATGCTGAAGATGAAAACAACGATGAATTCAATGAATAATCAAAGGAAGACTCCCAATCGATGAATCTAGTGAAGAAGAAATGTAAATACAATCGAAGCATATATAAATGATGTTCAATGTTTTTAGATGATTAATGTAATGTATATGATGTGTAATCGGATAGTCGAAATGTAAATACAATTGAAGCATATATAAATGATGTTCAATGTTTTTAGCCTACATATGATTTAATACCATCGGGTATCCGTGGGAATTCTTAACGGATGCCCGTTGGATCAAGAAATAGCCTCCGACACTTAGAAAAAATTTCTAAGTTTTCTCCAATTGTAACGGGCATCCGTTGGAAATTTAAAATGGATGCCCGTGACCATTATACTAACGGGCATCCGTTAAGAAAGGGTAACGAATGACCGTTAAAATTTTTAATGGGCATCCGTTACAAATGCTAACGTGCATCCGTTACAAATTTGTAACGGATGCGCATTAGAAGAATTGTAACGGGCATCCGTTATAATTTGCAACGGATGCCCGTTGCAAAGTGTAATGATGCCTACTCTAGGCTGCTGAAATTTCCAACGGGCATCCGTTGCAAATTGTAACGGATTCCCGTCGTAACGGGAGACGAACCGTCGTTTCTCCGTCCATTGCCTCGAGAACATGCATTTCCAACAAGCATCTATTGAAAATTCCTACGGATCCCATTGGAGAAACATAATGTCGCGTCAATTAACTGCATCCCTTGAGTTGACGTATTTTCTAACAGACATCCGTTGGAAATTCCAATAGATGTCCGTTGGAATTTTCAGCATATAAACCGTTGAATATTTTTATTTTCAACACAATTCAAAACTTCGAAATCCTCTTAAACAGTTCTTCACACACACAAAATCACACCTTCAAACACTAAATAAGAAAATGAGGGCTAGACGATTTATAGGTGCGAGAGGTATGTTGGTTGGTTCCGCGGAAGCCCCTTCGCCGCCTCATCATTCCATACCGATCCTGTGGATATCAATTCCTTAATCGATAATCGACATGCATCCCATCCTTCCAATTACCAATCCTGAACGTGCTCTTGGAACGCTATGGTAAATTCAATGTTTTATACTTTTATATTGTTTGATTTTATAAATGGTATCTAATAATTTGATTTTCATGTGTAGGTTTGACGTGGATGATGTTCTAAAGCATACGAACAACAACATCATCCAAGGGTCCTTACAGGACCAACTTTATTATTCATGGCAAGTTATGCCAGAAGTCATACGTCGTCGATGGTGGTGCACCTTTATCGTAAGTGTATTTCAAATAAAAATATTATTTAAATGATTATTTATATATGTTATAAACTAAATCATTATAAATTATTTTGTAGTGCGCATACAGATGGCGGAATAAAGAATACGACGCGTATCTATACGGCATGGATGCGCGACATGCAGGCTCGGATGCACTTGATGATGAACAACGCCAAGTGCAACTACTACACCAAGAATTGCAAACTGACTTGGGCAACAGATGAGGTCTTCAATCAACTTATTCAACATTGTGAGTCTGAAAACTTCAAGGCAAAGAGCTAGAAGGCCAAACAATGTTGGTAAAGTGAGAAAGTTCCCGACGATGGTCTGCATAATTATACTTCGAGATCAAAATCATCCCCGAAGAGGAATCAATAATTGGTAAATTTATTATTATTATTTAATTTTTTGATTTTTACAATATTTATCTAATTCAATTTATTTTATATCACAGATGCAACGGATAGGAAGAGAACCGAATCTTCTTGAGCTGGTAGTGGAAACCCACGCCAAGAAGAATCCGTCTTCGGGGAAGAGAGCGACGAACCCGAACTCGTCGACCCTCGAGCGGAAGGATTCGTGAAAGCTGTGATGGATAAGATCACATAAAGATCACAAGCTTGTGGTTCAACTCCCGATGACCTCAACCCTTTACAAAATGAAAAAATTTATTTGGAGGTAAATATTTAGTAGTCTATCTTTCAATTATAAATAAAAAAATTTTGTAAACAAATTCGAATTCTAGTTTTGTTTGTTTTGTAGTCGGCTAGACTGTATAAGGCAAGTTTATATGGTCTCGAGACATTTCAAAAAGATATGGTCGAGGACGCCACAACGGTATCTCCCGTGGTCCAAGAGAGCTACACGCGGCAACAGTGTATCGAGGATCTCGGAGCACAAATTTGAGACACTCAAGTCAACTGCAGGCAACGCGGTCACAAGTGCAGCACATGGAGAGCGTCATAGAGTTGCTATCCGGAAAGGTGAGGGGATCAACGCCGTGACAAGAACCGGGTATCGATTTGGATGCAACGCCTTTCAGAGGTGCTGGTGACTCCGGAGATGATATCGGCCCAACCAATTTAAATGAATTGTAAAAGATTTAGGTTTAAGTTTTTGTAAAAAACTTTTATTAGGTTAATTAAAAATTTTTGAATTTTTTTAAAATATATTTTTATTTGTTTTTTATTTTTAAACAAATGGATACCAGTTGACATTTCCCGCCATTTTGTAACAGATGTGTGTTGTCATTTCCCGCCAGTTTGTAATGGATGCCCGTTGGAAAATTTGAATTCCCGCTCTTTTTATCGCGACGGTGTGGCAATGGACATCCATTACAATATTTTAACGGGCATCCATTGTAATATTTTAATGGGCATCCGTTTCAGTGGTTTCAACGAGCATCCGTTACACTTGCCAACGGGTTCATGCGTTGGGCGTCCGTCATAATTTTTCAACGGATATTGTCCATTGGAAAGCCGTTGGGAAACGCAACGGATCCCGGTTTGTAACGTGCGTTTCCCAACGGGCTCGGATTCTTTTTTCGTCCATTGGAAACCGCCTGTTTTTTTGTAGTGTATGCGTGTCTTGAACTGTCTAATGAGGTTTTGAGCTATTGAAAGCTAGTAGTGGTTAATTGTATATATCACACGGTATCTAAGAGGATGGTTACTAGAGCTCTTGGTCTCGGAATGAGTGGATGCTCTCATTCCTCTAGCCGTACATAGTCCCAATCATCGGGACAAAGATCGTGAAGTGGGATATACAGAGATGTCATGAGAGAAATGTTGTGAGAACTATTAGCAAAAAGTCGACAACATGACCAAAAGGAGAGTTTGATGATGCCACAAGTACCGTTGCATGCACTGACAACACCACTAGTATAGCCACATGTGCCACCACAAGTACCACTGCCACCACCACCAATGCCTCCTCCAGTGTTTAATCAGAGGCATGTGGAGATGTCATAGTATTTCTATGTCATGGATCACAAGACTAAATGGAGTACAAAGCTATTTCGTGGTGGTGCGATACCTTCCATGAAGGTAGAGGAGTGGATGTTCTTATTGAAGTGGAACTTTCGGCCATCCACATGTCCATTGGAGTTTAAGATGGATATTGCATTCAACTACTTGGAAGAAGAAACAATGTTTTAGTGGGACGAGATCCATAGGAAACGTCTAGAGTATATGTTTTCTTGGACTGAGTTCAAACAACTTTTTGAGTTGAAGTATATACCACACGCTACTCATAAAGAGATGGAGTTGACATTTCCACAGCTTACACAAAGTTATATAAATTTTAAGTATATATAACTTAAGCATGCAATGCATTTGTTATTTAATAATAATAATAATAATAATAATAATAATAATAATAATAATAATAATAATAATAATAATAAATATAGACTTGAATTTAGTTATTCCTAAAATTTTCAATATCATATATAGAAATTTATAATTTATATCTACTTTAATGTTAAACAACACAATATAAACATTTTTCTTTAGGGAGAAATATGTTGAATGTACAATCTTTGAGGGATATAGGCTATTACCCATGCAAGGAATAAAACCATATTGAAGTCACTTACCAATGCATCTACGGCCAGATTCGAGCTATAGGCAGTTTAGAGGAAATAGGCTGTTTAGAAATTAGTTAACAAAAAAATTAACATATCTTTAACGGAGGAAAAATTAGAATGAACACGTGATAGTTAAGGGGAAATAGGATTAGTAATGATAGTTTAGGGTAGTATGATTAAAAAGTCATAGTTTAAGGAGGAATAGACCATTGTCCCTTATAGTTATTCAAAAAAAATATCTCAATGTATTTCAGTTACAAATGTCAGTTTTGGTAGATACTGTGGAGTTCATGAAGAGATTGGAAAAAGAAAGCATGCGGCTAAAGAAACACGACCTCAATTGCAACATGTACGAAGCGATAGTCAGATTCCATAGCCAAGGACATTCGTGTCGAACTTTAGTATCTTAGAGGCTAAGTCAGTTTGATCTTAAGCGATTATTCCAATCAAATGGATCACTTCACGAAGTCTTGTTTGATTTCTGCGATAGTCATTTTTCTCATTACGCTTTCGAATATTTCATGATTATTTTTATCTTGAAAAAGGCCATTACTACTCGTTCTAAGAAGATAAAATAAAGCGTTTGAAACCCTTTAATTAAATCATTTGGATTTTTTGGATCTATTTTTTGTTTTTTATTATTTATTTATAAGAATATTTTTTTTGTTGGTACATATCAAATTTTTTTAATAAAAATGTGCACAGTGGGCAAATAAAAATGTGTATAGGGGAAATAAGCTATATTTATAATATGCTAGATATAGACAGTTTAGGGGAAATAGGCTGTTTAGAAATTAGTTAACAAAAAAATTAACATATCTTTAACGGAGGAAAAATTAGAATGAACACGTGATAGTTAAGGGGAAATATGATTAGTAATGATAGTTTAGGGTAGTATGATTAAAAAGTCATAGTTTAAGGAGGAATAGACCATTGTCCCTTATAGTTATTCAAAAAAAATATCTCAATGTATTTCAGTTACAAATGTCAGTTTTGGTAGATACTGTGGAGTTCATGAAGAGATTGGAAAAAGAAAGCATGCGGCTAAAGAAACACGACCTCAATTGCAACATGTACGAAGCGATAGTCAGATTCCATAGCCAAGGACATTCGTGTCGAACTTTAGTATCTTAGAGGCTAAGTCAGTTTGATCTTAAGCGATTATTCCAATCAAATGGATCACTTCACGAAGTCTTGTTTGATTTCTGCGATAGTCATTTTTCTCATTACGCTATATTTCATGATTATTTTTATCTTGAAAAAGGCCATTACTACTCGTTCTAAGAAGAGAAAATAAAGCGTTTGAAACCCTTTAATTAAATCATTTGGATTTTTTGGATCTGTTTTTTGTTTTTTATTATTTATTTATAAGAATATTTTTTTTGAAGTGATGGTACATATCAATTTTTTTTAATAAAAATGTGCACAGTGGGCAAATAAAAATGTGTATAGGGGAAATAAGCTATATTTATAATATGCTAGATATAGGCAGATTAGGGGAAATAGGCTGTTTAGAAATTAGTTAACAGAAAAATTAACATATCTTTAATGGAGGAAAAAATAGAATGAACACTTGATAGTTAAGGGGAAATAGGATTAGTAATTATAGTTTAGGGTAGTATGATTAAAAAGTCATAGTTTAGGGAGGAATAGACCATTGTCCCTTATAGTTATTCAAAAAAAATATCTCAATGTATTTCAGTTACAAATGTCGGTTTTGGTAGATACTGTGGAGTTCATGAAGAGATTGGAAAAAGAAAGCATGCGGCTAAAGAAACACGACCTCAATTGCAACATGTACGAAGCGATAGTCAGATTCCATTGCCAAGGCCATCCGTGTCGAACTTTAGTATCTTAGAGGCTAAGTCAGTTTGATCTTAAGCGATTATTCCAATCAAATGGATCACTTCACGAAGTCTTGTTTGATTTCTGCGATAGTCATTTTTCTCATTACGCTTCCGAATATTTCACGATTATTTTTATCTTGAAAAAGGCCATTACTACTCGTTCTAAGAAGATAAAATAAAGCGTTTGAAACCCTTTAATTAAATCATTTGGATTTTTTGGATCTGTTTTTTGTTTTTTATTATTTATTTATAAGAATATTTTTTTTGAAGTGATGGTACATATCAAAATTTTTTAATAAAAATGTGCACAATGGGCAAATAAAAATGTGTATAGGGGAAATAAGCTATATTTATAATATGCTAGCTATAGGCAGTTTAGAGGAAATAGGCTGTTTAGAAATTAGTTAACAGAAAAATTAACATATCTTTAACGGAGGAAAAAATAGAATGAACACGTGATAGTTAAGGGGAAATAGGATTAGTAATGATAATTTAGGGTAGTATGATTAAAAAGTCATAGTTTAGGGAGGAATGACCATTGTCCCTTATAGTTATTCAAAAAAAATATCTCAATGTATTTCAGTTACAAATGTCGGTTTTGGTAGATACTGTGGAGTTCATGAAGAGATTGGAAAAAGAAAGCATGCGGCTAAAGAAACACGACCTCAATTGCAACATGTACGAAGCGATAGTCAGATTCCATAGCCAAGGACATCCGTGTCGAACTTTAGTATCTTAGAGGCTAAGTCAGTTTGATCTTAAGCGATTATTCCAATCAAATGGATCACTTCACGAAGTCTTGTTTGATTTCTGCGATAGTCATTTCTCTCATTATTCTTCCGAATATTTCATGATTATTTTTATCTTGAAAAAGGCCATTACTACTCGTTCTAAGAAGAGAAAATAAAGCGTTTGAAACCCTTTAATTAAATCATTTGGATTTTTTGGATCTGTTTTTTGTTTTTTATTATTTATTTATAAGAATATTTTTTTGAAGTGATGATACATATCAAATTTTTTAATAAAAATGTGCACAGTGGGCAAATAAAAATGTGTATAGGGAAAATAAGCTATATTTATAATATGCTAGGCAGTTTAGGGGAAATAGGCTGTTTAGAAATTAGTTAACAGAAAAATTAATAGATATTTAACGAAGGGAACATAAGATGAAAACATGATAGTTTAGGGGGAATAAGATTAGTAATGATAGTTTAAGGGGAATAGGATGAGAAAAAAAGTTTAGGGGGAATAATATTAAAACGTCATAATTTAGAGAGAAATAGGTCATTGTCCCTTATAGTTATTCAAAAAAGAAAAAAAATCTCAATGCATTTTAGTTACAAAATAGTTGGATAAAATCACGTTATTTTATATATATTCCTAAATTTTTAGATATATATGTGTGTGTATATAGGGATATAAGTTGATGTAGTTAACAAAGACGAAAAAAGGAATCACGAAGGCTGAACCAATGTCGGTTTTGGTAGATACTGAGAGAAAGAAAGCATGTGGCTAAAGAAACACGACCACAATTGCAACATGTACGAAGCGATTGTGGAAGCGATAGTTAGATTCCATAGCCAAGGACATTGTGGTCGTGTTGAACTTGAGTATCTTAGAGGCTATGTCGATTTGATCTTAAGCGATCATTCTGATTCAATGGATCACTTCACGAAGTCTTATTTGATTTCTGCTATAGTCATTTTTCCGATTACATTTCGAAGATTTCATGATTATTTTTATCTTAAAAAGGCCATTACAACTCGTTCTAAGAAGAGAAAATAAAGCATTTGAAACCTTCTAATGAGATCATTTGGATGTTTTGGATTTTTTTGTATTTTTATTATTTATTTATAAGAATATTTTCTTTGAATCGATGATATATATCAATTTTTTGATAAAAATGTGCACGGTGGGCAAATATCGAATATCCACAAATATTCGACTATTTGTATTCATATTTCTCGAATATTTGATTTAATTATTCGTATTCTTAAAAACGAATATTCGTAAATTCGAATATCCATAAAAAAGGATATTCGTCTAATATTCGTATCTGACGACCATCAACCCCGAAACCTAAAATCACTACGGTCCACGGACGAACGGACCATGAACCACAAATCGAAGACCACGATCACGACCACAGAAACACGGACCACGACCAAGGACCATAGCCACGAACCACGAATAGACAGACGACGAACCATGGACGGACGAACCATGGACGGACGAACCATGAAACCACGAGAACGGACGAATCTACATATATACGGACCATGATACCATAACAAAACACGGACAGATGAACCACAGTACCATGACCACGGATGGACGGACGAACACGGTACCATTTCTACGGACGGACGAACACGGTACCATTTCCACGAACGGACGGACGAACCACGACATCACGGACGGACAGACGAACCACGGCACCACGACATCACGGACGGACCACGGTACCTCGACACCACGATGGATGAAGCTCGTTTCGGGAAAGAGGGAAAGGAATAGAAGAGAAAGAGGGAGAGAGGAAAGAGGAGCAAGGAGGCTAAAAAGTTTTAATATTTACAATTTAGTTCTGTAGTTTAAAATTAGTTTTATATTATTGTATATATTTATATTTGGAGCAAATTTGTTTAACTAAAGTTTTTAATTTATAATTTAATCCTTTAAAATTAAATTTATTATAAATTTATACATATATTTAATAAATTATCTATTTAGTATTTACAGATACGAATAGTTTAGATAATTAAACCGACTATTTGTATTTGTATTTATTGAATATATTATTTTTATTATTTTATTTGTATTTGTTTAGGGATATTTGAATTTTCGGTTCAAATACGGATTGATTACGAATCTATATATTAAAAAGGCATGTTTTTGGAGGCTCCTGAGAGCTTCTCGCCTCTCAGCCCTCCACCTCAGCAACCATTTATTAAACGTTCAGCTTTTCTGTGCCACGATCTCTCTCTCCCACGATCTCTCTCGCCAATAAAAATGAAGAAAACTTCTTTCCCACGATCTGTCTCCCTTTCTCTCTCGGTAGTCGAAGGAAGAAGCCACACTCCTAATCCAGATCTCATCCGCTACTCTGTTTGGGCTATTCTTACAGTCGTCGTCATTTTCGAGATCACAATCGGTAATTCCCAAACTTTTTCTTCCACATACGAGATTCGGATCGACGGTCTCAGTATTGAACAATTCGATTGGGATGATTCCAAACTCCTTCGATTCTTCTTCGGATTTTTTCTATTGATTGCAGTTTATCGATTCTGGGTTGAAAATTGCAATTGGATCGCGTCTCTTGCCTGCTAGATTTTTCTTGATTTCTGTTCGAATTTAAAATAGTTAGAAAAAAGGAAAAATCCCGTTTCAGAAGTTATGTGAAGATGAGATGGTGAAGATGACATTGATAGCACGTGTTACTGACGGTCTGCATCTGGCAGAGGGTTTGTATGATGGGATTTTACTATGTTGCAGTATCGCCCAGCACCTAGAATCTGCAGATACAATGTTCTCCTTTGTCTGGTAGATCATAGGGTTTTACTGGGTCACCACTTACACCGAGACACTCTCACAAAGTTAACCTCAACTTTACTGGTTCGTTGGGAATTTACTTTTCCCCTTGGTTTATCTTATGGCGGCCTTAATGGTTTCATCTTCACATGCTTATGTCTGGTTTTTTCTGTTTTGCAGGTTCTGCGTTGCATTTCTTGCCTTTGATGTTATCTTTGTTGTCATTTGTTTTGTTGTTGCTTGTCTGATCGGTATTGTTGTTTGATGTTGTTTACCATGCATCATTGCGATTTTGTACGCATTAGTAGACTGGGGAATAGACAAGGGCGAATAGCTTGTTCTGCC
This sequence comes from Gynandropsis gynandra, assembly GCA_036759665.1. Taxonomy (NCBI): domain Eukaryota; kingdom Viridiplantae; phylum Streptophyta; class Magnoliopsida; order Brassicales; family Cleomaceae; genus Gynandropsis; species Gynandropsis gynandra. The sequence continues at coordinate 29,256,024 of CM071875.1, forward strand.
TTTAAGTTCTCTTCGCAAGTAGATCTTGTCCATTGAACGATGATATATGACTGGAAGATGATTTACACAGCTTCATTTTCTTGGTGTTTATATCCAGGAAGGAGCTACAGATGAAGAGATAGAACGGCTACCAAAATTCAAATTGATAACTTTAAGAAACTCGGAGAAAGTGAAGGGTGGAATTCGGAAACTAATGGAGGGATAATGATTGAATTGGGCGTTGATGCTCCAACCGAACATGTTCTATCGCGCGATGATGCTGTAAGTACCACAATGATCATAAGCAGAAGAGCATTGTTTGGGATGAATGATTATAACACCCTTCACCCCTTTTATTGCAGGAATGTTGCATCTGTCTTTGTCCTTACGAAGACGGAGCAGAAGTAAATGGCTACGCATCAATGCCACTTGCCCACTCATCTTTGTATAAAGTTTAAGAATTCACATTCATTTTCTGCGCAACTGCTGGAAAAAATCAGTCTTCGGTGTGTATATGTGAGTGCGTATATATATAGCTGACGAGTGAAGTTTCCAAGGATTTGATATGAGGGGTTTGAATGGAGGGGAAGCGCGTGAGGATTATACCCATTGTGATCAATGAAAGCAGCTAATCTAAAGCCATAAGAAACAGCCTTTTCTTGATTTCCAACTTCACCATTTGACACAAGTACAGGTTCCTCCTGAGGATTATGCCCATTGTGATAAATGAAAGCAGCTAATCAATCAATGGTTCTAAAAGAACAAGAATTTGGAGTGTTTTGGAAAGTATGCAGAAGATATAACCGAGAGAGTAAATCAGGTGATTTGCTTTACCTCAGAACCCTAATCTAAAGCCATTGCCGCAATTGCTAATGATCATGTCTTGGCTGCAGATTGAGCAGAAAGTTGTAGAGGTTGAGCGCTTTTACTCGAATAAAAAATCAGTCCAAACAAATACCTCTAAAGAGTAACTCAACTGGGAAAGAAACAGTTAAATCTCAAACAATCCCTTCAAAGAGTAATTCAATTGGGAAAGAAAAAGTCAAAGCAAAACATGTATCCAGCCAGGAGCTTATGCGCCAATTCGCTTCGATATTTCGTCAGGCAAGCCAGAATCTTTTGTTGTTTATATTACGTATAAATGGATGTGTTATAATTTGTTAAAAGATCTCGTCTTTTCTAATGTTTTGTCTTCTTATGTCTATCAGATCACTCAACATAAATGGGCATGGCCTTTTATGCAACTTGTTGATGTTGAAGGTCTCAAGCTTAAGGATTATTACAAGGTATGAACTAAAAGTGTTTCTTTATGTGCAATTTGGTTTACGATACGATCAAAATCTAGAATCAAATGCTTCCATCGAATGATTATCTTTCCGAGAAACATGAATATATGTATTTCCAAATGGTTTGGATAACGACAGGTTATAGAGAAGCCAATGGATTTAGGAACAATAAAGAGTAAAATGGAGGCTAAGGATGAAACAGGGTACAACAATGTCCGAGAGATATATGCGGAACCTGTACTTGTGTCAAATCAACTAATTTGATATGAAGGGGAACCTGTACTCTGATGAAGCGCGTGGCTCGAAAATTCCTAAACAGGGGTTCGTTCGGATCCTTTAGAGACAGTAAGAAGCAAGCTTCCGTCCACCTTTCTCTTTCTTTATTTTTGGGGAAGGAACCAACTTCATAAATCGGACCACGGTTTCTATACGTAGACCGGTCTGCCCGGGAAATTAAATATTAATAACCAATTTGGGAAACTTTTTTTAACCGGTGGTTCTAAACGTTGCGAGACTAAAAAGAAAATCCAAAAATGCAAAGTTGTTCCAAAGTTTGGCAACCACACTTATGAATATATATATATATATATGCAAATATTGAGCGAATATCAATATATAAAAAATACAAATACCACATAACTAGACATTTTTTTAATATATAAAAATTCTTAATCCAATATAGTCAACTCAATTAGTAGGTGGATGAAATACAATATTTATTCCATCGTAGTTTTGAATTATCATATTAGAATAATGTTTACATCAATATACATTCAATTAGAAGAATATAAAATGAGTTAAAGTTCATAGACATGTTCTCAGAATTTAAAAAAAAAAGAGCATTTATTTGATTAATTTTGTGTGTATATGCATTTTATTAATACCATGAATTTCAATAATGTGAAAGCGAACTTAATGTAATAAACAAAGGTTCATGGGAAGAACAAGAAGTCCACAACGTATGCATGTCTTATCGTTTGGGATATGTGTAATTAAATAAAACGTTATTGTTATGATATTATTAATTAAATTATTTATACAGTTCTTAAGCCAATTATTGGATGCTGACGATCATTGTGTCGATATAAATTATATTTTATCTTTTGGTCAGTCGAGATTCTATATAGTAGTTATACGAATATTTTGTTATAATTATATTTATTTTGATATATTTGTCATAATTTACTCAACATATTATTGTATTTACGTAATTTTCATATATGTACTAATAATGGGTTGTGCCCACGTGCTTTTGCCTCCTTGTCATTATAACGTTGTTATATGAGGTATAACAATTGTGAGAAAAAAACTCTTTTATTAAATTTATGGTCAAGATTCTAGATTAATTTTATATTTTAATTTGTTGTAAATTCTGTTATGTTTTAAAATATATTTTTCCACAAGAATTTGTTGTATTCATGTTCATTTTTTTTTGCTTTCTACTATATATAAACTCTCAAGCTGTTTATATTGTGATGGTAATACACAGGTACAATGATTCGATTTGTTTGATTAAATGCTCTGAGACTTCTGAAACCAAAATCATCAAACTAATCCAATCATATATATATATATATAAGTATATATGCATATGTTTGGATTTTGTTGATAGTGGTTGTTTTGATGGTTAGTGAGATCTTTCTGTTGGACTATAGAACTAGCTATAGATTGTATTGTGAGAACACATTTTTAGAATTTCTATATCTAACCAAATATCTCATTTATATACATTATAAAAATTAACTAATTTGTAATTTTCCGCGCATCGCGCGGATCACACCTAGTACTTTGAATATTTTACCAAGCTCTACTAAATATCAATGAAAAGAAAGAAGATAATTTATGTTATTTGATGTATTAATTAAAAAATTACATCAAATGTATTTATTGGATTGGGTATAATTTAGTAGAAAACGAAAATTAATGTCACAAGTTTGTATCAAACACCCGGGACGAATAAATTTTCAATTTTAATTCAGAAATAAATTAAAGTAAGGTGGTGCAAAGGATAAATGGTTTGCATAGTGATGAATTATTAATACTATGTCATAATCTGCGGGATGCGCGTGCTGTTATATAAAAATTTGTTTTTTTATTGTAACAATAAATTGGTTATTTTAAAAATATTCATTTAATTATATAATATACAAAATGAATAATACAATATAACAAATACAAAGAAATTCTAAAGTTTCGAATGGAATTTTGAGTTATATTGGTCAATGTTATGCTTTTTAATTTATTTTGCGTAATAAAAAATAGATAATAAAGATCTAACACATGAAAATGAAAAGATATTTGATTCTCTTAATGTATATATATATATAATTTTCTTGTAGTACCATTTTTTTATTTGTATAATATATTAAAATATATTTCTAATAAATATCAAAATTTTAAATTATATGATTGTTTTAAAAAATCTAGATATTTATCATATGCGTATTTTATAATAATATTAGAATAAGAGTCTATTCATCGTTACATATAAAAACGTTATCATTCACGATCATTTTAAAATCATCCACAAACAAATAAATAATAATTATTCTCACTTTTTTTATATTTCTATTTTTGTAATTATAAAAACATTATTAAACATAGAAAATATTAAAGAAATACACAATGAGACCTAACATGTGGATGTAAAAAAGGTCCTTAATACTAGGGGTGGCCAATCCGGGTTTCGATTCGGGTCCTTCGGGTTTCGATCCGGGTTCGGGTTCCTCGGGTTTACGAAAATTGAACCCGAATTGAACCCAAAAGTTTTTCGATCTGGGTTCTTGGTATTTCGATTCGGGTTCGGGTTATTCGGATTCTGAAGCAGTGAACCCGAAATAACCCAAATTAAATTCGGGTATCCATGGGTTATACGGGTTGTTTGGGTTCGGGTTATTGGGTTATTTGGGTTATTCGGGTTATTTGGGTTCGAATTATTCGGGTCCGGGTTATTCGGATTATTTGGGTTATTTGGGTTCGGTTATTTGGATTATTCGGGTTTTTTTGGATTTTGTAAGGGTTTTTCGGGTTCTCTAAAAAAAAGTTAACATACAAAAAAATTAAAAAATACATATCTAAATTAGATAATATAACTCATAAAAATTAACTTGGAAAATACTAAAATAAAATGAATTCTAAAAACCTAAAATATTAGCTGTGTGGTTCTTAGAAAATAACCTAAAATATTAGCCCTAAAATTTAATTCGGGTTAGTCGGATTTAATCCAAATCCGGATCGGACCGGCCCGAACCCGAACGGATTCTAAAATCTGAACCCATATGGGTTTTTAAGATAACCCATTTTGTAATCGATCCGGGTTTTTCGGGTCGATCCGGATCGGTCCGATCCGAGTAACCGGATTGGCCAACCCTACTTAATACCCTTCATTATTTTTTTCTTGTAACACTTTATTTTATATTAATATATTAAAATATAAATCCAAAATATGTTTTTAATAAGTATTAAAATTTTAAGATATATGATTGTTAAAAAAATGTTGAGATTTATCATATGAAGGTTCATTATAATAATAAAGAAAAAAATATTGAGTTGATAATTTGTTGAATAATAGAAATAAATATTTTATTTATTAAATTTTTCAAATTGTGTTCTTATTTATATTTATAAATTTTACAAAAAAATATATCACAATAATTATAATGAAATAATAGAAAATACATTGTGGATAAATCTAAATAAAAGCGAATAAAAAATTTTATATTTCGGTCAATAAAAAAATAATGAATAAGTATAATGAACAAATATTAAGATAAATATAGATAAAAAAATATAAAAAAAATCCTATTTATAACCTCTACATTGTCATATTTCAGAAAATAAAAATAAAAAAATCTCCTTAATACCTATTAACAGCATTGATAACACCAAGATAAAGTTAAAACCACCACTTTTATAGTATAAAACTAGATTTTGTCAAAATGTATTTACATAATTTATAGTTCTTATGAATAATTATATCTTTCTTATTTCTTCCTTCTTTTATGTATTGTCACATCCTCCATCCCCTATCCTCCTTGCATCATCCATCCCCTCTATTCTTAGCATCGTCCCGACCCATTGCCTCTTTCCTCTTCCAAACATCATTTGCACAAAGAACATGAGTTAAGTCTTCATCACCAAATCTTCTTCGTCACATAAAGAATACAGAGCGGCATTAGGAAGAAATGATGGTTTTTTTATATAGGCAACCAAATAAAACCGTTCATTCACTTATTCAAATATAATTCGATAATGGTCTAATATAAATTTATTTTGTATTAGTGTATCATTAATGGATATATAATATATTTAATGATATATAATATATCACTGCCATATTAAAAAAAAGTTATAAACAAAAAAATTTCTTCAATCCCTACGTGGCAATATCAAGATGAAATAAAAAAATCAACTGTTATAATATAAAATATATATTAGAAAAACTATTCATTGCCATATTATAAAAAGGCAGAATATCAGAAATACCCTCAAAGGGCTAAATCACTTCAAAAATACCCTTCCCCAAAATAATTATTAAATCCGAAAAATAAAAACTGAGGAAAAGAAAAATTTGCCCTTAACGTTCGAACGTGGAAAAATGGAAGTTCGGCAGTTTTTCGACGTGAAAAACTGCCGAAAACGAGAAAGCCGAACATTTTTTCGCCATGAAACCTGTTTAAAAATGATAGCAAGAAAGAAATAAGTGATTTCGAACTTGAGAGGGAACGATTTGAAGTTGGCGAACGATTTGAAGTTGGCGAGAAGGAAACTGGCGAAGAGAGCACGAAGAGAGCACGAGTCAATCTTCAATGGCGTCAATAAGTGTAAGTAGTTCGATTTCTAGGGTTTTGCAAGCTTTCGAGTCACAAAATGGTTTATTGATTTGAAATGGGTGTCAGTGTCAGTGAGTCGGTTAGGTCGCAAGGGTCGCAGGAGTTGCATGAACATCTTCGACTCCGTGAGTCGGTTGAATAGCAAGGGTCGCAGTAGTTTCATGACCATCTTAGACTCAGTTTATTGATTTAAAATGGGTGAGTGTCAGTGTCAGTGAGTCGGTTAGGTCGCAAGGGTCGCAGGAGTTGCATGAACATCTTCGACTCCGTGAGTCGGTTGAGTAGCAAGGGTCGCAGTAGTTTCATGACCATCTTAGACTCAGTTTATTGATTTGAAACGGGCGAGTGTCAGTGTCAGTGAGTCGGTTAGGTCGCAAGGGTCGCAGGAGTTGCATGAACATCTGCGACTCTGTGAGTCGGTTGAGTAGCAAGGGTCGCAGTAGTTTCATGACCATCTTAGACTCAGTTTATTGATTTGAAACGGGTGAGTGTCAGTGTCAGTGAGTCGGTTAGGTCGCAATGGTCGTTTGAGTGTCACGGAGTGTCTGAGGGTCGTTTGAGTCGCATGGGTCGCACACGTCGGTTGAGGGTCGCACGGGTCGGTTGAGTCGCATGGGTCGGTTGAGTCGCATGAGTCGCTTAGGTCGGTAGAAGTATAATGTATTCGTAATTGGTCATTTTGCAGGAAAAAGGGACTAAGAGGAAGGAGTGCGTGAGTGATGCTGATGCTGATGCTGATGCTG
>CM071875.1:29269568-29287234 GCA_036759665.1 Gynandropsis gynandra
GTCGCAGGGGTCCAAGGGTCGCAGAGGGACAAGGGTCGCAAGGATCCAAGGATCGCAGAGGAACAAGGGTCGCAGAGGGACAAGAGTCGTAGGGGTCCAAGGGTCGCAGAGGAACAAGGGTCGAAGAGGGACAAGGGTCGCAGGGGTCTAAGGGTCGCAGAGGAACAAGAGTCGCAGAGGGACAAGGGTCATAGGGTCAAACTGGGTCGATGGGTCGAACTGGGTCGTAAAGTCGCAGGGATATTTTGGGAATATCAACATTTATATGGGTACTTTGAAGTTAGAAATTTTTTCTTTTCCGGAAAAAGTATTTTTGAAGTGTTTTAGTTCTACGAATGTATTTTTGAAGTTACCCCTTATAAAAAATTATAAACAAGAATAAAAAAATAAATATCTACGTGGTAACACCAATGTAAAGTACAAAACTTAACCTATAAGATTTATAGGGCCTGTGGGGTCGTCAGAACATTCAAACGGAGCGATTGCGTTTTTTTGACGACTGTAGACACGTTTAAAGCGACCGGTGGAGTTTTGTTGTTTCGATAAAATTACTGAAATACCCCTGTCACTGTAACTGCCATTATTTTTTTTCTTCTCTTTGCCATTTCGCCGATTATCGTTTTTCTTCTCTCCTCTTCGCCATTTTTCTCATGTTTTTCAATTTTGTTGTTTCTCTCCTGTTTCGACGATTCTAGGTAAGCCTCTCTCCCTCTCTCCCCCTCTAGGAAAACCAAACAAAGCGGCGTTGTTCAGTTTTTGCCGATTCTAGGGTTCTCGGTGTCGAAAAATGATAATGGTTTCTCATGTTTGCTTTTCAATTTTGTGAATGAGGACTACTGGGGTTCTGAAATTAGGGTTCTGAAATTAAGACTACTAGGACTACTGGGATTCTGAAATTATGTAATAGATCTTTCATGAGGACTACTGGGATTTTGAAATTAGGGTTCTGATGGACGAATGATGGTATCCAAGTTCAATGACACTATATTCAAACCGTAAAATTAGGGTTCTTTTTACTTTGGTGATTTAGTTTTATTTTTTCTTTAGAAAACTTTCGTCCGATTGACTACTCTCGCTCGCTCCCTCCAGATCTGATTCGTCACTTTGTTTTCCATTGCTGGTAATTTTAGGTTTCTTCCATTGCAGATTATGATGTAAATAGTCGTTGTTTAGTACTCTTTTGTTTTGTTATTTCGATAGCCGAAGGAAGCGAAGCTGTTGTGTTAGGGTTTTCGTCGTGTTTTCTGGATCTGTAAATTATTCTTAATGATTTGAATGCTTTCTTGTTTCTTGAGAGATAAATTATCGTTTACCTTTTGAGAATTGCAAACAAAACTCGGGAAGAATTCTCGAGAACTTGGTAGGAAATGACTTTATTTCAGTGTTGTTGGGTGGATATGTACCATATGTGTGGGGCTTTCGTTTAAAATAAGATATTTTATAGGATTTGCTGATAATAAGAATTACAGTTAGGACCTTAGAGACCTCAAACTTCGCCGTCTTGTGTGTCTGCTTCTAAAGAGGGTGGTTTCTGTTTACGGTGTTCCATTGGGATAGTGATGTTATTTTTTCATGTTATTGCCACTTGGGTTTTCTCAATGACTGCTACAACAACTGCCACACCTGTAATTCGCTATGCACTTGAGGATCCAACTCTTCCCAAGCCATGGAAAGGACTTGTCGATGGTAGAACTGGGTATCTGTACTTCTGGAATCCCGAGACAATGTTACCCAGTATGAGAGGCCAAGTTGCTCGGCTCCTCCAAGTTCAATGACATTATACAAGTATTTGATTTTTTAGATCTTATGTTTTATGGTTTATACGAATTTGGATCTATTTTTAGATATTTTGTTTTATTTCAAATTTTGTTTTAATGATTTATTATAGTTCATATTTATCGTAAATATATATAAATATGTTTGTATATATGTAGGTGTATGAAAATATTTAATTATATTTTGATAAAATTATTTTAAGTTTCTATTATAGTTTATATTAATCATAAATATATATGTATTTATATTGTATATTGTATATTGTATATTCAAATATTTGAAATTTATAATTAAAAATATACATTAAACAACAAAATTAAAATAAATTCTTTTATTAACAATTGTCTCTTTTGATAATTTTGCTCAAAAAACAATCGCAATCGTTTTTTACCATTCGTCTCTAGTCGCAGTCATCCGCAAATGCATCATTTTCACCGTTCAGATAAAATGAAACAAAAGGTCGCCAAACGCAAACGCTGCCAAAAAGACCAAAACATAATTATCCCTAAGAGGGTAAAAACCGAATTAATCGGAATTTCTGGTACGCTTTGGTATGATTTAATTTGGTTTGGTCCGGTTTAATTTTGAACCTGATTTTTTTTGTCAAATATTTTGTTTTTCTGTAGGGGTGGGCGTTTCGGGTTTCGGGACGGGTTCTTCGGGTTCGGGTTCCTCGGGTTCTAAAAAATTGAATCCATAAAAACCCATTTGGTTTTCGGGACGGGTTCTTCGGGTTTCGGGTTGGGTTCGGGTTGTTCGGATTCTGAAATATTGAACCCAGAAAAACCCGAATTGTGTTCGGGTTCATTCGGGTTCTTCGGGATTTTCGGGTTTTCAATGGGTATTTCGGGTTTTCAATGGTTAATTTGGGCGAGCGAAACAATGGCTTCCTCGGGCGAGCGAAACAATGGCTTCCTCGGGCGAGCGACGGACGGGTTCCTCCGGCGACTGCGGCTGGCGGACGAAGAATAGGAGCTACGACGACGGCGACCGGCGGTGAGGGGCGAGCGACGCGAAACAACGGCTTCCTCGGGCGAGCGAAACAATGGCTTCCTCGGGCGAGCGACGGACGGGTTCCTCGGGCGACTGCGGCCGGCGGATGGAGAATAGGGGCGACGGCGACCGACGGGGTGACGGTGGATGGAGAATATGGGGAGGGAGCTGAGGGGGGGGGGGAGCTGAGAGTGAGAGAGTTAGGGTTAGGGGAGACTTAATGGGTAGCGACAGGCAGTGAATGAGAAAGGGAGAAAGGTAAACTTAATTTAGGGTTTTTTTTTTGTTTCGGGTTCTTCGGGTTCCTCGGATTCTCCCGAATCTAACCTGGACCGATCCGAATCCGTTCGATTCCAAATTCAGAACCCATATGGTTTTAGACAGAACCCATTTATATCGCGGATTGGGTTGCTCGGGTTGGGTCGGTCCGGCTAACCCGAAACGCCCACACCTATTTTCTGTTCCAATTTGTAAGAAAGAAAGAAAGAGAACCCCGTGGGGGACGGAAACACGTGATCGAACTTCTGTCTTTCGATCGAAGATTCGGACATAGCAACAAATTAGAGCTCAAATCTGCTGAAATCTATGGCGAAGAAGGGTGTCCCCGATTGGCTCAACAGCTCCATGTGGTCTACTTCCCCTTCTCTCGGCGACGATCGCCTTCTCCACCAATCCTCCTCTTCCGCCGTCTCTCCCACTACCATCGTGCCGCCGCCGTCTCCGCCTCCATCTCCGCCTCTTCGTATTCCTCCTCCGTCGAAGAAGTCCTTCGCACCAGATCCGCCTATTCCGGCTCCTCCTCCTCCGACGAAGACCGAGACGATCGATCAGCGGAATGGAACCGGTAATGGCGGAGGTGAGAGTCGAACTCCGGCGGCTTCTCCTAGGGAGGATGATTCTCGGCAACCACAGCTCTTGGCGGAGGTTAGTCGCGATTTTTTCTGCTCCTGAGAATTTGTGTCTCTGGGGCTTGAAAATGTTTGTTGTTTTTACTTCGTCTGGTTGTTTGTAGTTATCCAAGAAGGTGATAAACACTAAGGAATTGAGGAAATTAGCTTCTCAAGGTCTACCTGATCATGCTGGGGTTCGCTCCATTGTCTGGAAGGTAATGTGGTTAGGACATTTTCAGTTTCCTTGATTTTGGTAAGAAGATGAAAGGACTACGTTGAACTTTTTTCCTTGAGGAATGAACCTACAGAGTAAAAAAGTGTATGATCCACAAATGATAATATGCTCATAACAGTGTGATCTTGTTTGATTGCTTCTGTTGTCCTTGAATCTGCAAGTTCTTCCACAGTACTCACTTGAAGTCTATGGTGCATCGTTTAAATGTTAATTTGGCTTATGAAATTATATATCTGAAACGATCTAGACAACAAGGGTTTTCATTGTCCGTCCTGTTAGTTCGCTTCAGATTATTGTATTGGCTATGGCAGCTCTTACTTGGTTATCTGCCACCTGATCGCTCCTTATGGCCTTCTGAGTTGGCTAAGAAACGGTCACAGTACAAGCAGTTCAAAGAGGAGCTTCTGATGAACCCTGTAAGTCCAAGTTTGCGATTTCACTCTTGTGCATTTCAGTGACTGCATGCACTTCTTTGCTATTAAATGAATATGAGAAAAAAAAACATAACTTGTTTATACACCCTGTACATTTTTTTACTCTACTAAAGATATGATCTGACCTCCGAATAGAGTAGATGTTGTTCTGAAAGCGTGATTGTTAACTATATGTAGTAGTTAGAGCTTCTCATCTGTGACAATAGAGCTAAAAGCATAGGGCGGGTAGTGGGCATTGATAAAAGGTTATACCTGTCATTTGGCTGAATATAGATGAGACAATCATGGACTTGATATATACCTGGTATCTTTGTTGAATGGTGACATTTTTTTTTGACAAAGTAGTTAAGAGCAAGCCTTTAAGATTCATGATTTCATTTGATCAGGGAAGTTTGCAAGTCTTAGAACTGTTTAGAATGTGAAAATCCGAGAGCTAGGCAGCATCATATCTTGCATTGGTCTAGGCCAAATGATGCAGGGTCTTTGAGTGTGATACTACACTGAGGTACTCTGAGAAGTTACTGACTCACGATAATTGAGTGCTCTGTATGTATATAGGTGCTTATGTATGTAGACCACTCCATTTCCTTGTGATTTTTTTTTTTGTTTTATTTCAAGTTAGATTACCATTGGTTGCTAACTGTTTTTGTGGCTAACTAGTCAGAAATAACGAGGAGATTGGATAAATCAAATGATCGCGAGAGTAACGAACCCAAAACTGAAGGCTGTGGAGTTCTTTCAAGGTCAGAGATAACTCATGAAGATCATCCCTTAAGTCTTGGAACAACAAGCATGTGGAATAATTTTTTCAAGGTATTTGTTGGACAAACTGGGTAAATAGATATTTACAATTGCACTTGTTTATGATATCAGATATAACTCATGAGGGATATAGTCTTGGAGTAGAATACTATAACTCTCGATGCCGCTTGCCAAGTAAACTGCAGAATGAAGTTCCTAATCTCAACTTCAATACTGTTTAGGACTCTGAAATAATGGAACAGATTGACCGAGATGTTATGCGCACTCATCCAGACATGCACTTTTTCTCCGGGGACTCGGTAGCTGCGAAATCTAATCAGGCAAAGTTTATTTTCCCCTCTTTATTTATTTGTAATGACAGATTTTCCAGGGGAACAACAAATGTTCATTGATCAATTTGTGGGGTCGTTAACATGTGTAACACATGACCAGGATGCCTTGAAAAACATCTTGATCATTTTTGCGAAGTTGAATCCCGGTATCAGATACGTTCAAGGGATGAATGAGATATTGGCACCCATTTTCTACATATTTAGAAACGACCCTGATGAAGGAAATTCAGTGAGTACATGTCATTTCCAATTTATCTTTTTATAATTTCCATATACTCAAATTGTCTGACATTCTTTTACAATATATTTCATTCACTTACTGTTGGTGTTTTAAGTTATGCAGGCCCATGCTGAATCAGATGCATTTTTTTGTTTTGTTGAATTAATGAGTGGGTTTCGAGATAATTTCTGTCAGCAACTGGATAACAGTGTTGTGGGTATTCGTTCCACTATCACAAGGCTATCACAGTTCTTGAAGGAACATGATGAAGAACTTTGGCGTCATTTAGAAGTCACAACTAAAGTAAGTTATCTCAAGAATCACTATAATTGTGTAACATGTCTAAAAAATTGTCACTATATTTCTCATGATGGATTCTTTCATCAATGACTTGATGCTAATTGGAGGTTATCCTTATATTTCTCAGTGGTTCAGAGCTAAAACCTGCTAAAATTCCCGTTCTTTTTATATTAAATTTAATCTTTTTAGGATGGTGATATTGAGATCTATGTCTAAATTTTTCAGATAAATCCACAATTTTACGCATTCAGATGGATCACTCTCCTCCTGACCCAGGAGTTCAACTTCGCAGACAGCCTCCGCATCTGGGACACGCTTTTAAGCGACCCCGAGGGTCCACAGGTACACAACAGTTTGTTACCATCTGACTCCTGTTAAATGTTTTTGTTTATCCTATACAGTAGATATATCAAAGAAATGTCGATCTCTAAAAACTATTCTCTTGTGAATCGTAGGATAAGAGCTTCTATGGCTTTGTTTAGCTGAAAGAAGATCTCTTAAGATTATCTGTAGATATAAAATAACTTGAACGATACTTTTTTGCATTGGTCTTGTGATTATTTAACACGTTTCTGCTATATATTTCTCTGGGTAAAGTAGTGCCATATATATCTTAAGTCGAGTTCTGTGACATCAAACGTATGCACATAGGTGGCATTTAACAGAAACCTCAAAAAATGAATCTCGATTTTATTTATCATTGTTGTTGTATGATTTTGGAGGTATAGCTGCAATGATTGCGGGCAGTGTGCTGATCTGGTCTTAGTGATTGGTTTATGAGCATGTTATAAAGCTTTAACAGAAAATATTACTTGAAAGTGAGTAAACGAGTTCTTGTCTGTTAATTCCTGTAAAGCTGAGAAAGAGACCTAAGAGATTTCATGTAATTGCAGGAAACTCTGCTTCGAATTTGCTGTGCAATGCTGATTCTTGTTCGAAGACGTCTACTTGCTGGAGATTTCACATCGAACCTGAAACTTCTTCAGAACTACCCTCCCACAAACATCAGTCACATGCTTTATGTTGCGGACAAGTTACGTAACAAATCTTCAGGTTAATTACTAACCAAGAGCACTCATCATCTTGTCTTCTGTGTTTGTTAGTCGAATTCATGATCGTCCTTTTTGTATATTTCTGTGTATATGTTAGCTTCCAGAGAAATCTACATATTTAACCTCTTGGATCCTTCATCGGTTAGTCATGAATGACTCTGTCATGCTTGAGTGTTAATGACATTTTTCATTTGTGTGACAGACAGATTTGGAATGTTTAAGGATCTGCCCTGTTGCCTAGGTTTTGCTTTCAGTCTATTTATGGAACTCTTTTCAGTTTATGTAGTTACTTATGAAAGGAAAACATAGGGAATACCCAATAACCTTTTACATCTTTGCCTACTGGAGTCAGATCCCAAATCATGGCTGCCATGGAAGGACAAAAAAAAACGACGAAGAAGAACATAAGTGAGAATCACTTTCCTCTTTGTGTCATAAGATGTTAATTTTCGCTGGTTTTGTCGTAGAATCATCCTGCTTCTTGGAGTATTGTTCAAAGATTTTCTGCCAGATGGGTTTCCGACCCTCCACGGAAAGGCTCACCTCCCGCAGCTTCTGCTTCAAACGAGGTAAGATTACACGTAAAGCTTTCTTTGATTCTCTTTTCACTTCATCCACGGCCTCTTCCCCTCGATCCTCGTACAACCGCTCTATGCATCTGTAGAACATTATCCCTACATCTTCCATTTTCATTTTTCCGTTCACAACTTCTTCCGCCTTCTCTATCGTACTTTGCAGAGTTTTTCTTAACATGTCTACTTCATACATTTCATCTTCGCATCGAAACATCGCCTTTTCGTATCTGCTTTGCCTCTTTTGATACCACTCTCTTGGCCCTCTCATGTCAACTGACTCAAACATGTTGTTTAGATCTGGGTCTGAGAAACATGACCGGTTTTCCTCCGGGATAAGCCTATAGCTTGGCGTAGTATCCTCTTCGCAATCATGATCCCTCGTCGATCCTTTCCTTTTCCGAGATCTTATCGCTTCATCCCGAGAAATCTTCTCGAGATTCTTTTCGTTAGGATTGTATCTATCTGAGAAGACTGTAAGGGTCGCCTCGTTGTTGCCTTCTTCCTCTTCTTGGACTGTTTCATTGGTGTTGGAGAGTGAGGAGAAATCTTCATGGAAGACTCGACGGAACTGTCTGGAAAGAAAGTGGTCATTCTCGAACAAAGGCATAACATCTTCAACAAGTTGTTGTCTGTCGATTCTCCTCAACCTATATTCTTTCATCAAGTGTGAATACGTTCTCACCTTTTCTGGGTCTAAACTTCGCGAAATCGTCACTGTTAAGTCCGTTAAATATTGCATCGATTCCGGAATTACCCTTACCTCTTTGTAGTACTTCTTCATCTTCTTCAATGGTTTTCTTTGTTTCTTGCCACTGAAGGTAGCCAGAGGGCCAAAGCTTTCTCTCGCTTTTCTTGTTCTGTGATATAATCTTCGTTAGGGTTAATTTAACAAATCCCCAGTTCTCTCGGGATCAGAATCCACAATTTATTTTTCTGATATATGCTTTGATGTTTATTGTTTACTTATATTTTTTTAAATGGTAATTATCATTCTTTTATGATTTAAATAATCTTTTTCTACAATATATTTTCCATATATGTTTACTAATGTTTAAAATTTAAAGTTTTTTTACTGGTAACTATCATTCTTATATGATTTCAATTCGAGGTAAATATTTTCTTTAAAATATTTTGTATAATAAATTTGACAGAATACGAATTATATAGTCTGAAATAGAATCTTACTGGACTAAATTCACACCGATTTAAACTTAGAAATGTAAAACAATAATAATTCATTCATGTATTTTGATCAATAAATATAAGATAATTACGTATTCACAATTTTTTTAAAAAGGCAAATAGATAATCTAACTAAAAAATTAAATACCAAAAGTTAGGGTTGGGTAAATAACAGATATTTGTGAATATCGGATTATTTGTATTTGTATTGTATTCGGTGAATATCCAAATTAGTATTTGTATTTGTATTTGTAAATTCAGATATTTGTAAATATGAATATTTGTTGAATATACGGATATCCGTCGGATATACGGAAATTCGTATCTGAACCTAAATTGTTTTTGACGTATAATATATATATAAAAACATTTTAATAAAAAAATCAATAATCATCAAATATAATCTAAAACTAAGATTTCAAATCGCACAAAGATGGAAATATACATAATATAAATAAAATAAAATAACAAATCTTCACATTCATCTTCAAACCAGTCATTTAAATTTAGTTCCATGAATGATTCTATGAGCATCGTCAATTCACCTAGTGAGTTCTGTATTTTTTTATATATTGTAATGTCACTATAACATTATCCAACCCATTTGGATTAGAACCAATCTTGATTATAAATTAAATATTCAACAATATTAGTTATTTTAAAGTATTTGATATTTTAGTCCTTCCATCATAAATATATTACATGTTTGGCTATATATATATTTATATAATAAATGTTTAAATAAGATTAATAATGCTTTTTATTTCTAATTTGATCATTAAAATCAATTTTGTTACATATGTATCTCTATATTAACTAAATTTTCTATTTAGTATTTACGGATACGAATAGTTCGAATAATTGAGAATAGTTCGGATAACTGAGTCTACTATTTGTATTTGTATTTGTCAAATATCTGATTTCTAATATTTGTATTTGTATCAGCGGATATTTGAATTTTCGATTCAAATACGAATCGAATACAAATCAGATACGAATACTTCGAATATTTTACCCAACCCTACCAAAAGTTAACTGAATCGAAATTCTCTCTTTGCCAAAGATCTAAGTCATCTCTGTTTTTAGAACTCGACTTTGTTTTCTGCCTAAAACTTTTTGGTTTTGTCAATATTGTGAGTGTGTATGTAAAGCAATTGAATGAATTTTAAAAATATTTCATTTCGAATTTGAATTTGATTCTGATTAAATTTAAAATTTAAATTACCATATATATACAACAAAACAAAGTATATTAAAAGAACGTCCATAAGATTTTTGCCCATGACATAAGCTATTCAAGTATTGAAAAGGAAGGCAGTGCATGTGTTTTGTACATGCCATGTATCTAAGAACTTGGCTGTCAAATCAATGATTGTTTTCTCTATAACTAATGATAACTTTATTATTGATATGCCATAAACTCGAATTTGAAATGTGATGTCATATATATAGATTTAATGTTTTAATAGCATGGTAAATGAATTTGGATAGAAATTTTATTGTACATTAAAATTGAATTTTTATTTAACTTTGGTGAAGTAATGTCAACAATGACGAATGACGTGGCAACCACTCCACCTCCACCTGTAACATCTCATCCCGAAATAACTTCGAGATTAGGAGTGTCGACCATCATTTCCAAAATGTGACTACACCTGTAATTGCTCAAATACATTTATAAATAAAATAAATGTTTTATTCCGAAATAAAAAATAGTTCGGACCATATAGTAAAAGAAAACATATGAAATCATAATAAAAATAAATACGAAATGTATAATAAAGTTTATCGAGACCTCATGCACACATCTCCCATAGATCTGTTGTAACCTCTAATATTACTGCTCAATCTCTGTAATCTTCGTCCTCACTATAACTTGCTCATCCACGAAAGCCCACAAAGGGGTGAGTACGAAGACGTACTTAGTGAGATCAATACATGCACGCACTTTGTGTCACGTATTCTTCCATGCTCGAATGTGTAACATAAAATAAAATGTTGTCACACTATAGACACATAAATAACTCTACCCAACCCGACTGAGTATCCACAGTCTAAGACTAGTACCACACCGGATCATAACTCAGAGAGTCCACACGATTCTAACTCGGGCATACGTTCGCAAAGTCCAGAGGATCCCAACACAGTGAAGATCTCGCAAGGTCATGAAGTAACCCAGCCATCAGTACAATACGGTGTTCTGTCGCTCGAAAGGTTACCACAACCCCAGCATGGTACGACACCGACCCTGATCCAAGTGTCGCAATACTAACGTCTTCGATCCGATACTCCTCACATAAAAACTCTTACTGACACACTCTATCCAACTCAACTGAGTATCTTAAGTCTAAGACTAGTACCACACTGGATCATAACACATAGAGTCCACAAGACTCTAACTCGGGAATACGCTCCCAAAATCCAAAAGACCCCACCACACTGAAGATCTCGCAAGTTCACAATCTACCCTAGCCATCAGTACAATACAAAGCTCCATCGCTCGAAAGGTTACCACAATCCCAAAATGGTACGACGCTGGCGGATCCACTGATCTGACTAACTCAACGCTCCGTCGCTTGACAAGTGACCACAACCTCAGCACGGTACGACGTCGACAGATCCACAGATGTGACTAACTTGATGCTCCATCGCTCGAAAGGTTACCACAACCCCATCATGGTACGACGCCCACAAATCTATTGATGTGACTAACTCGACGCTTTCTCGCCGGAAAGATTATCACAAGCCCAACACGATACGACGCCGACCCTGATCTAAGTATCACAATACTAATGTCGTCAACCCGATACTCCTCACGTGATAACTCTCACTGACACGCTCGCACACGCCTTCTTCCGAAGGTTCGAATGTGAAATCACTCCATCGAGCACACTAGAAAATACGTTCACTCGACTATATCAACAAACCCAGAATATCCACATTCTCTGATCTCGACACCTGGTCGAACGATAATTTTCCAAATCATATCCAACCACTTCAATTTCACCAAAACCAACTCATATATATGACATCAATCATCATTCGAAAATTTTAGGCTTGGGTCCATTCTTCACTTATATCCTCCAATTCCTCATTATGAATTTTCTAAATTTTCTACTATAATCATACATCAATTTAAACGTAAGAGTTTCTCCATAATCAACCACAAAACCAAATTTTCATGGAGAAGAATCATTACCTTAATTTTTCGACGATGACTAAACGATTCATGGTGATATTACCAACAACAAAATCGAACGGATTTTCTTCTATTATTGATCCATTCAATTAATTAATATTTTCTATATAAATCTTCATTCTGAAGAAATGATCACAAAAAATTGTTTAGAGATTTACCATAATCTCGATAAGAATTCACCCACGAAAAACACGGAAAATTGATGGATCTTTCGTCCTTTTTTTCTCTCTTTTTCTTTTCTCTTCTTATTTCTTCTTCTTCTTCTTCTTCTCATGGTCGTGTGGTTGTTCTCCTCCTCCTCTTCTTTCTTCAATTAACCTAATTATATATATATATATATTATTTATTTATATTTATAGGGCTTAGGCCTCGTACCACCACCCTTAACACATAACTGAATTTTGGTTCAAATTTGTTACCACTTTTTAATGAAATCTAGATTTACTTTAAAATTATATTTTTATGGATATTATTTAAATTTGTTATTTTTAATCTATAAATATAATGAGAAAATAGTAAGGATGCCCTCCTAGGGTATCCTTGCTCCATGTGTACCCTCGAAGACCAGAGTTATTTTTAATGGAGAAAAGATATATATGACCTTAATTTTGCACATGAAAACACACATAATTGGAGGGATTTTGAAATCGATTTAAAAGTTGAGAGCAAGGAGCGAGAGACAAATTCGAAGTCGAGAGCATGGAGCGAGTTTGAAGTGAGGAAGAAGGAAATTTTGAAGTTGAGAACAAAAAAAAATTTTGAAGTGAGAAAGAATGAAATGACAATGATCAGTTACGAAGAAGCGAACACGAGTTTATCTTCATTGGCACTTGTGAGTGGATCGATTTCTAGGATTTTACTGTGCAAAGATTAACGAAGATGAAATACATTAGGGATTAGGTTGTTGAAAGCGAAACTGTTTGTGGATTTCAAATGGGTGTAAGTCTGACTGAGTCGTTTGAGTCGCAAGGGTCGTCTGTATCGTAAAGGTTCATATGGGCCTCAGTGAGTCGCTTGAGTCGTAAGGATCACTTGCGTTGCAAAGGGTCAGATGGGTCTTTGTGTGTTGGTAGAAGTCTAATATCTTCTTAATTGGTCATTTGCAGATGTCGCCAAAGCCGAAGTTTCTCTATGAACTTAAGACCAAGGGATTGGTACATGAAGAAATTATGAACACTTTCGTTTATCGATGGAAGTAGTTGCAAATTGATGAGTCTATATAAGTTTATGACGAACCCTCGACAAGAGTGTGATGGAAATCGAAAAAATGTTGTCCCCAAGAACAAGAGTTCTTGGAGACCATATTAAAGGATGGCGTATGGCTTGAAAATGACGTAAGTTTTCTAACCCTTATTCACGAATGTCAAAATGGTCATAGATTTCACAATGGTCACAATGGTTACATAGGTCACAACAGTTATAAAAGTCACAAAAGGTCATTTTAGGTCATATATATTGTTGTGTCAAATTTTTTGCAGCATTTCTTGACTGCCGGAGAAGAGATATGGGATTACCAGAAGGTCTTTCACATAACAAAAACGTGAACAATTGTGGTGTTTTCTCCTTCAAATACATAGAAGTCATTCTATCGGGAAGGGAGGATAAGTTCCATGATATTTGCGATGCCAACATTTCTTCCATTCGTGAGAAGATTGCTGCAAACGTCTTTGCGAATGGAAAAAGTATTGAAGTACCCAAAGAAAAGTGTTTCCCATCATCTCATGTGTGAACTCGGTTTATTTTTCAAGTTTGAACTCGATTTTTTTAAATTATAAATGAACTTGGTTTATTTTGTGTACAACCCAAAATAAACAATAATAATAACAATCTAAGGTCACAATGGTCACAACAGTCACAACGGGAACAAAGGTGACAAATGTTACAAAAGTCAAAATAACAATAATAATAAAAATCAAAGGTCATAAAGGTCACAATAACAATACACAATAACAACCATGCCAATAATCATTAAAAAATTCATCAAGTTCAAGGGAAGGAATATCAAAACACATATTTTAGCATTTACCGTGAACATTACACACAACGTGTGTGTACAATGTCCGTGCTAGCAATAGCAATCTAAGGTCACAAAGGTCAAAATGGTCACAAAGGTTACAATAATAATAATAATAATAAAAATCTAACGATTCAAATCCACAATAATAATAATACCAATAGCGATTAAAAGAGTTCATCAAGTTCAAGGGAAGGAATACAAAAACACATGTTTATAACATAACAATAATTACTTGAAATAAAAGACTATTGTTGGTAGACCCTGCTAGGGGAGAAACCGAAACACAAGTGTTGGTCCATTGGAGACCAGTTTGAATGTGAGGGAACATCTCTCATTTTGTCCATTTTCACGACAAAAAAGATCTTCAACCTCCCCTGATGCAAGCGCCACAATGACTCAAGGGCCTCAAATCAAACGACCATGAGCTTCCTTGATCGTTCATCAATATTATCTTACATCTTCTACCGATCAGACCATTTGAACTCGCAAATCATATTGAAAGGTTCTGCACCATCACCCAAGTTACATCCGTAAACATGATTAACAATCGAATATAGAACCAGAATGATATATGATGAATCAGTTTGTAGTCACTTACGACTACATCTACGAACAGATTTGAATGCATGGAAATAGTCGTAAAATAAGTTTGATCAAAAGAACATGACATGCTCTGTGTTCGATGATGGTGATGAATATTTCAAATTACACAAATCGTCTCCGAAATTAGTGACGTAAAAAACCATATAACCTTCGTGATGAAAAACTACAAAATCACAAAGTTAAAAATCATGGTCTTTGGCAAAATCTTTCCATCCGTCTAAGAATCCAGGGTTTTCCAACTTGACTTCCCATATTTGGCTAAACACATCTGATTTAAGATTAGACGTGTTATTGTTCCTTGGTTTCCCTTCGATATGCTCATTGAAAAACTTCCGCAGAATATCCTACAACAAAAAGCAAAAGAAAAAAGTCACATCTCTAAATATTCTACATGTAATAGATAGAGAGAGAGATAAATGGAGGAGATTACAGGGTAGTGGTCAAGATTTCTCGGAAGAATCACTTAGACGAAATGTGGGAAATGTGGGGTTTGAGATATTTTCGATAGAGAATTTTTCAAAGATTTTTTAGAGACAAAAATCAAAGAGGAGAGATATGGGGTTCAATCTCAAATGGAAGATGATAAGAGTTAGAGAGAGATGGATGAGAGATGAGAGTGTGTCGCATTCGAAAAAGGTAAAGGCAAAAATTTGAAAAAAGACATGAGTCTGACATCGAAATGATAGAACGGTACCCAACCTGTTTATCATACAAAATGTGATCAAATTTGAACAGACATTGAAATTTTTTATAAATATTAGGGAAAAGTTCGGCGGGACTGACGGGTCCCATATGTTCTCTAAAAACCGATGAAAGGTCACAAAGGTTACAAATTATGTTCGACGTTTAAATTATGCTTTCAATACATTTAGAAACGTAAATCATGTTAATTTAGATACTTTACAACGTTAAACAATAGTTAAAACGAATTTTTTTCCATGTGTCACAAGAAGTGTAGAACGGATAAATGTGTTTCAAAAAGTGATAGTAGTGTTACAAGAACTCGTTGGATGAATTTGAGCATTTTTACAATACATTTGATATTTCGTCAAATTTTAACATTATTAATATTATTGTCTATATCGATTCCTAATTAAACATCTAAAATTCAAAAATAGATGAGAAAAAATAGATGCGAAGTTGACAAATTTATCGATTTATAAGGATGAAAGGACATAAACCATGCAAAAGAAGTCATTTTTAATGTTTAAATATGCATTATACTAATTTATGTCAATTGAGGATCGCACGTGGGTCATATAGGATCGTTTGAGTTGGATGATTTTCCGTAATATTGGGTCGCATGATTTTGCATATAGTGAAGAAAAATAGATGTGAACTTGATGTAGTTATCGATTTATAAGGATGAAAGGATGTAAACCATGCAAAATAAGATATTTTTAACATTTGAATATGCATCATACTAATTTATGCCAACTGAGGATCGTATGTGGGTCATATTGGGTCTCATGAGTCAGATGATATCCCGTAATACTAAGTCAAATTATAAGGTTTTGATCAAATAATAAAGTATTATAAACTAACAAACCTTTATTTTTTTATGTTGGTGTTGTCTAGGTTGTCATGTCCTAAATACTGTCAGTGATGCTTGCATTTAAACCCGTTTATCTTTACGAAGATAGGGTTTTTCTTCGAGCCTCACCAGGTCTAGGATAACGATTCTCCCACTTTGCCTTTTTCAGCCAATATAGGAGGTAGAACCGTCACTTCAGAATATTGAGGAAGAATGTTTCAATCACTTTAGGAACTAGATACACAGTTTCTTGGTAAATCAAACGCCATGTCTCCCGCATATAGTATGTTGAACATATTTCTGGTATCTTGTGACCTCTATCAACCTTATGTGCAGCCGCAATTGCATCACTGCATGAATATTTATCTACATGAAATATTTTTCAATCACATGTTCTTTTTTGAAGACTCACTACGAATCTTCTACCTTTCTCGTTTCTCACCTGATACTAATCATTCAGTCTCTTCAATTCGATAACATCATACTTGGATTTGTGTCCAAACCATTCATGTAACGCTTTCTCAACATACGATAACTTTTGAGAATCATCATCAGTAGCTGCTTCCAACCTATACCTATTAAATCATTCCACTGTCTTTCCCAAACAAATATCTAAAAGCGATAGCACCGAAAACTGTTTTGACGTCTTCAACATGGAATTTATTGACTCGACTCCATTAGTGGTTAATAAGTTATAACTTTTACCCTTAAATTTGTATTTGCCTATTTAATGTGATCAAGTTCATCTTTCTCTAAATGTTTTGCAACATTAGGATACTTGCACAAATGTCACAACAGTCGTAAAAATCACAAAATTCATATATGTACCTGACCTTCAAATCATTAAATTAACTCTTCAAATTCGTTCACTGTGTATATTACTGCACATTTGAAGAACATTTCCACCACAATATCACCCTTTGAACTCTTTCTACCTTGACCTGTATTTTCGTCTTCCACGTGAAATTTATTGACTCGACCCCATTAGTTATTAAGAAGTTGTATCATTCACCCTTAAATTTGCATCTTTTCAAAGGGATCAAGTTCATCTTTCTCCAACTACTTTGTTATATTAGGATACTTGCACAAAGGTTAATAGTCACAAATAGGGCTGGGCACGGGTCGGGTACCCGGATTTTTTAGGGTACCCGAACCCTAACCCGAGGGGCTCGGGTACCCGAAGCTCGGGTACCCGTCCAATGCACCGGGTACCCGTGGATACCCGAACCCGAATCTAAATTTAATTTTAAATCAAATTAAACATTAAAACAACCTTAAAACCAATTTAAATCAAGTTTACAATAAATAAAAAGCCATAATCTTACACAAGAAATAAAAATACACAATTTTACAAACCAAAACATTAAACATATGATAAGCCGCTCCATCCAGGTATCTGATTTAAACATATGATCCAGCGTTACTCTTGCATTTGATAAGCCGCTCCATCCAGGTATCTGCAAACCAAATCCAAGAGAAAAAAACATAGAGAATCTTCTGCTTTAGATCAGCTAGACATAGTTAATATAATTACCTGAACAACAAGAGTGCATCTAGGTTCA
>CM071875.1:29287403-29305287 GCA_036759665.1 Gynandropsis gynandra
CACGAAATGGATTGTATCAGTGTCACCTTCAACACCAACCACATTAAAAGTTCTTATCTCAGACCATATAGTGATGCCAGGTCTGAAGAGTGTATCTGAGCAATCACCACACTAAAACTCATAAACATACATCGTGCCACACAAATACAACGGTTTGCAGTGGCAAGATTGAATGCATCAACTAGCAAGTCATCATATCATAAAAGTGATATTCTGGAAAAGTATCAGGCACAAAGAGGCAATCGAAAAATTATAAGCAACCAAGAAACAGTGATAGATTCGATTGACTTACGCCCCATCGGATCAGTTGCAAAATCCACCAAAGAGCCAAACGGGTAACCTTCTCTGCGGTGGTGCATCTTAGACATCACAGTGTATAGATGAGTAAACCTATCCTTGAAATCAAAACCCCGAGACAATGAAAGAACTTTAAGATTTTTGTCCTATGAAGCAAAACAAACCAACCCATGGAGCAAACTAAAGAATAACCTTACCTGCTCCATCAAATTCCGAACAGCTAAAGCCGGCCGAGGAGAGTAAATGGCATACCTTAACTAACCCCTCAACAACATCAACCCCCAGGACAATCGGATCTCTCTTGTTGAACCCACAGTTGGGCAAGATACGCATGACACATGGGGGAAGACTATCATCAGCAGTTTCCTTTTTCTTCTCCTCCTTGATATTCTCAATATAAGCTTTAAATTGATCGAACGAATGATATATAATATCAGCGCAGAAGATTTTCACTCGCAACTCATCCGCAAGTTCTCGGGCTTCTGTAGTAACCGATAAACCTTACCTGCACTCTGAACTCCACCAGAAATTGGTGTTCTAAAAAGCCCCGCTCGAGTTCCCCCAGTATTCCCAACGCCGTGAGGAAGCACAAGAGATGCCTCCACATCCATTGTCTTATGAGCAATGCTAGAAGGAGACGAGACGGAGACGAGAGGGATACGACGGAGTTGCTACTGCGAGAGGGAGACGACAGAATTGCTACTACGAGATGGAGACGAGAGGGAGACGGTGGAGTTGCTCTGCAAGAGGGAGACGAGAGGGAGGGAGGTGATGAGTGAAGGAGAAAAAAGAATAATTGAAAACTATAGCTAGGGTTAGGGTAGAGTGGAATTTCTGTAATTAGTCTAATGTATATAATAATTTTTTGCGGGTTCGGGACGGGTTTCGGGACGGGTTCTCCGGGTAATTTGCCCAGTCCTAGTCACAAAGGTCACAACAGTAACAAAAGTTACAAAAACCACAAAGTAATATTTGTACCTGATCATCTCATTTTCATACGTATTTCTTGCACGATTTAGGAGACGTTTTTGATATATATGTGTTGTTTTACGTATGATTCCGTTTCCGTTTTACTTGTTTTCGTGTTTTCATGTCCTTACAGGTTTTTACGCGTATTTGGATCATTTTGGAGCTAAAAGGACATGCACGGAGCTAAGGAACAACTTCAGGGATCATCACGGGACAAACGGGATGAGATCTAGCAAGAAGAGTCTCCACCCGGTTGGGCACAACTCATGCACGATCGGGCAAAAGTTACGGCTAATTTTATGCACAATTTATGCACGACTCGGGCATGAATATGCCCGACCCATTGCCTTATACCCGAGCGGGTGACCATCTTGCCCGAGCGGGCTCTCCACACGGATCGCGATCTGCGCGTTCCACCCTAGCCCTACCCGAGCGGGTACAACGGCCGCCCGAGCGGGTCGCGGCCCGTAACTACTTGTTTAGTTAAGTAAAATTAACTTAAAAGAGCGGGTACAACGACCGCCCGAGCGGGTCGCGGCCCATGTCTGCTTGTTTAGTTAAGTAAAATTAACTTAAAAAAGGGGAAGTCGGTGGGGAGATTTAGGCAACATCTAGACCGACTTAAAGTGCATAAAAGGAGGCAGAAGACGTCATTAGAGCAGCTTACATTACATAATTCATTCAGTTCGTGATTGGAGAAGACTCTTGCGAGGAGGCAAGCTAGGAGCATTGGAGATCAACCCGACACTTCGGTTTCGCTTGGTTTTTATGTTCCTTAGACTTTCTACTTTTTTTATGTTTGTTTACAGACGCATGAGCGAGTAGTTTGTTTGTTCTAGGAGAAGGGATTAGCCCTTGGCTATCCCAGAACCACTTTCTATTTATCTTTGAATGCATCTTCCCGTTTTCGTTTATCTAATCTTTATCTGAGCGCTTAATTTTACTTGTGTTTGCGACGGCCACATAGATGCATGTCATAGGGATTAGGAGAAGGCCCGAAAGGAGAATTCTAGTCCTAGAAGATTAGGTTTAGAACAACCGAGGTTAGGCCACGAAAGTAGGGTAGCAACGGTTGAGGGTAAAACGGATGAATCATAGTTCTTATGGGTTTAGTTCAAAGTGTCAGTCACGAAAGTAGGGGGCAACTTGTCTAGATCACGTGTCTATACCTTGAGAGAGGGTAGATATCATATTAGGATCGTCTGCCTTAGATAGCTTAAACTGGGATTGCATGATAGATAGATTGATCGTCGGTTTCGGTAGTCTTGTGGTGAAACTGGATTCCTAGAACGTTTGTCCTATCGTTAAGAGTCAACTCATTTATTTTACTTTTAGTATTTCATTCCTCATCCATATTTGTTCGTTAGCAAGTTTGATTCACAGTTCGAGTTTAGATAGTGTTGCGTAGTCTCTATGGGATCGACACCTAAAATACTACACACGTGCCGTACACTTGCGGGTAGTTTAGGTTATTTTATTTAACTTTGAGAACGCATCAGTACCTAGCCTTCAAATCATTAAATAGCTCTTCAAATTCATTCATTGTATATGTTGTTGCACATTTGAAGAACATTTTCTCATTCAAATAATTTTTCACCAATTGGATTGTACCCTTTGTAGCTTCTGCCGATTGAGATACAAGTGAACACTTATGAATGGGATAGTGTGTTCTCACACTAAACCGTTTGGAATTCGCGATTGCTGCCACATGTAATTTCTATTTACAACCACTTCCGACAAACTTACATCACACTTCCCATAGGTTCGAATCAAAACTCAATGTCGCAAATGTAAAAGAAGCTTCAAGTGAACCATTCCTTACAAATGGTTGTACATCTTGCTATCAAACTCTTGTCCAATTTAAGTTGTCATCCATCTTCGAACTTGAAGACTTAATTTCGATTTTTTTTGTTTCTCTTAAACTATCATGTCCACGTTATTCTCAACATCACCATCATCATTCTTATGCTCTGTTGCCACATCAATATCACCTTCATTACTGCCACAAACCATAACTTCATGAAAAACCAAATTCATGACATAACCACAATATTCTGTTAAGTCGCTCGTATATTCACTATCAGAATTATCTGAATCTAAAATATTTGTTGTTCCCGTCAGATTGATCTCAGCTCTATTTTTGTTACTTGAACCTACAATAACACAATATTCATGATCTACAACACCTCTATTCTAATCTCCTCTAACAATGCTTCCAAAAGCAAGAAATAGAGGTTTAACTTCCCTCTCAATTTATATTTCATACTTCACACTTGCCGATTCTATTTCCACATAAAGCAGAGGTCGAATTCCTCTCATTCGATCGAATATATAACAAATAAGATACTTATCATTCATTATGTATGTCGGATTCTTATTTTGACTAATATTGAGCAAATAAATTAACTTCAACTTCATTGTATTTTCTCCCACCATCATCTATGCACATAACTCATCAATAAGATGCGGTTATGTTAGAATAATTGGAAAATAATTAAAAAAATACTATCTGATTTTCCTGAACTTCCAACCCATTCAAATTCTCCATTTATATTTTTTCTCATTTACCATCATACAAAAATAAATAAGTCTGATTTTCTCATCCACGAAATCCATTATAACTCTAAAAAACAGAAAAAGATGGTAAATTCTTATATGATATTCTGTGACCCACTATGACCATGGGTTTCAATATGACTCTAAGACCCAGTGCGACTCTACGATTCGATGAGACTTTGTGACCCACTGCGAATATGGATTTCAATATGACTCTAAGACCCAGTGCGACCGTGCAACTTGATGAGACTTTGTGACCCAATACGACTCTGTGACCCATAGCGATCATGTGTTTCAATTACGTATGATATAATATAGGATTCAAAATGTAATTAATATAATAATTTTAAAAAATTAATTGGTAAAATATTATTGGATTTATGGATCACTAATTATTCTTAAAATTATTACAAATTTATATGTTGTTATATATACAACCATTATGAATTCAATAACTTGAAATTAACTCAAAAATTCAATTGAGAAATATCCCCAAGATCTATAGAAGAAATGAGCAAAATTTCTTGCTCACCATAATATGAATATTTTATATTTTATTTTAATTTTTTAATCCAAAATTAATAATATATATTAAATAAATTTTTAAAACGTCTAAATATCACTATTAGAAAATCACGAATTCTGAAAATCACGTAAGCAAATAATGCAATCCGCCCATAAACGTTCGAAATTCTAGACTGGAAAGTTAGTCTGCATATCGTCCGTAAATCCAGACTTACCTTATGATTTGTAAATCGATGGAAAAAGTGTTTGAATTATGAACAGAGAAATCGCGAGAAAACCGTTAGAAACTTTCTTTTCAATAAAAAAAATATGGACAGACCATATGTCGTCTGGAAATTTCCCGATGGCCTCACTATCCGTATGCGAATAATCGGACTGATCGCGACCGTCCGCAACATTTTGGAGTGGGTCGCGACCTGTATACAAAATTTGAGACGGTAGCGACCCATCTGGAAATTTTCAAACGGTCGCTCGTCTATCCACATTTTTTTACGAAAAAAATTTATAGAATTTAAAAAATAAATTACAATTAAATTTCATAATTAATAATATTAAATATTACTTTTTAGAAAATTATTAATATACACAATTGTTATAACAAATTTACAAACTTGTCGGTGGTTGCGAATTACAGTTATCGTTTCCGTCATCGTACACATCTCAATTAATTGAATGCATTTTTTCTTTCAGTATACGCATGAACCATTGTTTTGTCGTCGTATCGATTCTTGATGTTGTCGTTCTGATTCTTGTAGAATTATCGCCATTTGTTATTATGTCTTGTGCAATGCTTGTTCATAACGCGTCATTTATCACACATAAATATTTGTTCTTCTGTTGTTTTCGTTTTATCATTGGAAGAACTTAAATGTTGTGATACCATTTTTCCAAGACCGAAATATTCGACCTTTATACAATGTAATTAGCTATAAAATAAATTGTACATTTCAATATTATTGAATATAAAAATTTGAAATTATATTCTTCTTGAAATTTTAATTTAACTCTAGTCGTTGTATTCTTTTTTACTTAGAGAGGGTTGAGATCCGTTCTCTCTTGGTGGAATTTATGACACTCATTCTGATTCCATACTCTGAATATCATTGTGAACACATTTTGCTCTACCATCTACCGACAACCAATCAGACTTTTTATGCGTACGCTCAAGCGATTTAGATGTATGATATCTCGATATGCTTCTCTTCCGTCTAAAACAAATTACAAATACCTAGGATGTAAAAAACGAGCCCAGCTCGTGGGCCCATTCGAAGCCTGCCCGAAAATAAGCGGGCTCAGGCCGATAAGTTGAAGGCCCCAATGAAACCGAGCTTTCAGGCTCGGGCCTATACAAAAGCCCGAAATGCTATAGCCCGGCCCATCGGGCTTCAGGCTGGGCTTCGGGCCGCCCGAAAATTAAAAAATCCTAAGTGACACACACTTAACCTAAGTTTCCCCTCCCCTTCTTTCGACCCTACCTCCCCTTACAGTCGGCTCCTGCCCTCCCTCCCGCATCACCGTCGATTTCCCATTACCGTCAGCTCGCTCCCCCTCTCTCGCGTCATCGTGTGTTACCGTCGATTCCCTTCCTCCCCCCGTGATACCGTTGGCTCCCTCCCCTCCCCCGCGTGTTATGTTGTTTTCTTCCCGTTACCCTCGGCTTTGTCTTCTCTGGTTACCGCATGTTACCGTGTGTTACCGTCTTCGTCTTCGACCTCCTTCCCCTCATGTGTTACCATCTGCTTTGTCTGGCTTCGTATACGGTCTGTTTCTTTCATTTCCAGTGCCATTCTCTCTTCGATCTTCGTCTGCCCATTAGCCCATAGGATGCCCGAATCCCGCCCAAAACCTATCGGGCCGGGCCGCGGGCCACAACTTTTCGACCCGCTTAAATTGGGTCGGCCCTGACCCGAAATTGAATGAATAGAGCCAAATCGGGCTCGGACCGGCCCGAATGACACCCCTACAAATACCTTTAAAAAATATATCATTAGAATATAGATTTTATAAATTTTTATGTGCGTTCATCATGTAACCTTCTCTATAAAAAAACGAGACTTACTTGCTCTCTAGATTCTTTGTTTGAATCTGTAATCATCTCAATAAGTTCTCATTTTTTCACATATGTCGAATAACAACCATATGAGTTTTCTTTTATTCACTCGATCTTTTTTCATTTCGTTCATGAGAGAATCCAATCGAATTCCTTTAACTCATTCAATTTCGGACTTTACTAGTCCAATAATCTCGGGAATCTAATATAATTGTTGTTGAAAAATTAATTAATAAATTTATTAAAAATATTTTATCAAATTTATTATAAATAAACATGATTAGAAACATACCACCAAGGTTTTCCACTATCGTTCCTTAATATCAGAATCAAACTACGTCCAATTATAACATGGACAATCGAAATCAACTTCTATCGTCTTTGTTTTATGACGATAGAGCTAATCATAACCAAACCTATGCATTAAATTTGAATTAGATTACTATTAAATTTATTTATTACAAAAGTTTAATTATATTAATAGTTACCATTGTGCTTCGTTTTAACGAGTAGGATCTAGACGCAGAAGCTTGCGTCTTTCTTCATCCATTGTTAATAACTTTCCATCGTTGGCTCGTGCTGCATCTGAGACGTCCTTGACTAGACCGGTGAAGGCATTGGTTAGTAATATGGAAATGAAATAAATTGCTTATCTTGTGTTCAAGGGCCAAGTTTATTGCGGAGGTGTTGATACTTTAGCATTTTCTTCAGATTGGGAACGTGTTCTCTAATCCACGTCGATTTTCTTCATTGAATTAGGTTGTGTTTCACATCCCTAAAATCGAGGGGCTCGGGAGAAACGGATAAGGAAAAGCGGGAAATAAATATTTATATTTATTACACGACTAGGAAATTCTCCCTAAAATTGATTTTATTCCACTAGATCCTCTTTTTTCTCGTTCCGAAGATCTCGAATCGTAGGAAATCTTCCTAAGCCGATCATAACCCATTGGATCATCTACTTTCCTCCAATGAAGATTCTTTATTATTAGGAAATCTTACTAAACGACAAGTATATAAATTCATATTCATGTATTTATGCAATTTCTTTGTTTTGATATGGAGTTTTTCCAATATAAAGGACTCCATCTTATTTGTAATAGGTAGATTAGAATTTAAAGAGAATAAACTCTTCTCTTTTCTTGATTATTCATCAAGAACATGATGTTTCAACTTGTTCTAGGAATAATTGATTTCATGGTTTCTTCAAATTGTTTCGGAAATAATTAATGTCATATCTGACTGTATCGAAGGCTTCTGCACCTCTTGTGGTGTCCATCGCTCCATCATAAACACTTCAAAAACCACCATAGATCTCCATCATCCACCGTCAACGGACGAATTCTTGAAGGAGTGCCCTTAGGCCAGTGCAGAAATCAACCTTGACACCATGAGTCCTATTCGAGCGATCGAGTTTAACGGATTCTTCGTACACGTCCTTAGTTCCCACCTTGAGATGTCTATCGTCTTGGTATCGGAGCCCGGTTCAGAGACCAAAGATACGCTTCTATTGTAAAAAAGAAAAGAAAAGAAAAATTAACAAAAAAATTGTCACAAAAGACTATGGTGGAGGAAGGAGATAATTCTCAATGCAACAACGAATTTAATGTGATTATGCAAATGCTTCAACAAATTGTGTCAAGAATGAATCACCTTAAAGAAGCAGAATGATCAAATCCTCAACCTAGAAAATGAGATAGTCGACATCACCTCGACATGATCTTGAGGATAAGGATGAAGATTTTCTCAGACGATCAAGACGATGCTACATCATCTGTGATGATGAAAAGTGAGACGAGAAACCACATCGGAGACAACGACATTAACACAATAGTAACACTTTTAAGTTGAAGCTATCTACGTTTGTTGGACGTGTTGATCCATAGGCTTATCTCGATTGGAAAAGACAGATGTACCATTTTTTTATTGTTACATCTACACGAAACACAAAAGGTACAATACGTAGTAACACAACACACAAATGATGCTCTAACTTGATAGGATAGTGCGTTGAGCAATACACATCTTGAACAAGTCACTACGTGGAAGGAAATGAAAACCCTCATGTGAAGGAGATATGTATTACACTTCTATAGGGATTTAGAACGCCTATATCAAAAATTAACCCAAGGAAGTCGGATCGTCGAAGAGTGTTTTGAAGAATTTCAGCATCTTCGAAGTAGGCTGGAAATTGATGAAGATGAAGAATTTGTCATGGCTCAATCTCTGGATGGTATAAATGAATGGATTACGAAAGAGGTAGAATGACAAAGCTATCATGATTTGCAAGATATTTTGCATTTGTCAATCCAATTCAAGCAACAGATAGAGAAGAAGCAAGCCACTACCAACCGAAACCATACTCTGAGTTCATACACAATGGTTGAAAAGATCAAAGAAGAGAAGTGGGACCCATATAAGGTCATGACACCAGATAGCATGACCAAGGATAAGAACGACAGATAAGGACACATGGCTGATGAATCTCCACAATACATGCTCATACAGGACATAAAAGAATATGAACCAATCGATGGGGCTGAAGAAGAAACCCTCGATGAAGAAATCATGTACCAAAGAATGAAGAGCTCCTTTTTCACTAGCTAAGTTCTAAGTACATTTGTGGAACTAGACGAAAAGACATAACGGGAAAAACTTGTCCACACTCAGTGCTTGATAAAAGACAACGCTTTAAGGTTTGTAAGGGCAGAAGAACCACCCATATACTTAATTTTTAGAGATTGGTTTAAAAGCAATGAAAGAGATTGGTTACGGTTGCACCTGAGACAACATGGGTTCCCCGAAAGAAGGAGTGTAAAGCAATCACCGAAAGGAGATGATCCATTCCACAGTCCAAAGCGTATCAACAGAAACGCCCACCACCTTGGACTACCTGATGGTTACAATTCAAAGACCAATTGTTTGCAATAGGGAGGGAATGATGAGGTTATCAACATCAAGATGAGGAGTCCGAAGCAAGTACCAATAGGAGATGACTCGTACCACAGTCTAGATTGGGTCAACCAATTTTCCTACCACCATGGACTACCTATTGGTTACGATTCAAGGATGAATCACTCATAACAAGGAGGAAATGATGTGGTCCTCGGCAGCGCCATCACACAAAAAGAGGGTTACCCCGATGAGGCGCTAAACCAAGGAACAAAATGAGGAAAACTTTCCCGAAGCCTACTGGCACATGGCCAGATCAGAAGCTCGTGGAACAAGCCGTCAAGGGTAGAAAAAGAAACGTGGGAGTCACATGATAATACTGAGGAATTAACATTGGGCTTATACTATATGGATTTGAAAGGATGGAATATAAACATCTTACCTTATCTCGTCCAACGGATAGGAAAACGCCCAAAGATATCAATATTATTTCAAGTTCTATATTTTCCTCCACCATTGTCATCCAACGGTTTTATCCCAACTCAAAGAAAACCCATGTCGATTTTCTACATTGAATTGGATCGTGATTCGTACCCGAAAACTGAAGGACACATGTGACATTGATAAAGAAAGACAGAAAATAAATATCTCATATTTTATTCCACCAGATTCTCTTCTTTCCTATTCCGAAGATCTCGAATGGCTAGGAAATCTTCCTAAACCGATCATTTCCCACTGGATCATCTACTTTTCTCCATTGAAGATTCTCAATGATTAGGAAATATTCCTAAACAACAAGTAGATAAAGTCGTAAAAATGTATCTATGCAATTTTTTTGTTTTGATATGGAGTTTTTTCCTATATAAAGGACTCCACCTCATTTGTAACAGGTATACTAGAATTTGCAGAGAATAAACTCTTCTGTTTTCTTGATCGTTCATCAAGAACATGATATTTTCAACTTGTTCAGGGAACAATTGAATTCATGGTGTCTTCAAATTGTTAAGGGAATAATTGAAGTCATATCTGACTATATCAAGAGGCTTACACACCTTTTGTGGTATCCATCACTCCACCATAAACACTTCGAAAACCACCATAAATCTCCATCATCCACCGTCAATGGACGACTTTTTGAAGAGTGCTCTTAGGCCAGTGAAGAAATTATTTTTATTCTTATCCATTCAACTAGTTCATCTTCATTTGTTTTAATGTCTTCGATTTCTCCATGAGCAAGTTCTTCAATAATAATTGCATTAACTAAAACAATCTAGGTGGTTTGTTTTTGCATCGACAATTGTTGGTCTTCGGTACTGTCGATATATTTACCCATTGGAAGTATCTTTTGTGACATACCAACCAGAAGATCGTTTAGTCTGTGGATATGCGATGTAACAAACTGGATCCATTTGTGATGTAAGAAAAAATGGCTCGTATGTTGCATATCTTCGCATTGAGTTAACTTTTATGATGTCTAGTTTGTTTATTCTTGTTCTACAACCAATTATTAGATCAAACCAATCACATCGAAATAACATCACTTTTAAGCCGATGTAACCTACAAAATGTCAAATGTTGGTATATAAGTCATTATAATCATAATGGTTTACAAGATATTGATCTCGATGTTCTAGAGTAGTAATAAAATTGAGATATTTCAATTGCAAAATTTTCTTCAAGATCCCGTAAAAATCTAGTTCGTTGGTCGATTCACAATAGCTTTCATCTTTCACACATACACCATAGTTTATAATTGACTTCAATTTTCCATGTTCGTACATGTGAAAGTGGTAACCACATGTAAAATACATTGACCAACTCGTAACTTCACAATCGGTCCCTTAACAAGATCTCACAATCACAATGGGTGATTATCCATTGCAATCTGCATAATTAGTAATATAGCATATATTACTAAGTATTTCGTATAATTATATTAAAAGATCTTTTATTTACATATCGTCTGATCCATATTGAGAAGTATCTTTCTTTAAGTTCTTGAAATTGAGATTCATCGATGTTGATATATGTATTCTTTAATATATCATCAAATATCTTGTAAAATGTTACAAAAATCCTATAAATATTACAAATATTATAGGTATTCACAATTGAATCCATTTATATATATATTTATATTATGTTACCTTTCAAAAGGCTTTCGATACTCACAACTGAGTAAAACAAACGTATGTGTCATGTGCTAGACAAACATATGAGAAGTAATCTTTGCATGAATAAATGACAATCGTGACTTTTTATCATTGTTAACTTTTATTTGTGGATGTCAACGCGCCTTCCGATGTTAGACGCATATCCATCAGAAAATTTCACATCTTATAACCACTTCAATAATTTGTTTTTCTTCACATTCGACAATGTGAATATCAAAAGTAGAGTTTTACCGTTATTAGTTATATGTAACTTATTATATGAGTAATACGCGTTCAAATCTTTGTGCGAGTTAACATTATCCTTCTTCTTTCCTATGATATTCAACAATATATTGATGGTATTATAAAAAATATTCTTCTCTATGTGCATGACATCAAAATGAATGAAACACAATTTTGAAAAGAACAATAGACTTTCATTATTGAATTAATAGTTATAATAATTTTATAATTCCATTATTTTAATTTGAAAATAAATAAAATTCCATTACTTTGAGGGATGGATAAGATCTAGCTTTTGTTTTATCATTTGCAATACAAATAAAAATTTCTTTATATTATTAATAAACTATTTTTTAAAACATATAGAGTTATTAGATTAAATAATATATTTGTTTTGAATAACCAAAAATTTTGCTGAATTTTTAATTATGTTTTCCAGTAAAGTTAAAAAATATTTGATATTTGATTTTAGGTTAAAATTATAATGTTATGTTGGTAATTTGACAATTTTTGGTAATTGTAGAAGTTATATATATATATATATGTGGTATTTTGTAGTTAACAATTACATTTATTTTTACTTTTAAGCATAATAATTTTAATACATTAATTAGTCGTATCCTTTTAATTTTTAAAGAAACAATTGTTTTATAATTACATATTTATATCATTAAAATAATATATAAAATTCAGGATTTTATTTTATATATCACAATCGATATCAACTAATAATTTAATATAATATACAAAAGTAGATTTAAAACTTGAGAAATTGGACTCGAATATTAGATCCAATGGAAAAACATTTAGTCTAGAACTATCAATATCACAATTAAGACCCAAAAAATAGTTTGGCTTGTAAGTATCGAAATTAATATTAACAAAAAATTAACTTCATCGTACAAATCCAAAGTTCAATATGGCATATAATTTTTTAAGCATATTTCAATTCGAGCCCATCATATTTGAATTAACCTCACCAGTATGAGAACTAAGACAATAATTTAGTTTAGACTTGTAAGGATTGAAATTAAATTGACAAATACTTAACCCCATCATACAAATTCTGGGAGATGATATATCAATTAAGAAGGAAAAAAGAATTTAGATTCAAAGACCTCTAATTATCCGATAATGAAATTCAACAATACCCTTTAGTAGAGCTTGAGAAAGTGCTCAAAGAAAAAAATAGTCATTATCAGACTATCTTGGCATGCCGACACCAAATAAAAGCATATTGGATGAAATTGTTAATCTCATGCAGGAAATACGAAAAGAAATAGCATAGAAAACTATTTGTCACCATTAATAAGGAACAACCGAAGATTTTATAGTTATGGAATTAGTTGATCATCAATAATGGATTATTTGTGTGTATGGTCCATGAGGAATGGGTACGACATATCTATATAAGACGATTATTTCGGCTATCAGATCAGAAGGAAGAGTTGTAATACCAGTTGTATCATTGGGTATAACAACACTACTTCTCTCCGGGGGAAACTGTGTATTCTCGCTTCAAAATCTCTCTCTATGAGAATGAAGGATTAACGTGTGACATAAAAAAGTATGCTAACAGATTTTTTTAAAAGGATTTAATTATGGGATGAAGCGTCACTGGCACACCGCCACAAAATTGAAGCATCAGATTAAATATTAAAAGATATAATGTCTCCTATCAATTGGGTATCAGTTGAAAAATATTTTGTTAGGAAAACCATTTAGCGAATTCTTTCTCCAAGCGGGATAACATTCATGTCTGATGGTGCTCTGATAATGATGTTCGGAAATATCAATAAAAAAGAAGGTCTTTGTAATTGGGACACGATTAGTTGTCACTCAATTTGCAACACGATTAGTAAAAACAAAGATTATCACGGAAACCCATGTTGGCAACAAGGTTCTTATGTCAAGAATTATTTTATCCCCAACTAATTTATGTCAACCTTTTATTTCGTGAAAAAGGCAATTTCGTGTAAGATTATTTAATACAATGAAGATATATAAAAGGCAAGGTCAAAGTTTGAAATATATTGGACTTTACCTTCTAAAAAGGTATTCGACCACAATCAATTATATGTTGCGCTATCAGGAGTAAATTTTGCTAACGGTTTGCGAATCTTGGATCCAAATGAAGAATACATACAACCATCTTCCATTACAAACATGGTTTATAAAGAAATATTCATAGGGCTGCAAAATACATCAGACATATTTGAAAAATGAATCCAACATGTTACGAGTGAATATTCAACCTTTCTTTAAAGGTAATTACTATACATATATCAAATACTATCCATTTTACATATTTAATAAATTTATCTCACTCAAACTCTGATCCTGATGTCTCAAATATAATATCATTAAAAACATTTATTCTTTTACATGTTATCTTATATATACTAAAAGGCAAGTTGGGTAAAAAAAATATCTTATGCAGATGTGGCCATTTTTCTGCCGTCCAGATCGTCCGCGGGTTTGATGGACGGCTGTGATCTCCCGGGTTTAGATCCGATTCAGTGCTCCATCCAATAACCCGGTTCACCAGATGCTGTCAACTATTAATTGGTGTTTCACAGAGATTTACGACCGTCCGATGGCTGCAAATGAAGGGCTGGATTTCCTCACCGACCAACTGCAGTGAATCCGGACCGTCCTTACTTTTTAAGGTTTTTACCTCTCTGGTTGTTCTCTTCTGCAACATTTCCCCTTTCTTTTGCCGCCTGCCATGCTTGCTCTCTGTATTCCCTCTCTGGGTTTGTCGCCGACCGTTTCTATGCATGAGTCCGCCGGTTTTTGGTATTTTTTACGGTTCTCTTTGGCTTTGGTTTGTTCTGTTCCAGGCGATTTTGTCTTTTCTTCACCGCCTTCTATGCTTCGCTTCTGCATTTCCTTTCTATGCTATCGTTGTTCTCTTTTCTTCGCCGGCTGACATGCTTCCCTTCTGTATTTTCGCTTTGGTTTTCTGGCCGGCCGTTTCAATGCATTATCGGTTTCGCCGGTTTCCCTTATTTTTATGGTTTTTCCCGGTCTTGGTTTGTTCTATGTTGTTGTTATCCCCTGTTTTTGCGCCGGGTTTGGTAGATTTGCCGATTGTTTTGTCGATGTTGTGCATGTGATTTGTACTCCTATTCATTTTGGTTGTCCCGATTTGTTTCTCATCTGTTAAGGTATTTTCGCGTTTGCATTGGGTCGTGGTCTCTGGGTTTGTCATCCGTAGAAGTCATGGTCTTTCAAATTCAAGTTTTTTCAATCATTTCGTTATTATTTGCCGGCTATTGCTTCATTTTTGCCGGCTATTCCTTCGTTTTTCCGGTTATTGCTTTTAGTTTGGTTGTTTTAGGTTTAGGTTTAGGTTAGCAGTGGCATTTTTGTAATTAAAGTTTAAATATATGTGTAATTTGTCCACCATAGATTTAGGGTAATAATTCAATAATTATTATTATTATTTCTGATAAAATTAATTATGAGTATTATTATGGAATTTCTGTAATTAAAATGTACTTAAATAAGGGCATTATTATGGAGTTTTTGTAGTAAAGCTGTAGTAAATTACAGCTATTATTATGGAAATTTTGTAATTAAAGTGTAATTAATTCGTATATTATTATAAAATATTTGTAATTAAGATGTAATTAATTATCGTTATTATTATGGAATTTATGTAATTAATTATGGGTATTTTTGTAATTGAGCTGTAAATATATATCTAATTTGTCTATTTTTAGTAATTTAATAATTATTAATATTATTTTTAATAAAATTAGTTGTAGTATTATTATGGAATTCCAATTTTTTAAATTTTTTTATTTTTATTATTTGGAATAATGTAATAATTTTTATAATTATTTCACAATTTTGTAAAACGTAAATTTTTAAGTTGTAATTATAAAAAGTTTAAAAAACTTAAAAAATTATTACCATTTTTTTTAAAAAAATTAAAGTGATTTTTACTTAAATTCTTTAAATAAAATTTAAAAATATTTATTTAGATTATTTAGTGTTATTATTAAAATTTTGATTTAAATCTAAAATTATTGTAAATAATATAATGAAGTTCAACATAAAATTAGAAAATATTTTTATAAAATAATACGAAAGTGATGTTTTTTTCTAAAATTTGTAATTGATTTTAAATAATAATGAAGTATGTGAATTATATAATAGATAATTTTAAAAATAGTATTTATTATGCTTTTGCGAAATATAGATCAAATATTTGGATTGTATAACATAACACAAATTCAGATAACATAATTAGAGTAATAATATAATAGAAGGTAAAATAATAACATAAACTACAATAAAGTATTTATATTTCGATTTTATTTAATCTTAACTAATACAATTTTGTCATTTCATTTGCAAACGAAATAATTATTTGGTATGGTATATTTTGCAATGAAAATTAGTAAATGTCAAAGACAAAACATTGATAAAGTGAATATACATATATATACCAAATCTATTATTTAGTTACGAGCAATTGTATATTATCATTTCAAGACAAAAAAATAAAGAAAGACCGCGATTATTTATGTTAGATAATATTGGTAAATATATAACAAAAACAATAAATGTTATATACAAAAAAATATTTAATATTATTTAAAAATATTGTAAAATTATAATTAAAAAATATTTTGTTATCCAGTTATATTAAAATACGTATGTGATTTTAATTATTAAAAAAATATAAAAGATTAATCTTACCTGCGCGAAGCATGGGATCAATACTAGTTTTAGATAAATGAGAACTATTAATGGATCAAATATTATTTTATCCCAAAACAATC
This sequence comes from Gynandropsis gynandra, assembly GCA_036759665.1. Taxonomy (NCBI): domain Eukaryota; kingdom Viridiplantae; phylum Streptophyta; class Magnoliopsida; order Brassicales; family Cleomaceae; genus Gynandropsis; species Gynandropsis gynandra. Next base: position 29,303,885 of record CM071875.1, read on the forward strand.
ACATTCACCTTTCAATATGATATTCATTTTTTTGTTGGCTTTCTATTAACTTGGTAATTCTATAGAATCTCACAAATTATTAAAGGATTATAACAAAATATTTCACGAAGTGTCACAAATTCTTTTATGATTACATATTTTGAAAATTTTCAAAAAAATTATAATTGACATATATAAAATAATATAAATTCAAAATTTTAACATTTCACGCATGACATGAATTGATTTGCTAAAATAATCAAAAAATTAGTTTACTAGTTTAAAAGTATTCAAAAATATATATATAAATCCATTAATCTATATATAATAGATGTAGTATTCTCAAAAACTAGTCACTTTTGAATATGATCAACCAATATTTTAACCATACATATCAATTGGTCAATGGCTTTTGTAGCATGTGTTGGCGTAAAATACACTTTGAGGAGTTGACAGATCATAACTTAGGACTCGGACGTTTTCAATACTAAGTAGAAGGTAGAACCTGCATAGTGAGTAATGAAGCTCAAACTATATCATATTATTTGTAAATATTTAGAAAAAAAAATGATAAAACAAAAATTTTATTAATAGCATGAAATGAAATTATATAATAATTCTTTATCACATAAATATTTTAAAATATATTCAATCAAATATAAAATAATTAGCGGCTTAACCTATCAAGCCTTCCGGTGGAAGAACAAAAATTAGTATTTATTAAATATTGAATGTCGGTTAACTTTGCCTATAAATATGGGCTTAAGCTTATAAAAGAATCATTCAATTTCAGAACAAATTTTAATTCTCTCTCCTCTCTCCCTCTTTCCTCTTTCCACTGTTCAAATCCTTTCATTCTCCACTCACTCTCTTTTGTCTCTATTCTCTCTCTTCTTTTATTTACTAAGGTAAATTTATATATATATATATATATTATACTATAAAGTTATTATATATTATATATTTATGTATGCATATATATTACTTATATGTATATATATCGTTCTTTCTATATATTATACTTATGTTATTATTAAGTATAATTATATTTATATTATTATACATATAATATATATGCTTTATATTTTAATATATTTAGATATATATGTCAATTAATAATTAATTTTCAACACGTTATCAGCACGAGCGTTCTAATTAGTTAAGAAAAATATTATATGTTACATGTATTATTTTTAATTTCAGTTTTTTACTATATCGATTTCCAATCGATTTTGGTTTCGATTTGGATTCGATTTTCAAGTAAAAAAATTATATATAGACCACGTGGAATATATATCCCGGTCATAATATATATTATACTATATGATTCTGCGGGTTCAGCCACCAATCAATAATATTAATAATTTATGAATATTTATCTGTTATTCATTCTTGTTATAAGGATGGCTATGCCACCATTTTTT
>CM071875.1:29309485-29384265 GCA_036759665.1 Gynandropsis gynandra
GAAGCTTATGATTAAACAAAGAGTTGACAATTCGAGGAGGAGTTTTTATGACTGTACTCTTTTTCCCTCATCATGGTTTTTATCCCAATGAGTTTTTTCCATGATAAGGTTTTTAACGAGACAGTTAATAGACATTCAAGGAGGAGTATTAAATATTGAATGTTGGTTAACTTTGCCTATAAATATGGGCTTAAGCTTGTAAAAGAATCATTCAATTTCAGAACAAATTTTAATTCTCTCTCCTTTCTCTCTCTTTCCTCTTTCCATCGTTCAAATCCTTCCATTCTCCACTCACTCTCTTTTGTCTCTATTCTCTCACTTCTTTTATTTACTAAGATAAATTTATGTATATATATTATACTATAAAGTTATTATATATTATATATTTATATATGCATATATATTAATTATATGTATATATATCGTTCTTTCTATATATTATACTTATGTTATTATTAAGTATAATTATATTTATATTATTATACATATAATACATATATTTATATTTTAATATATTTAGATATATATATATGTCAATTAATAATTAATTTTTAACAGTATTGTCAGTGAAAAACGAGTCAATTGGTAGTCTTGTATACATATTGGTTTGGTTAACCGGGAACCAAACCGGAGCCGAATTACGTAACCGTTAGGTAACTCGGAAACCAAACTCACAGGGACACAAGCAAACAAATGCCGAGTCTGTGAATCGGTCTCATATATATATTCAGCCAGCCGCTAAACCCTTCCACTCTCCAGACTAGCGCCTTCCTCTTTCTCGTTTTCGTCCCCTAAGCCATACGATGCAACGGAACCGCGATGGCTCGTGGTTTCGACGCGCTGCTTTGGACGACGGCGGTGTCAGTGGCGGCGGAGGAGGTTCCGGAGGATTCCGTCCTCTTGCGCCGCTTCCTCCTATCTATTCTAATTTCAGTGTCCAAAGTCAACCTAGTATACACCCCTTGTTTCAGTTTCCGGCAGATTTTCAAGGCCCTAACGTCGCCGGATTCACCGGTTTTTCGTTTGGAAACCCTAATTTCTATGGTCAGCAAAATCTGAGCCTCCCTCCTCGGCAAATTCCTAGGATTCATCCTCACCAATTCGGCGGCGGCGATACTGTTTTGCACCAAAGCCATGGACCGAGCTTCTCTTTCACTTCTCAGCCGCCTTCGAACAGTTTAGGTAACGATCGTGGCAGTGGGTCTCAAACCAATGGGGGGAACGTGAACGCTAACGTGTACTCTTCCTTGAAACGAAGACGACAAGAGGAAGGTAAGCGGACTGATGGGGCCATGAAAGATGCGCGTGAACCAACGCGTGCTTCCGGAGAAAGCGCATCTTCGGTAACAGTGCCTCTACCGTTGTTAAACGATGTAGGGACTGGTGATGGTGCTGGGTCTCGAAATCGCGGACTGGAAGGAGCTTTGGAGAATTCTTTCTCGAAACCCAAGCGAAAAGGAGACGTAAAGCGAATTGATAAGGCCGTAAGCGAAGCTCGTAAAGCTATGGCTGCGGCCGGAGAGAACGTATCTTCGACTAGAGTGTCGCAATCGGTTCTGTTGGAGTTAAAGGCCGATTCTTGGCGCTCTTTGGGCATGCAAATGCAGGAAGTTCCTTCTCTTCGTCAGCTTATGACACTTGAAGGCAAGGTACTGTCCGACAAAGTTGATGTCTTGTTTAAGGAGGGCCTTCATATTTGGAGCAAAGCTAAATCCTGAAATAGCTTTCCTTCGTGATCTTGGAACATATCTTCGCAGAGTTCTTAATTCTTATCGGTTTAGAGAAACATAATCAATTAGCGTTCATGTTTTACTCCATTCCTCATATTGTTTTAAATGTAGTCACCCCCTTGCTTCGTTTATTTTGACGTCCTGTAGATAAATGCGTTCATCCACTGCTTTGTTGGCGCTAGAAGGATCGTGACACTGCATGATTTGGAATTGGCAATATGCAAAAGCGAGTTTGTTGATTGTTTTGATGATCTGGATCTGGGACCCTTGCAACAGCATCCACTTGTCTTGCTCTATTTTCCATTCTTGTCAAGTGATACTGGTCCTGTTCAGATTACCAGTGAGGAAATAATATTATTTCTCGATAGCTTTCTGGATACTCATGAGCATGATGATGTTAAGCTTGATGAATTTCTCAATTTTATTGCCAAGAAAAAATCAGTTGTGAGAAAGGAAAATCTTGGCGTTCGTATTCAGAGCTTGGGGTATGTATTTACTTCATTGGTCATCTCTTCAGATACTCAAAATTTTATTATAAGCTTTATCTTTGGGGATATGCAATTATGGTTTAATAAACATTATGTCTTTACTTGGCAAGAAATTTTGATTATTTTTTGCTGAATGTCAGTTTTGAGAGCTGGTTTATGTTTTAGGATGGTCGAATCGTTGGGCCATGCTATTGTCAACTTGGTTTTGTTTTTGCGATTTCTGAGGCATTTGCTGTCCATGAGTGGCAGTAAAATTTTCTAATTGTTGATTTGGTACTAAAATGTCAATGAGATATTGATCTTGCTGTCTTATTTTCTTGTTATGTCTATAAAGGCTCATCTCTTATCTGCTTGTCCAGTGTGGGAATTTATTATGTTTACCATGTGATTTGAAACTGGTTATTCCATGCAATGCCTGCTTTCATCTGTTTTCATTTTTTGATACATTTGATGTGGGTTCTGGGGAAATTTGTTGACTTTGTTCTTCTGGAGTATAACTACATGGTTGATGTGCTTAATGTGGTTGATGTGCTTGCTGAACACATGTCGTTGATGTGCTTAATGTGATTTTATAGGATGTATGTATCATTTATTCGGGATGCCAAGAGACAAGAAGGTGAGACTTTAAAAAACTTATTGAAGGAATTGCACCAGAAGTATCGGACGCTCTCATCAAAGAAACACCAGGAAGATGATAAATCACGTACTGTCTCTGAGCGACTCGAGTCATTTTCTTTTCAGCACAAGGGTTTTTGTGGCAAGCATATAAGATTTGATTCATCAAGTTCAGATGAAGATGATAGTATTGCATATGATGCAAAAAATATCAGTAGTTCTGATCATGTCAGTAGTTGCCCATATCCATCTGTTGCTGAAGAGATGAAACGGCTTGGGTGCTCCTCCAAAAAAAGGAAGGCTGGAGTTCGTAGTCCTAACAAATCTGAATCGTCAAAATCAAGTAGAAGACATCCCTCTAAATTACGGAGGAGACATGTGAAACAAGATGTTTCTAAATCAGCTATTGATAGTGATAATGAGGAGGTTGACCGCACAAATGAGGGTGCTTTCACACTTTCTGATGGGGAATTAAAATTGTTCATTTCAACATGGAAGGATGCATGTAAAGAGCTCAGCATGACTGCGGTAAGTGTGTGCTGTGTGATTTAAGATTGCTCTCAACTCTGGTTTTGAATGAATCTCAATGTGCACTTGATCCTTACTCTGGTTAAGAGGTGATTGGGTGCTTGTATGTTTTTAATACCTTTTTCTTTATGATTTTTCTTTTATGCAGTTTTCTATGTGGATTGTTTATTTGTGTAGGCTGCTGAAAAAATGTTACAGTTTTACTTGGGGGATAACGAAACCGAAGATCGAAGGAAGAAAGCAGAAATTATGTCATCATTTCCATTTGTTGGACTACTAAACGTAACTGTGAGTTAGTGGTCAGATCACTTTGGTTTAAGAGTTTTCTCATGCTTGGTCTGTGTTATTTCCTGATATTCGATTCTCTTTTGACTCTCATTTAAAGAATTTGGTGTGTGATCTCAGTATGTTGTCATTTTGGTCGTGAAACTCATCAAAAAACTAGTTTTTCCTGTTTTTTTTTTTGTTTTCGAAATTGTTGAAGGGAAGCATTGGTTTTGTTCACAAACACATTATATTTGGTGTTTTTTGAAATTTTTGGTAGGCGGTTCACCATATTTGCTTGGGATTGGATTTCTCTTACCTTTGGAATAAGGACAGAGACTGTATTTTAATTTTCTATCTTAGATTTTTTCCTCATTTGTCAATCTTAAGAGAATGAAGGCTGCCTGATGTCTGTAATCAGAAAACTGCCTCCTTAATCCAATCTCTGCTTCTTCATACTTCTGTTTTGCTTTTGTTTTTGCTATTCCTTTCTTTTCTCCCTTGATGGGAATTGTTAATTATTTCGCTATTGAACTGGAAGTCCTTTCAGTTCTGCAATGACCCCAGTGGAGTGAAGTTGCTCGTTTAAAAGTCTGTTTAATACCATTTTTCAACTATTTTTTCTTGTTTTTTTTGTTAAGCATTTCCTTCTGTAAGTTACTTATTCTTCTTTTAAGTCTTTTCCTGGATTTTAATGGTTCAAGCCTCTGTTCTCATGCTGGGACGGTAGGATGCTGTTGCAATGTTCTTGGAGTTGAGTTATGTTGAGGTAGAACCTAAAACTTCCAAACTTCTTAGTTGTTTTGAGGGGCATGGTTCAGTTGCGGATGCTTTGATTCTGTAAATATCCTAATTCAGCTATGCTCTTTGATTCTGCACGTGCAGATTACTATATCATTGTGGCAGGCTGAGAAAGGTTATAAAAACTACAATTGATCCTTTAGAACCTTGTACCCCTCATGCCTTTAATATAGTTTTCTTCTATCAGTGGTGTCAGTTTAACTTAATCAACTGAAACCGTCTATCATCTCCAGGTATTTTGAAAATATTTTCTGCCGATGGTTACAGTCCCTTGTCATACTTCGAGTCATAACTTTCAGATTATGTTTTTCTTTTGCTTTTGAAATGTTTGTATGGGAGTGATTTAAATTGAAGCCTGATTGAGTGAAGTCGTCTTTTTTGAAACTACATGGACCCTAAAATTTATTATCATGAATTTCACGTCATTGTTCTGGAAGTGTGAATTTTTTCTTCAAATTTTGTTTGAGCTCGGTTTTCTTTTTGATGATCCATGCCATTTCTATATTTTGAGCACATTCAATTTCAAACTGTGTGGTGGGGCTGATCCTTGAAGTTATTATTATAGATTTGCCTATTGCACTGTTGCAAAAGTTTGTGCTGGCAATTTATCTATTCCCAAGATTGCTTCTCCTATTTCCCCTTCATTTTATCTGGTGCTTTCTTTACAGGTAAAATCGATGAAACGAGGAATGTGGGATAACATATATGATAATTTACAAAATATCAGCCTAAACGATATGGCTAATCCAGATTATGAAAATGAAACCAATGATATTAAGCCAAATGAAAAACATGAATCAAATAATAGCCAGCATGTTGTGCCTGAAAGACCAAGTGAGTACATATTTTGCTTAATCGTTTCTTCCAATGTCTTCTAGAAGCTTTTGTTTTGCCTGTTTCTTCCTTTTATTTCTTCGTTTTTAAATGTTTTACTGGATCATGTGGATTTTTTTTGGCTTTATGGGAAATGAAAGGCATGAGTTTTAGGGAAGTAGGTGTGAACAATATGTTCTGAGTAACAAAAAGCATTAGGCACTAGTTTTCTACTTATCATTTTCTCTTTGACAAAGTATATATATTTTTCTCTATCCTAGTCCGCACTGTCTAGATTTTGAAAGAAGGATATATTTGAATTAGCAACTGTTGTTTTCGTATGGCTTATCTTGGAAGCCATGCTTGTCTGTCTGTCTATGTGATGAGAGCTGGTTAATTTGATCTTTCAGGTGTCACTGTCGAAGAAATTGTCAAAAGGATGTCCTCGTATTTTGACCGTCAACTTTCTGGAGAGAAGTGCATTGATATTTTTAACAGGCTGCATAATTGCGGGCCATTGTTGGCAGAGCAATATCAAGTACAGGACTTCCAGTCCCTTGGTTGGGGTGGGTTTTTCAGTTTCCTAGAAAAACATTTATCCCTGCTACCCGTTCAGCTTCAGAAGTTTCTTACTAGAGAAATATGTGAAGAGTTTCCACTGGAGGTCCACATGCATGAGAATTTGTTGGCCATCTTATTATCTCAAGCTTCTGAATTTTCAAGTGGTAGTGTTATTTCTAAGCAGACGGTTTCTTCATTGCTTGCTAGACAATTTCCTTCAATCAATTTTAATGTGGTAGAAAAAGACTCCATGGAAAATTTCACTGAAATTATTGGTAAGAACAACATACTTCCAAAATGTGTCCTCTTTTCTGGAACATTGTTAGGAGCTGAAAACTCGTTGGTTTGTGGAGGCAAGCATGCAGAAGAATCCTCATCGGTGGAAACTGATATTGAATCAAAAGCTATTCCTCTCAGTTCTGCTGCATCCAAAGATGCACTTGATGTTTTGCTTAAGGCACCGCTATTATCAGATCTGAACTCTTGGTGCCACTGGGATCTGAGGTTCGCCCCATCCCTTGGTTCTCTTTTAGGGTGGTTGAGCCAGGTTAATTTGAAAGGGCTGCTGTGTCTGGTGACAAGGGATGGTATGGTCATTCGGATAGATCCTTCTGCTACAGTTGATTCATTCTTAGAGGCTGCTCTTCAGGGGTCTGCTTACTGCACTGCTGCACAATTATTGTCACTGATATCGTTGAATGGATGGAAACATCTTCCATTTTCTCTTCTAAAATGCTATGCAAAACGTGCATTTGAAGTTATGTTGAATAACCATTTCGAGGAGATGGAACTAAATTATGATACAAAATCCTTTGTGCCCATGCATGGACCAGCAAAGCTCAGTGGTTCTTTGAAACTGGAAATCAAAGAACAAAAAACTAGAATGGAGAAATCTGGCTATGCTGCCTCGAAGTATTTTCTTGATTGTCTTGGCTATCTACCAGCTGAATTTCGTGGTTTAGCTTCTGATGTTTTGCTTTCTGGCTTCCGATCTGTGATTAAAGATGCACCTGTCAAAGTTTTGTCGGCATGTGAGCAAACGGAACAACGCATCATGCTGCATGATGCTGGATTATTGCTAGGTGTTGTTGAGTGGATCAACGACTACCATTGTTTTTGCTCATCAGATTCCTCAAACTATGAAAGAACGGAAGATGCTTCTTCCATCCCAGATTTAAGTACAGATGTTGGGGAAAAAGATTTTGTGGAACTTCCTCAAACTAAAGAACGACCTATGATCTTATCAGAAAAATCTCGAGAACCTAGTGCGAGAACTGGTAGTGAGGAAGTTTTCATTGATTCTGTCAGCAAGGTTGTCATCCAGGCGGCACCTGAAATTTGTGGTCCCCCAGAATCTGTCATTGATTCAATCAGGCGGGATGAGTTTGGTCTGGATTCAAGTTCTTCCGGTGCAGAGAATAGCATGTTGCAGAAGCAGCATGCTCGCTTGGGAAGAGCTCTCCAATGCTTGTCCCAGGAATTGTATTCTCAGGATTCGCACTTTATCCTTGAACTTGTGAGTTCCCTGTCCCTGTTTTTTTTACGCAACGTTTCAGAATCTGATATCATTGATGGTATTAGTGTTTCATTTGATATCGATATAGTTACTTTCATTTCTAGATAGTGATTCTGGACTGTCGCTTGACTAGCTTTTCAATAGTTTTGTAACTAGTTGGCTTAGAAATTTGTTAGCTAAGCCATGAAATCTTCCTTTCAATTTCCTGAATCTCCCTGTGAGATATGATCTACTTTATTATGGGTTTGTTACTTTTGTTAATGATTTTCCTGGGCAGGAAGTTAGAATAAGTGGCAAGCTAGTGTTTTTTTTTTATCTCGTATGTAGATGTGGTTTTGTTATTAACTTTTGCCTAAGATGAACTATATGATTTACATCATTGCATTGTCAAGTAGATGTTCCCTTATTTGTTATTCTTATGTAATGGGAGAGATTTATAAGTAGTTTTGTATCTTTCATCGCTGATTGACTGTCTTGCTTATTGTTGCTATAGGTTCAAAATGCTGATGACAATAGGTACCCTAAACGTGTGGAACCAACGCTGGCATTCTTTCTCCACAAGACTGGAATTGTTGTTTTAAACAATGAGTGTGGCTTCACCCCTGAAAACATCAGGGCCCTCTGTGATGTTGGTCAATCTACAAAGAAAGGATCTGCTGGATATATAGGGAAGAAAGGCATTGGCTTCAAGTCAGTGTTTCGGGTATGTAAAACATTGTTTGAACTGACAGTTCCGTTGAACACAGAGTCTTTGTTTCCATCAGTTTAGTATGCATTTTTTTTAATGTGATAATCCATCTCACAAAGGATCTTATCCTTTTGAGATATTTTGGAGGTAGACTATTGAAGGTAAGCTTAAATAAGTTTTTGTGGTTTGTGCTATTTGAGAATCCATCAGCTTAGGGTTCCTGGCTACACAATGGGCAATAGGGACCTACTCATCATTTCAACTGTCTTGAGTACCGACACTGTCCACTTGAATGACTTAAATAGGGACCTAATTGTCATTTTGATTCTAGTGAATTCTTCCACAATAATGCTTTCTAACACTTATGTTTGGTCTTGTTTTTCAGGTTTCTGATGCTCCGGAAATCCATTCAAATGGGTTTCATTTCAAGTTTGACATAAGTGAGGGTCAGATAGGATATATCTTGCCCACTGCAGTTCCTCCTTATGATGTTGATTCACTTGATAAGATGTTATCTGGTCATTCTTTTCAGATGACGGATGCAAGATGGAACACTTGCATTGCACTTCCTTTCAGATCTGTTATAAGTGAAAGTTCGTTGGTCAATCATGTTGAGCCTATGTTTTCAGATCTTCATCCTTCTTTATTACTTTTCCTTCATCGTCTCCAGTGCATAGTCTACAGAAACATGCTTGAGGATTCTTTCCTGGTCATGAGGAAAGAGGTTGTGAGTGAACATATCATAAAGGTTTCATGTGGGGAAAGTAGTATGACATGGTTTGTGGAATCTGCAAAACTAAATGCTGCGGATCTTCGTGCTGATGTGCAGAAAACAAAGATTGCAATAGCTTTCAGGCTTGATGAACAAGAAGATGGAACTTACAGATCATGTGTGATTCAAGAACCTGTTTTTGCTTATCTTCCTTTAAGAGCTTATGGTTTGAAATTTATTCTTCAAGGTGATTTTATTCTTACATCATCAAGGGAAGATGTCGATGAGGATAGCCATTGGAATCAGTGGCTGTTGTCAGAATTACCTGATTTATTTGTGGGTGCGCTGAAATCTTTTTGCAGTCTTTCTTCTTTCAGAGAGAAGCTGGGTAAAGCTGTGTCCACGTACATGCAGCTTGTACCACTTTCTGGGGAAGTGCATGGTTTTTTTTCTCGTCTCCCTCGGACCATTATATCAAGACTGAGAACAACAAACTGTTTGCTTCTCGAAGGAGATGACAAAAAATGGGTCCCACCTTGCAAGGTTTTAAGAGGCTGGAATGAAAATGCAAGGGTTCTTTTTAGTGATTGTTTGCTTCAGGAGCATCTCGGTCTGGGGTTTTTGGACAAGGATATAGTTGTGTCGGATACTTTGTCAAGGGCACTGGGCATTGAAGATTATGGACCTAAAACTTTAGTTCAGATTTTGTCTTCCATGAGTCACAAAAAAGATGGACTACGATCAGTGGGCCTTCCTTGGTTATCGTCTTTTCTAACCGAACTTTATATCTTGTTATTCCGTCCATCCGGGCTTGGTATGTTAGAGTTAGGTGTGGATAAGAATCTTATAGAAAGCCTTCAAAAGATCCCATTTATTCCCCTATCAAATGGTATATTCACCTCATTGGATGAGGGTGCAATATGGTTGCACCATGATGCTACTGAGTTTGGTGGTGGCGATGGTTTTGAGACCTTTCCTATGTTATATGCAAATCTGCGAACTGTAGACCATTCCCTTTTGTCGTCTTCCGGTGATAATTCTGCTGTGGATAATCTTGTGAACATGCTTTGTGCAATTGGTGTCCAGAGGTTGTCAGCTCATGAAATCATCAAAGTGCATATACTACCAGCCTTTGATGATAGGAGTAGGGATACATCTGACCTTTTGATGGTGGATTATTTATGCTTTGTGATGACACATCTACAATCTGGCTGTCATGTTTGTCATTATGAAAGGAACTACATTATTTCTGAGTTAAGAAATAAAGCTCTGATACTGACAAATTATGGTTTGAGACGGCCGACTGAGGTGTTTATTCATTTTAGTGAGGAATTCGGAAACCGGGTAAATATGAAGAGGCTTACAAAAGATTTAGATATATTGTGGCATGAGGTTGACGGTGCCTATTTGAAGCATCCGGCATTAAAATCTCATGATTCTGGATTGAAGAAGTGGAGGGAATTTTTCCAAGAAATCGGTATAACAGATTTTGTGAAAGTGGTTAGCCTTGAAAAGAGAATTGGTGAATTATTTTCTGCTGGAAATGGGGAAAAGCAAGATACAAACTCATTAGCTCCAGAATTAGCTGTTAGAGACTGGGAATCTCCTGAACTAGTTGATATCTTATCTCTCTTGCAGAAATGTAATGACCATGAAGGTTGCAAGTATCTCTTGGAAGTTCTTGATACGCTCTGGGATGATTGCTACCATGACAAAGCTACCATTAATTTAGTAACTTCTGGTCTTACCAAATCATCAAAATCTTCATTTATGAGGATTGTTTGTGATACACAATGGGTAGTTTCAAGCATGGACTATAGGTTTCATTGCCCAAGAGACCTATTTCATGACTGTGATGAAGTACGGTCAATGCTTGGCATGGCAGCCCCTTTTGCAGTTCCGAAGGTATAGGTTCTTTCTCATAATTGTTGAAGTCTTCACTTCTTCCATGGGTTGAACTTGTCAAAGTCAAATAGATTATCTTGCATAGGGTTTTTGGTTAAAGTGTGGGCGGTTAGGATGGAGTCTCTAATTTCTGAAAACTTATAATAAACGTTATTGGTACCCTATGGATCTCGTGATGGGTATTCTATGTTTGTAACATTCTTTTTTCCTTTTCTTTTCCTTTCATTTATTGTGAAAATAGGTGACTAGTACCAAGTTGTTGAATGATATCGGCTTTAAGACTAAAGTCTGTCTTGATGATGCTTTGGAAATTCTCGAAGCTTGGGTGCAGTGTGGGAACCCTTTCAAAGCCAGGTATTAATCCCTCATTAACTCTTATCATTTTAGCAATAATGCCCATGAATTGTTGTAGAGTGATTGAGTGGCCATAGTTTTCCTATGTGTTCTTCAACATTGTCACAAAGAAGGAAGTTCATGTCTAAACAAATAGAAGGGAACTGATTAGTGTTGTACAATGCATAATTAATGATCAAGTATATCTTGAACAGAAACAATTCTCCGTCTTTTCGTTCTATTACATTGTCATGAAGATGAAAATTTATATTGTTTACAGCTGAAATATGATATTTGCTTGAGGTGTGGTTCTTGCATTAAACTGCAAGTTTCACTGTGATGGCAAGAGAGTTAAGTTTCCGTAATTTCATTAATGACTAATATAAAGTATGAGCAAAGATTATTTGGCCAATACTGAACTTAGATTGAACTACAGTATTGTACTCAATCGGTGGTTTTCCACTCGTGAAATGTGGAACAAATCCAAATTTTGCAAACCTGTTGTTTGAACCCTTATAATCTTCCCTATGTGGTTTCTATTGGTGCTTAAACTGTGGTCTTCAATCTTGCAGCATATCTCAAATTACAAGAATTTACAAATTTCTATGGAATGAAATGGCTGAATCGAAACAGAAAATCACAAAGAAATTCTGCGCTATGCCATCCATTTTTGTTCCAAATGAAAATGGCAGCAGGCAGAGTGATTTGATTTCTGGATCATTTTTGCCACTTGAAGACGTGTTCTGGAGAGATTCCGCTGGCATTTTCGACCAGATAAAACAGAACGATTCCCAGATTGACACTGTTGTGGATGCATTTGCTAGGAAAACAATGTGCAATATTTATCCAGGCCTCCATGATTTTTTTGTGAACGGATGTGGAGTACCGGAGACACCATCTTTTCATGAATACCTCAAAATTCTGGAGCAGTTGTCACAGAATGTGTCACCTTCATGTGCTGCGAAGACTGTAAGTTAATGGCTAAGTTAAATAATTGCCCTTCTCGTTAATCGTTTATTGATTTCGCTCTTGATAAATCAGTGCGTTCATTATATGTCCAGGCCTTCAAAATTTTCCTGAAATGGAGTGATGATCTGAAATCTGAAAAAGCTTCTGAAGACATTCATCAATTCAGAGAAAGACTTCTGAAACTTGAATATACAGTTCTTCCTACGGAGCAGGATAATTGGGTTTCCTTGCACTCCTCATTCGGTCTCGTATGTTGGTGCAATGACGAAAAGTTAAAGAAGAGATTTAAAAACAAGGATAATATTCAGTTCTTATACTTTGGGGAACTTGCTGATGAAGAACGACAAATGATTCAAACCAAATTGTCCGCCCTAATGGACAGCTTAGGCATTCCAAGTATTTCTAAGGTAATGAATTCTTCTCGATGCACTGGAATATATTGGACGCATAAGCACTTGGATACTCAGGTCTCAATTCTTGATCGCACATGGGCTTGAGCTAAAATCATCCAGAAGTTCTTCCATTAACATCATTTTGTGGGGTTTAACATTTGATGGAGGAAAATCGTAGAGGTTTTTACATTTTTTTTTTCAATGTTTCTTCAGGTGGTAAAGCGTGAAGCCAAATATGAAGGTCTGCAAGATAACAGCCGAATATTGTTGCTTGTGAACTGGGCTCTGCCTTATGCTCAGCGCTATTTTTACACTCTGCATCATGAAAAGTATGTCCATCATGAGAAGACAGTTTATCATAGAGTAAAGCATCTGAAAGTCTTTGTGGTCGAAAAGTTGTGCTACAAGAATGTCATACCGCAATATGGCATCAGCGCTAAGAAGAAGTTAACGTGCAGCTGTCTTCTGCAGGTATGTGTTCATGTTTTTTTTTTGTAATGTTCTGTTCTGTTGTACTTTGCGCTTCAATGGTGGCTCTGATTACTCACTGTTTCAACGTTACAAGAACTTTGCTTCTTCACTGACCACACATCGAGGAGCAATAATCCCTCTTGTTAATAACTTCACTGTGATAGTGATCAGATACACACCTGAAATTTTTTGTGAAATATCTCTTCTTAGATCTTTGATGACGGCACCTAGAGTTGTCTAATTGTGTTCTCTACTCTGATAAACGTTTGTGTTTGAATTTGGTTTCCTCAGGATAATGCTCTGTACACAACACCAGATCTGGATTCCCATTCCTTGTTCATGGAACTGTCCCGTTTGCTTTTCGATGGTGCTCCTGATCTTCATCTGGCGAATTTCCTTCACATGATTAAAACAATGGCAGAATCAGGTCTGAGTGAGGAGCAAATGGAAGCATTCATTTCAAGCAGTCAAAAGATTCAGATGATTCCTGAGGGTGAGCACGTCTGGTTCCTGAAATCTGCTAAGAAAGCCAAGAAGAAAGCTGGAAAATTGAGTTGGCTACCTTCAACAAGCAAACCCGGAAATGGTTCTAATGACGCCCGTGTTGACGATAAATACAATCTTCCTAGGGACATAGAAGAAGGGGACGTAACGGATGTGCAAGAGGCTCATAAGGAAGAGATTGCGATTCACATCACGGACACAAGCATGGTAGCTGGAGTCGATGGTTGTTCAGACTCGACTTTACAAATTAAGCCAAGCCTGTCACATCCTACGTCAAGGACTTCGGCTATTCCTTTAAACCCAAATATTTTGCATGAAAGCATGAATCCTGGTTGTTCAGACTTCAACGAGAGAGATCAGCTTCATACTGGAACCCCATGGGCTGCTCAGGCACTGCAGACTGGGAGACTGGGTGAAGCAATTGCATATAGATACTTTGTAGAGAAACTCGGCCGTGAGGCTTTGGTGAAATGGGTTAATGAACACAACGAAACTGGGTTACCGTATGACATTGTCATAGAGGGACGAGGGGGGAAAAAGGAGTACGTTGAGGTGAAAGCAACAGTTTCGGCGCGTAAAGACTGGTTCAATTTGTCAGTGAGGGAATGGCAGTTTGCGTACGAGAAAGGAGAGAACTTCATAGTTGCACATGTTTTGGTGGGCAACACAAACGCCATACTGACACAGCATAGGAATCCGGTGAAGCTATGCCAAGAAGGAACACTGAGGTTGTTGATGCTCATGCCTAAGCAGCGTAACGAGGTTTTCGTTCCGCCCTAAGCAATCGAAGCAAAGGAGGGTCTGAAAAATCGACATAAGCATCGGCTTTTTTAGGGTCTGAAAATCGACATAAGCATCGGCTTTTTCTCCTCCCGTTGAGAAGCAAAGGATGGTCTGAGACATGAATGAACCAACAGACTCATGTCTCGTTTCACTCGCATTCTTTATAAGGTAGTGATGATACAGTGATTTACAATATTAAGTTATTAACCCACTTTGATTTTGTTCAATTTGCTTTAGTTGATTTTAATTTATTAATCAATCCTATCCAAAATCATTAAAACAAGAAGTCAAAGGCCTGTTATTCACCTTTAGTTTTAATTCCCTTTAATTATGAATTTTAATTTCTTTGTCCTTCATCATTTAATTTTAGTTAATTCTCGTTAACTTTATAAATACAATATATTTTCTATTTTGTTAAAATTTAACTTCATTTAATTTAAATTAACTCTAACTAATCAAAATTTTAAATTCCATCTAAATTTTCCAAAATCCCAAATCCAAAGTATTTTCAAGGTAAACTGTTTATTCTCCTCGAAAAGCCTTTTTAGTTTGATTTCTTTTTCGATTTTGACACTTGTCTGATTATCTTAACGATTTTTAGTCATAATTATATTTGCATAAAATTCATTCATTAATTAATCGTTAAAATTTTTGTTAAGTTCACTATTCCAATTCAAAACCTAAAAGTCCACCAAATTTTGATCTGCAATCCATCCAATTTTTTGTTTTGTTTTGACCCGTTTTTGACCTCGATGCATTTTGAAATGTTATTTTAGACAATTAGATGTTATTATGAAATAATTATTATCTGAATGTCTTTTGAGATTCTAAACTCTTCGTATTTTGTCCATCATTAATCCTATGTGATTATGACAATTCTATCTATTTATCTACATTGTTTTGTCTCTTCATCTATCCTTGTAAGCCTATAAATAGAGGCAACTTCATTTGTAAATATACACTTGAGAATCATTCTTCAATAAGAATTATCTCCTCCTCTCTCCTGCTCTCTTCTCTTAATATTGTTCTATTTCTTTTACAATACGTTATCAGCACGAAGCTCTGTTTTCCTTTCAATCTTTCGAGATTTTGGAATATGAATCAATTGAAGATCCAAGATAAAGATTTATGTCTCGCAGACAGTGCTACTACACATACCATTCTAAAAGAAAAGAAATATTTTTCAAACTTAAGAAATGATAAAGCATATGTCAATACCATATCAGGATGTGCAAAAATTGTTGAGGGCTCCGGAAGAGCAATTTTTGCGATGCCAAATGGCACAAAGTTTATCATTTACAATGCCTTGTACTCTCCAAAGTCTTCAAAAAATTTGTTAAGTTTCAAGGATATTCGTATTAATGGATATCACATTGAAACTATGAATGAAAAAGGCATTGAGTATCTTTGTATTACCTCAACTATAATGGGTAAAAGGTGTGTGTTAGAAAAGTTACATGCTTTATCATCTGGTTTATATTACACATCTATTGAGATGATTGAAGCATATAATACAGTAAACCCGAAGTTTACTGATGTTGTAAATCATTTCAAAGTTTGGCACGACCGGTTAGGCCATCCCGGTTCAACGATGATGCGAAAAATTATTGAAAATTCATGTGGTCATTCATTGAAAAACCAGAAGATTTTTCAAACCAATGAATTTTCTTGCGTTGATTGCTCAAAGGGAAAACTAATAACAAGACCCTCTTCAGCAAAAATAAGAAATGAATCATTATCATTTCTAGAAAGAATTCACGGTGATATATGTGGCCCGATTCATCCACCGTGTGGATCATTTCGATATTTCATGGTATTAATTGATGCTTCAACAAGATGGTCACACGTGTGCTTATTATCATCTCGTAATTTGGCTTTTGCGAGATTACTTGCACAAATAATACGATTACGGGCACATTTTCCTGATCATCCGATTAAAACAATTCGTCTTGATAATGCCGGTGAATTCATGTCTCAGTCTTTTGTGACTTATTGTATGTCGATTGGTATACGAGTAGAACATCCTGTAGCATATGTTCATACTCAAAATGGTCTAGCAGAATCATTTATAAAACGAATTCAATGGATTGCAAGACCAATACTTATGAAATCCAATCTTCCCATTTGGGCTTGGGGTCATGCTGTTTTACATGCAGCACAACTTATACGCATTCGGCCAACTAGTTATCATGATAATTCCCCTTTGCAATTGGTTTATGGTCAGGAACCAAATATTTCTCATTTGAGGATTTTCGGATGTGCGGTATATGTCCCAATTAATCCACCACAACGAACAAAAATGGGACCTCAAAGGAGAATGGGAATATATGTTGGGTATGAATCTCCGTCAATAATAAAATATATTGAACCAATGACTGGAGATATTTTCACTGCAAGATTTGCAGATTGTCATTTTGATGAATCATTATTCCCAACATTAGGGGAAAGTAACAAACATTTGGAGAAAGAGATATCATGGAATGTATCATCACTGACAAATTTAGATCCTCGAACAAAAGAAAGTGATTTAGAAGTTCAAAGGATAATCCATTTACAAGGTATTGCGAATCAATTGCCAGACGCATTCGCTGACCCAAAAAAAAAGTCACAAAATCTCATATTCCAGCTGTGAATGCTCCAATTAAAATACATGTCCCAGAAGGACAACCTATAATTGCTAGTGAGTCTAAGGTGCGCATGAAGCGTGGTAGACCACTTGGTTCCAAAGATAAACTTCCTCGAAAAAGAAAAGGAGCAACTAATCTTGATGGTCAAAATGATGACGTATCTCCAGAAGAGATCATTGATATGGTTAATGATGAAAGTAATCAGGTACCTGAAACCAATGAAAATGAAGAGATCTCAATTAACTACATCAATACAGGAAGAAGATGGAACCGAAAAGAAATAATTGTCGACAATATTTTTGTTGAAAATATAGCGCGCGATATAATAAATGAAAACGAGGATCATGAACCTACCTCTATAGAGGAATGTAGAAATAGAAATGATTGGCCAATGTGGAAAGAGGCAATCAAGTCTGAATTAGACTCTATTAAAAGGAGAGGAGTTTTTGGACCAATTGTCCAAACACCAGAAGGAATCAAACCAATTGGAAATAAATGGGTATTTCTACGAAAGAAAAATGAACAAAATGAGATCATTAGATATAAAGCAAGACTTGTTGCTCAAGGTTTTACCCAAATTCCTGGTGTTGATTATGAACAAACATATTCGCCTGTGGTGGATGCAATAACGCTTCGATACTTGATAAGTCTGGCAATGACCGAAAGACTTGAAATGCGCCTCATGGATGTGGTCACGGCTTATTTGTATGGCTCGTTAGACCATGATATATATATGAAAATCCCTGATGGATTTAAAATGCCAGAAGCATGTAATAATTCTCGAGAAATATACTCTGTTAAATTAAACAAAGCGTTGTATGGGCTAAAACAATCTGGACGGATGTGGTATAATCGTCTTAGTGAATATTTGATAAAAGAAGGATATAAAAATGATCCTATATGCCCATGTGTATTCATAAAAGGATCAAAATCAAAGTTTGTTATAATTGCGGTTTATGTTGATGATTTAAATGTGATTGGAACTCCTGAAGAGTTATCACAAGCTATGCAATGCTTAAAGAAAGAGTTTGAGATGAAAGACCTTGGAAAAACAAAATTTTGTTTAGGTCTTCAAATTGAGCATCTGGAAGATGGAATATTTTTGCATCAATCATCCTATATAGAAAAAGTACTTAAAAGGTTTTACATGGATAAAGCGCACCCTTTAAGTACTCCTATGGTAGTAAGGTCATTAGACATTAATAAAGATGTCTTTAGACCACGTGAGGAAAATGAAGAATTACTTGGTCCTGAAGTACCATATCTTAGTGCTATTGGAGCACTAATGTATCTTGCTAATAATACACGTCCTGATATATCTTTTGCAATAAGTTTATTGGCAAGATATAGTTCCTCGCCAACTCGAAGACACTGGAATGGTATAAAACATATCTTTAGATATCTTCGAGGGACCACAGATATGGGCTTATATTATAATAACTTATCAAAACCAAATTTAGTTGGTTATGCAGATGCTGGATATTTGTCAGATCCTCATAAAGCCCGATCTCAATCTGGGTATGTATTTACTTGTGGGGGAACCGCAATTTCATGGCGTTCTATAAAACAAACATTGGTAGCCACTTCAACAAATCATGCAGAGTTATTAGCTATTCATGAGGCAAGTCGTGAATGCGTTTGGTTGAGATCATTATCTCAATATATTAGGGAGTCATGTGGTCTCCCAATTGATAAAAATATCCCTACAATATTGTTTGAGGATAATACTGCATGCATAGCTCAATTAAAGGATGGTTACATTAAGGGTGACAAAACAAAACATATTTCACCTAAATTTTTCTTTACCCATGATCTTCAACAAAATGGTGAGATAGATGTTCAACAAATAAAGTCTAGTGAGAATCCAGCTGATTTATTCACTAAGGCATTACCTTCGAGATCATTTGAGAAGATGGTTTCTTTAATTGGAATGCGTCGTTTGAAAGATATAAAATAATGATCTTATCAGGGGGAGAAAAGATATGTGTTGCACTCTTTTTCCCTTTTACTAAGTTTTTCCTATTAGGTTTTCTTAATAAAGGTTTTTAACGAGGCAACATATCTATTCCATATCATTAAGGATATGTATTCTTTACTAGGGTTTTTCTCTACGGGTTTTACCTAGTAAATTTTTAATAAAGCATATTCCAATTACTCAATAGACATTCAAGGGGGAGTATTATAAAATAATAATATTATGTGAATGTCTTTTGAGTTTTCCAACTCTTCATATTCTCTATTTACTCTCCCACTTTATTTCTATTTAATTCTATGAATTATGACTACCTTATCTCTTAATCTATTTGTTTGTCTCTTCATCTATCCTTGTAAGCCTATAAATAGAGGCAACTTCATTTGTAAATATACACTTGAGAATCATTCTTCAATAAGAATTATCTCCTCCTCTCTCCTGCTCTCTTCTCTTAATATTGTTCTATTTCTTTTACAATAGATGTAAATTTATTACAAATATAAACATTTTGGATAATTACGTTAAAATCAAATTAATTTGATCAAAAATTGATTTCGAGTAAAAAAAAATGGATTCGATTTTGTTAATTGCGTCAAAATCAGATCAAAATCGAGTTAATCAAATCAGTTTAATTAGCTTTGAATCATAAATTTAATTGAGTTAGGTAATCCCGTCAAAATCGAGTCAATAAAAAATCCTATTAATGCAATTTTGATCCGATTTTGACACAATAAACTAGTTCAAATCCAATTTTGAATCAAAATTATATGTGTTTGTAAACTTTGTATCAAAATTATATTGTTAAAATTATATAGGAACCTTTGTTAGTATAAATCTTTTTGTATATAAAAAAATTTAGTATATAAAAAACTTAAAATTCACAACAACTTAAATATTTCCAATTTAAATTTAAATTTTAGTATATCTCGTCGCGTTGGAAGAGACGGTAACACGAGATCTTGTTCTAATTCGGTGGAAAGTGCTAATGGTCCATCTCCTCCGCAACAAATGTGACAATGTGATTCAGGATATTCGGATTTTATGAATCCGAATTTACTCCCAAACATTGGATTGACACAATATATGTCGTTTCCATATCATCAATAGATGTCACCACCGGTCGAGCCAACGATGGATCACGAGCCAACGATGTCTCAAATGCATCACGAACCATCGGTGGGAGAAATAATATCAATAGATGAGGATAGGCGTAAACTTTCTTGTTTAGACCCGAGTTGTGAAAATGACACACAATGGTATGTATCACTAAATTCAAATTTAAATTTGTAAATAGTTAATTAAATGTCAATTTATCTTGATTTTGATTTATAGGTTTGATTATGATGAGTTTTCTCATCATATAACTAAGACAATAAAAACTAAATTACGACCGTTCATGTTATAATTGGACACGGAATGACCCCAATTTAAGGAACAATGGTGGAAATCGTTTGTGGTATGTTTTTAATAATATTTATTTTCATTAAATTCCAAATAATAGTTTGAATAAAATAATCATTTACTTCTTTCTGCAAAAATTTTATTGGAATCCCGAGATTACCGATCTAATAAAGTCCAAATTTGAATGGGTTACGAGATTTCGTCTTAAAGTTCTCGTAAACGGTTGAAAAAAAATAGATCGAGAGAAGAAAGGGAAACATGTTTGGATGGCGAATAATGTATGAGAAAAAATATGCGCTTATTGTGATGATCCCAGATTTAAGCAAAGGTGAAAGCTGTAAATAAATTCTTGGATCATTAGTTTGAACCTCTACAATGTTTAAGCGATCAAACTGCTACGATCTTAAGATGGTATATGACCAATGATTCACTTATCTTTTATGTAGTGTCACGGCACACGATCTTAATGATATCATCAAGGTTCGACTCTAAAGGTAACCCTATGTTTTAACAATTTGGTCATCATAGATGAGTATCATATTTATATCTTTCTATGTTATTTTTTGTTTCCCAAACTAATCCCGATGTCAATCATTCAAAAGGTCGATTGGTTTCTCATAATCTTTACTACACATGGATCCTTCACATGGAATCTGCATATTCCATTGTGTTGTTCATCATTCATCAAATATCAATAACTGATTATTTCAGTTTGCATGGATATTCGAAAACAAATAGTTTCACCCCCAAAAATCCTCGAAAAAGTGCCTATGTTTGGCAGTGTTTGTAGATGTCGAAAATTTAAAATGATTTTCAGGAGAAAGATTATAAGACCCTAATATTTCCTACTCCAAAGAGTTGTGGTAGGAGTATAATGGGTATGTGGTCTTGGTGTTGGTCGTTGGTTTAGGGTGTTATTAAGTTTCGAAGTCTATTTTTTATCGTAGTTTCGTGTTTTATGGTTGACGGCGAAGTTTGTAATAGATTGTATGACACTTCTCATGTTTTGATTGGAATCAAACTGTTACGATATTAGTTTATTGTATACTTCTCGTTGAGCAACTGATAATTTCAATGTGATTGAAGTTTTGTTTTGTATTTCTTAAATTATGTAGAGAAAAGCAAAGTTTATTTGTCTCTGTTAATGTGATATGTCTCGGTTTCTCTTCAGCGATAAATATGGTCAGAGATAGATTAGATGATGTGTACTATGTCATTGAAGACAAGGGTGAGATAAAGGAGAAATAATGTTTATAAACTATCATATTGATGTATCTGCTAGTAGTTACGATCTTTTAGATGATGGTCTAGTTGTTGTTTATGTTTATTTTCCATTTAAGGATGAGAAGCCTCAACTGATAATTGTTGGAAAAAATTCTTATGATTCATTCACTGTCAAGAATATGATAGACTCTATGGACCTATGGACCAAAATTTATGCCACAAGCTCTGATGACTCTTTTACACTCTGAAACCTGAAACCGGCATAAAAATACAGACTCAAAAGACACATGACAATAAATAATGTTGATTAAAGATCACTACCAAAAAAACATGTCATTTCCAACTCCCAAATCCATTGCATTTTGCAACGATATTTCAACGGACATAATCCATTGAAAATTATCTAGGGATTGCAACGGATAGGATCGTTGGAATTTACAACGAATTCTTGTTAAAAATAGTAACAGATGAACATTGCAAGTTTCAACGGGTATTCCTTGCAAATATGGCTTAGAAACGAACGAGTATCAGTTGAAATTTTTTGCAGAAATTACCAACGACACCCTTTGATTTTTAACGGGAAAAGTTAAAAGATTCTAACGGATACTCATTGATAATGT
Source organism: Gynandropsis gynandra (assembly GCA_036759665.1). Classification (NCBI taxonomy): domain Eukaryota; kingdom Viridiplantae; phylum Streptophyta; class Magnoliopsida; order Brassicales; family Cleomaceae; genus Gynandropsis; species Gynandropsis gynandra. Next base: position 29,331,403 of record CM071875.1, read on the forward strand.
TGTTATTTTAACAATAGAGATCCGTTGATAAATTGATGAATTTAAAACATGCAAATAAAAAACTATTTTTTATATATGTAAAAAATTTAAAACCGAATCGGCTACATATCATCAAAATCGGCATCGTCGTCTTCGTCACCATCTTCTCTAACGCCTTGGGAAGGGGTTATGTAAGAGTCTATGATCGGTTCTTGTCTCGATGTTATTTCCTTCATAGGTGGAAATGGCTCATACGCTTCACCGATCTTCAACTTGATGATGCTCTCTGTATGACGCATATGCGCTGGCATTTCTCAAAGTGTAACCTCGAGCTACTCGATGTTTCGTTCTCGCGCGTACTTCTTTTGGACCGTGGGGGTATCGTCGTTATGTAATAAATTGATATATTAACTATAATATCTTTTTGTAAAGAACACAAACTGTATAGACGTCCCTTATACGACCTAACATACTGGAATATCAAACAAATTAAAGTTAATATATCAATTTAAAAAATTTTATATAATGAATTATTAACGTTATTTACCTCTAAATAATTTTTTTTCTTTTGTAAAGGACTTAATTCATCAAGAGATGAACCGATGGCTTGTGATTATTGTATGATCTTATCCGTCATAGCTTTCACCAGCTTGGGTTCTTCGACTTCTTCCCCGACGACACACTTTTTCTTCACATGAGTCTCAACAAATAAGCTCAAGAAGAATCGATTCTCTTCTCATCCTCTGCATCTGTAACATCAAAATAATATAGATAAAAAAATTTACAGAAAAATAAAATTTAAATTATAAGAAACATTTCTTACCACTCTTTCTTTCTTTCTTTTAGGGAACGACTTCGCTTCCGAGGTATGACGATGTGGACCATCGCAGGGAACTTTTTCATTGTGTAGATACTTTTTGGTCTTTTTGCTTTTTGCCTTGAAGTCCTCGAACTCTCAATGTTAGACGAGATGGTTGAAAACCTCATCCGTTATCCATGTCGGGTGGGTGTTTCTTGTTGTAACTGATACGCTTGGCGTTGTTCATCATCAAGAATGACTGAGCATCCAAAAGATACAGCTGCACGATGTGTCCTTTCGTCATCTATATGAGCGCGAAAAAATTAAATGTAAAGCAATTAATCTATTACATAAATTCAATAATGAAATTAAATTAAATCTTACATTGTATCACTTGCAATAAAAGTACACCACCATCGATGGTGTATCACTTCTAGTATCACTTGCAAGGAATTGTACAACCAACCTTACAAAGAACTTCTGAAGATGTTGTTGTTTGCGTATTTAATAACATCATTCATATCAAATCTACGCGTGCAAACGAAATCATTTGATGATTTTAAAAAGTAGTATAAATATATATATGTGTAAATGAATAGTATTTTATCATAGCGTCCGATTAGGACATTCAGGACCGATGATGGAAACATTTGGACACTCGTCGAAGGTATCGATCAAAGCATCAAAATCCACCATATCGTCTTCTTCATAAAAGATCGTTGATGTCGATATATGTGATGGACACTGATATAATGGGGGAGGGAGTGATGGCGGGGCTCATGCAAAACTCGCAAACAATCCATCCTGACCGATAAATCATCGAAGTCTCATTGTATTTAGAGGTTTATGGTTAGTGTTAGAGAAAATTTTTCATTTTGATTTTGAGATTTTGTTGCAAATGGAATTGTTCTACGGATTAAATACCTAAATTTCCAGAGGATGTTCGGTAGAAATTATGACCAATTAACGGGCGTCATTAATTGACAGTGGAGTTTCCAACGAGAATCCGCTGCAAATTCCAATGTCCATTGGAAATTATATTTTCGAGGAAATGGACGTAATAAATGGTTATACGTCTTCTTTTCAACGAGCATCCGTTTAAATTTTCAACGATGCACATCAGAATTCATTTTTCCGATGGGACGAGCTACCTAAGTGAAGCATAAATCATCATTGCCTATTCTAATGGATGCTTCTTGAAAGAAGCCAATGGATACCCGTTGGAAAGGACTAACGGATACCCGTTAGAATCTTCCAATGGATGATCGTTGATATCGTCTCATTGTTTCCAATGGTTATTCTTTGGAAATACCAACTGATGCTCGTTTAAAAAGGAAAATTAGGAAATTTTTTAAGTGTTGAACATATTTACTATGATTCAACATGTGTCCGTTGCAATTTCCAATGTATGTCCGTTGAAATTGAATACATGATTTAAAAAAAAAACTAAGTTACAAAATTTTTTATATTATAATTACATAATTCATATATTTTCTTCCGTTGATTCTTCAATTGGTGAGTCTTCCTATAATAGTGCATGAATTCGTCTCCATGTTCATCTTCTGCATCTTTTGGTTTAACGTTTTTATAATCGCAATTTATTCGCCATATGTGTCGATCCTTGCAAGAATCTCTTTAGTATTGTCAGTATCAATTAACCGTATTGGCTCAAGGTGATCAGTTTGCAATGGATATTATTTTTATTTTTGTGTTTATAATGACACACGGTTTGATCTTAACTACGACCCACCATTCCTCTCTTCGATGTTTTATTGTTGTTGGATAGTTCACATAACATATCTGATATGCCTGATCTGATGTGATGAATGGATCAAACTTTGCATATTGTCTTGTCAGTTTGATGTTAATTCCTTCCCATCGATTTTTTTCTTGTACCACGTTCTATGGTTGGATCGAACCACTAACATTTGAAATACATTACCTGCAATCCAACGAGAACATTATATTCGACCTATAGGATTTGGTGCAAAATGTCATAGAAATTATCATTCTCTATTTCACTATTAATGTAAACATCGTAATTGAATACGTGTCTATATTTTTCCTACTCGTAACTGTGGAATTTGTATCCTTAGTAAATATAATTGGCCAACAGAATACATTTCTTACAGGATCGTTAGCCAAATCTCGTAATCAAGTAAGGTGTCTCACATCACAACGTTTAACCTATATAATATAAAAAATGGATGATTACTTATAACATATAGTATTTTAAGTATATATATGAAAGTACGTGTACTTACGTAATCTCTCAACCATGAGGTATAATGTTGAACTTTAATTTTTTTGAGCTCATCTGCATTTAGACGAAGATATGTACCCATTACTTATTTATCAAAGATCTTGTAATGTAAACATATATGTTAACATATATATATGTATGTTTGTAAATTAAAAGACCGATTCTCATTGTTTTGTATCTTTCCAGAGGTATTAGCTCTTGACAATGTAATAATATATATGTTTGGACGTGATTATACTCCTTTGTCGTTAGCCAATATTCCTCAGATTTTCCTTCCATACGTCTAATCAGTGTAAAGATATCAGGAATTGCATCAAATCTAGGATTATATCGGTATAAATAGTTTGTGTGATCTTCTTTGATCTTCTCTGTTTCGAAGGAATACGCGACTCGAAGTAAAATATGTCAAAATATGTGATTTCTTCCGACAAGTATTGTTTAACAATAGATCTTCTATGTTTTGTCAGAATTTATTTTTTTCCTTTTTCTTTAGATGAAAGAACCTTTCGAATGAATACATCCACCTGAATTGAACTGGGCTACCGAGTATTGCCTCGTTTGGTAAATGTATTGGGAAATATTCCATGATATCGAAGAAGGAAGGCAAGAAAACTCTATTAGACGAGCATAATACCCAAAAAATATTGTTTTTCAATAACTCCAAATCATCACTTTTTAAATTTCTTGAACATATAACTCTGAAGAATATTTTAATTTCGCAAAACACGCCATGCACGTTCCGTGGTAATAGCTCATCAAACACAATGAGAATGAGTCGTTGCATGAAAACGTGACAATCATTTCAACTTGATGAGCCTTGAACCCACAATATCCACACACCAAACAATGTTTTGATGCATATCCATATAGAAATTTCACATCTTCTTTTAACCACCTCAATAATGTTGATTTCGTTGGCTATAACAATCTGAATACTAGGATATGTGTCTTTCCATCACGTAACTCAAACTTGGGTCCTCGACATATTGTCTTAAAATCTTTTTTTCATTGTATGTTATCCTTCATTTCCCTCGTCACATTCAAAACAGTGTTAACGATGTTATTGAAAAATGTTTTTGAATATGCATAACATCGAAAAGTTTTTTGAATATGCATAACATCCCAAAAGATTCTACATTTGTACCAGTGTTGTCATTCACCTTGACCTTGTAGTTTTTGATACCCTCGATTTGCTCCATATTCCACCGATTCTTGTAAATCCACCATCATGTTTAGTCGTTTGTATAGTATTTGCGTATCTATTTGAGTGCATGGTGCCTCTTCTTTTTGTACCAAGTTTTCTCGAAAATATTTCTTACCTTTTCTGAATTTATTTCTACGATGAAGAAATCTTCTATGATAATCAAACCAACATGGTTTTTTCCATGTACTAGACGAAACGAATCTATATCCTCCATACAATATGGACATGTGAGTCTCACGTGCGTGCTCCATCCAGATAACATTTCTTAGGCAGAAAAGTCGCGAATTATCCACAACAACATCGCTTTCAATGTGAATTTTTGCTTCGTATTTACGTCACATGTAAAAATTTCATTGTTCCACAAATCTTTTAATTCATGAATTAAGGGTTGCAAGAATATATCGAAACTTTTCTTCAGATGTTATGGTCTTGGAATCAGCAACGTCAGAAATATAATTTCTCTTTTCAAACACATCTCAGGAGGCAAAATCATAGGTCGTAGAGAACATTGACTTCCAGATTGTCCAAATGGGCTAAAACCATCGATGCACTGACAAAGAAAAACATTTCTCGTTTCACACGTAACTCTGGAAATATTTTATTGAAATCATTCCAAGTCTTATCATCCGTTGGATTTTGCATTATCATTTCACTTGTTGAGTGTTTTGCATGTCATGTCATTGCCGCAACGATTTTTTAAATACGTATAACCTTCTAAACCTGTTTACTACATGCATATAGAATATCTTTTTTTTTTATGGTAAATTTTTTTCGTAAGGGTTAAACTCTTATTGCCCTCATGTATTGTGCCCATCCTCTTCCCCCTCATGTATTGACCCTAATCCTATTTCCCCCTCACGTTTTGTAATTCGACCTATTTTCCCCTCCGTCTAAATTTCTGTTAAATCTACATTTTTTTACCCCCAAACCCTAAAGAACCATCAATTTTAACCGATTTCATACCCAATTTTGACCCAACTCGACCCAAATTGAAATTGAATTTAATCCAGTTTTACCAAATGTTGACCCGGTTCGGTTTATTTAAAATTTTGACCGGTTTACTGAATTTTGATCCAACCTAATTTATTATTATTTTGACTCGTTTTGTTGAAATTTTGATCCAACCCAATTTATTATAATTTTGACCCGGTTTGCTGAAATTTTGACCCGATTTTGTTGAAAATTTGACTCAATTTTGACTTCGGTTTGCTGGAATTTTTACCCGGTTTGCTGGAATTGATCTGATTTTACTGAAAATTTTGTCCCGATTTTAAATTAAATCTGATTTTGAACCGGTTTCACTGAAATTTTTACCCATCTGATTTTAATGTGAATTTTACCTAAAATTAATTCCATTATAAAAAAAACCCATTTTAAAATGTAAGAACAAACTCATACTAATCCATTCAACATAATATCTTCAAATTAAAATAAGTACTAATGTATTCAATAAGAAAAGAACGTAACAAATATCTTCAAATTGAGTTTCACAACACCGTTATGATTATGCAAAATATATGTTAAAAATATTTTAGAAAAAAAAACAATATAACACATGATCGGTGAAATACACGTAACCTAAACGTATGGGAAAAAACGAAGATGTAATTTGAGACTCATGCAGGTGAGAGGATACCACATCATAGTCATACTGAAAACAATAAAACAATGAAAGTGATAATTTTTCTCAAAATATATGAAATTTACAAAAATAAAAATTACATTGGATTCATGTGGTTGTTTACACGATCTGACATTATGCCCAGATGCACAACACCGGCTACGATGACCTTTGGTACCATGTTTGCTCATCTGAGATCCTTTCTTTCGTGGAGACTTGTTCAGATCCTTTTTCTGTGGTATTTCTTAGGTCTACCAGATATCTTTCGTAATGTAGGCGGCTTGATAATAAGATCACTACATTTTTTTTCCAAAATTTTGTACCACAAAGCGGATAAATATTTCTCTCATACGTTTCTTGCCATTTAGAAACCAAATAATAGTTACTAATATAAGGCTCAATATCTATTTTTCTATCCATCATCACACAATATGCATGTTGACAAATAATCCCAGTACAATCCCATCGTATGCATGTATACGTGTATTGCTCCAAGTTAACCACATAAGCAGTTCCAGCATCATCAACTTCAAATTTCTCATTGTAACTAGGATATGTCACACAACTCCCACCCATCATCTTAGCCTTTTCCAACGACTGAATCACTTTTGGAGTGTGTATACCCGTGTATTTCTCTGCAATTGAAGCTCTTTTATCTATCCTAATCATAGCTTGTCTTCAAAAAATTTCCAGCATCGCTACCATAGGTCTAGATCTAGCAGACAAAATACTGTTGTTGAATGATTCAGCCATATTGTTATGCACATCACTACATATTCCATCGATTCTTGTAAATATGTTATCATGTTTAGTCGTTCATATAATATTTATATATCTATTTGAGTGCATGGTGCCTCTTCTTTTTGTACCATGTTTTTTCGAAAATATTTCTTATCTTTGTGAATTTATTTCTACGAGGAAAAAATCTTCTATGATAATCAAACCAACATGGTTTCTTTCCATGTACTAGACGAAATGAATCTATATCCTCCGTATAATATGGACATGTGAGTCTCACGTGCGAGCTCCATCCAGATAACATTTCTTAGGCAAAGAAATCGCTAATTGTCCATAACAACATCATTTTCAATGTGATTTTTTGTTTCGTAGTTACGTCACATGCGAAAATTTCATTGTTCCACAAATCTTTTAATTCATGAATTAAAGGTTGCAAGAATACATATAAACTTTTCTTCGGATGTTATGATCTTGGAATCAGCTACGTCAGAAACATAATTTCTCTTTTCAAACACATCTCTGGAGGCAAAATCATAAGTCGTAGAGAATATTGACTTCCAGATTATCTATATGGGCTAAAACCATCGATGCACTGACAAAGAAAATCATTTTCGTTTCATACGTAACTCTAGAAATATTTTATTGAATACATATAACCTTGTAAACCTGTTTACTACATGCATATATAATATCTTTTTTATGGTACATATTTTTCGTAAAGATGATTTTTTCGGACAAAATATGTTTGCACCATAAAATTTACATTCCAAAAGGTCTTTATTTCCTCCCAAAAACAATATGCAACAGTTTTTACAAACATTACCCTTCTCATATGGCATTCCTAAATCCTTTAAAACATTCATTGTTTCATAATATGTCTTAGGAGCTTGATTATTTTTCGATAAATATTGATGCATGGTTTTGCAAAATGAATCATGCAATTTTAAGCCATATTGTAGTCATTTTTTTTACTCATCAATCTTGATGATAATGATAAACGAGACTGACATTCACAATAACCTTGATATATAGGTTGTTTCGCCGCATCCAATAGATCGAAAAATCAGCGTGCCTCATTGTTCGACATATCTTCATGCATTTCCTCAACAACTCCAGGAAAAACATCTAACACCATTTCCACATATAGATTGGTCATCGATTATTCACCATGAACCTCTTCATTTCTTTTCATTGCTTGATCTTCTTGCACATTATCTCTAATGCCATAATCTTAGTGAAAGAACCAGATTTCATAATTCTCTATAAAATCTACCTTGGAAATATGTTTGCAAACAATTTCTTCGATACTTCATGTTTTTGCATCGTTTACAGGGACATGACATTGTCCTTCGTTCTTAACACAAAGGTTGCATTCACACAAAACTCATGAACTGCTCCAATCCATGTAAGAATTCTTGCGTGACTTTTTCAATTTCGAGATCTTTTCTTCTATACATCCACTTTATCGATCTGTATATATCTCTATTTGAAAAGACGATATCGTTTTAGAGTATTTTTTGTCATGGAATGATGGTAGGAAGTCGACTTTAGTGTATAAATATTGAAAATTCCAATGGATGACCTTTGGAAATCCCAATGAATGACAGTTGGAAATACCAAAGGATGCCCATTGAAATCTAATGGTCAACTTTTTCTAACTGTCGCATCAAAATTTTATATTTACCAAAATATATTCGTTGTTATTTTCAACGGTCATCTGTTGGAATCAACAACGATCATCTGTTGAAATCATTCGACGGTTTTCAATGGTCTTTCAACGGATTCACCAAAAACTTTCAACGGATGGTATCCATGATAATTCCTCATTCTTTGTTGAAATCTGTTGCAATTTTTATCAACGGACGGGTTACTCTTGATGTTTGCATGTTTTTTTTTTGTGATGGATATGACAGAGTTGATCGATTTTATTTTCTTTTGGAGGAGGACAAGATATCAAGCTCTCTTATTTTATGGAGGCCTTACTCAAGAAATAAAAGGGTTCCAAGGAAAGATTTCCATGTGGGTGAATATGTACATGATCTTTCCCTTCAATGGTGACATAACGAGATTCAAAAATAGATTTCCCACATATGCTATTCCGAATGATATTAGAGAGCTTATTGAAAAGGGTATAACAAGAAATTTTATCCTTTTAGACCAATATTTTTTAAAAAGACCTTCCCCTGTCATCAAAAAGTGATTGTGTTTCATTTCCAATAGTTGATGCAAGTATGCGTATGTATTATTTTTTCTATATCTTAAGTTTATATGATTTTTACCATGTTACTACTTGTTTCGTTATTATATAATGTTAAATTCATGCAAATATTTTTTTTAAACTAAAATTTTGGTATCGAAGTAATTTAAAAAGTTTCAATTAATTTAATTTATAATCAGTACTTATAAAAAATAAGGTGATAATTGATGTAAATGACAAAGTAATAATTTAATAAACAGATTATATCTTATTATATCTAGTAAAGATAAACGGTATGAATTAGTTTTCATTCTTAATGGAGAATAATATCCTATTATATAGCATAAACAAATAGATGTCATATATATATTTCATGAATAACATACAATATTATTGTATTCAAATCTTATAAAAAACGCATGTTCGATTTGGTAGAAAATAATGTTAGATTTATATCTTATGAATTGATAAATTAACAATTGTATGATCATTTGCGCATCACCAAATTTTTTTCTAGTCAATTAAACATTACTGATTAACTTGATTCTGACGGAATTATAAAAAAATTAACATAAATTGTCTATATTTGTTACCAATTCACATGAAATTGTCTAAAAAAAATAATATTTTAAAATTATATTGAATCAGATCAAAATTAAGTTAAAACCGAATAAATATAGAATTAATTTCGTATCGAAACCGAATCAATTTTGAATTCAAATTGGATCAATTCAAGTGGATTTTTAAGGTTTTAAATTGAATAGTAAATTTAACAAAAATTTTATCGATTATATAATGAAAGAGATTTTACATATTTTTAATAATTGAATAGAAAATAGGATTAGAATTAAAAAAAAAGGAAGAGATAATGGGACGAAAGGCCAAAGTAGTAGGAGAGACTCGAATTAAAGCAGATTTCGAGAGATGAATTTCTATTTTCTTGAAAGTTTCTAAATGTATTCTTTCTCTCGAAATTTCTAAATGCATCTGGAGGAAATAGAATAAATGTTATTAAATATCGGTGGAATCAGCTGAATTTGAAAACCTCAAAAAATCTAAATTTAAAATTTGCAAATTTTGGAAAAAGCAGGATGAATGTTAAACAATGAGGGAATATAATGATGTCCATAATTAAAAGAAAAATAAGAACAAAACATAATAGTTTGACCGCAATAGATCTTTCCAAAAACCAACGGAGGTTGGTTGAATTTTAGTTGTATAATTTTTTTTTGAAAAAAAAAAAAGAGTAGAGTCCGATTGGAATGCACCATTAGCTTCGAAATGCATGCAAGCACCAAGCATTGTCTCAAAACTCAAACGTTCCATCTCCACAAATTCATATTCAAGAAGGAAATGTTGTATAAAAGCAGAGCCAAAGATGAGCAATCTCTCAAATTCAACTTGAGAGGAGAATGTTTAATTCGATTCGATTCATTTCGAATGAAATAAGTCGTTCTACCTGAGTGATGATAAGAGGGGTTTGGCAGCAGCTTTATCGGATTTTGCCACATTTGATGGTTGAGACTTTGCAGACTCCAGCAGATGTGGTGAAGGGCAAGTCTTTGAAATGGGCAATGAGATTGTCATCGGTGCGTAAATCAGGCTGCAGAGTCTCCCACACTTTCTTCTTCGGGTTCAGGACTTCGTCTGCTTCACCTTCAAAACCCGCAAATGTCACCCGCTCTCCAATCTTTGCAGATTCAGGCGGTTCTACTAACTCGACCTGAAAGTTACGATAAAACATATATAATCTGTGACTTAAAGTAGCAAAACACAACAAAAACCCTTAAGATTTAGGTCACGAACTGTGCGAACCTTGCTGTCATCGCTGTTGGAAGCCGCAAGAACCATTGCCTGTGATTGAATTCCTCTCATTTTGGCGGGTTTTAAGTTGCACAGAACACAGACCATGCGGTTCTGTATACAAGATCAAGTTGTAGTATTTGGATGAAGAGATAAATGAAGCTCACATGGATGCATTTGAATGGCTTGCCAGTGGAAATTTTGGGGGTAAAGAAAGAAATCATATGAAAAGAACAAACCTGCATTTGGTCGAGAGGTATATGCTTGACAAGTCCACTAACAACAGTGCGAGGTTTTTCTTCTCCAATATCGATTTCTTCCACGTATAATGAATCCGCATCAGGATGTTTCTGTACCTTGATAATTTTCCCAACTCGTATATCGAGCCTTGTAATGGTAATCTCAGGTTCTACAGCCGGCTTTGCCTTAGCTTTGGCTTGTCCACTGGCTTTTGATGGCTTCTGTTTCTTACCATCTACAAAAAAAAATGGATAAGTTAGTACATAAGCAAAACGAAGGTGGCAGCATTACGAGAATAACAACGCAACACCTGATATTTTGGTTTTCTTTAGTTGATCGGCCATATTTGCTGCCTCTGCTTCCCTCACGCGTCTATCATCTTGACTTCCCGCAAACTTTTCTCTGTATTGTTCAACTTCTTCATCTTTCTGTGTAAATCATTCCAAATAACACATTCATGAAACAACTATTGTAGAGAGTATGTATGAATGCATAACAGCGAGAGACGCGTACCAATTCCTTAAACAATGGTTGAGGCGTGCCAATCTTGTGGTTGGGAGGTAGAATCTCCCATGGTTTACTTGCTTTCAATATGTCTCCATTTTCGTCAGAGAGTGAAAATTGTAGAGGCAGATTAAGCTGCTTAAATACCTGCAAAAAGCATTAATAACTTAGCATTATATTAAACAAAACATTTTACCATTTCCGAAATAATGAATCAGCCAGATTTAGTAAGCTACCTCGCGAGAAAAGGATGGCATGAAAGGTTCTAACAGCCGTGCAAGAATATTTACTACACCAGTAGCAGTTCTCATGACAATTGAGCAGGAAGGTTGATCTTGCTTGTAAAGTTTCCAAAATTGACTTTCCTGCAGTAAAACCACAAAGACAGCAGTTGTGAAAATGATTAGAGAATAAAAGATAACGTAATTTACAAAATTGATGAAAAAAATTACTTGCAAGTATGCATTCCCTTCACTTGAAATGCTCATTGCTGTTCTCAGTCCCTGCTTTAGCTTGACCTGCATTAAATGCATGACGAATTTCATATAAATCATAAACATGGATGACAATTCTGGTAACCATATCAGATAAATGTCAACTAAATATTACCTTCTCCATGGCTTCAACATACTGCTCTACCAGTTTTCCAACCTTTTCAGCCAGGGAATTGGTCAATGGATGCGATTCAGCCCCAGGAGCATCAGGAATGACAGATCCATAACCTTGACCTTAGATGAAAATAATCAGCACATGCTGTTATTCCGTGCACAAGTACGTGAACACGAGCCAAGTTTCTGGACTATAGCATTAACCAGGGTCTAGCAAGTAAAACGTGCCAACTTGCATTTTATGCTTTCCACCAATTTCATGCTAGAAAAAAACTTTTAAGGAAAGCTCAAACTCATTTCCCTTTTTTCACTTTTAGAAGTATTTGACTACTAAAGTAACCAAAAAATATACATTATGATACAATCGAGGAGTATATATATGTATGGGGTGAGCCTGTGAGCGTCTGCGTATGATTAAGTCCTGTGATTTATCATGTTTATACAGTTTACTACATATGAGATGCATCAGGATTAAAGCCTCATGTCAGCCTAACAAATGTGTCAAATGAGTACTAATTTCTTTACAGCAGATTGCAAGCATAAAATCAGTCCATGATTCTATCTCCAGAAAATCTCTTACTTGCACAAAAATTGATCTGTTTAAATATGACAGTAAACAATGCACCTGGAAAGACTGTAATACATCAAATAACCAACCTGCAGGCTTAGCGATAAAACTCAGAACACGATTAACAAAGTTGCCGAGGTTGTTCAGCAACTCGCCATTCAATTTTGCTTGCAAATCATCCCAGGTAAATTGTGTATCAGAGACCTATAATGAGAAATTATATTTGGTGACCAAGTACGAAAAGATACACAATTAAAGAAAATTATGATAATCTGGCAGTAAAGAGCTACCTCAGGCCTGTTAGTCAGCAAGTAATATCTCCATACTTCTACAGGAATATTTGTATCTTTTGCATCATTACCAAACACTCCAACACCTTTGCTCTTGGAGAATTTTCCTGCAAAGTCAGAGAAATAACTCCCTCACAATGTATGCCAGAAAAAAAGACAAATAAGAGCCATATGAACTTAATTGTATCAACTAACCAGCTTCATAATTCAAATATTCAGTAACACTGATTGTCTTCATCAGTGTCCAATTTTCCCCAGTTCCCAGCTGTGTAGATGGAAACATCACCTGCATATCAACAGATATAGCATGGAAGCAAGTTTTAGAGAGAAAATCTTTCTCCTAGATATTGAGAAAAACTTTAAAACATAAAACACACAACAGGTTTAGCTTGAAAAATCAAAAGATCATGCGTTCTTTATCTCCCAGAAAAGCACAGTCAATTGAACCTAAAGGTACTAAAAGAAAATCTCATGAAATTCTAGCTTATGTAGGATTGACATATCGGTATTTGCATGTGATATGAGTCACCAGGGGAAGGATAGGAGAAGTCATATCAAGGAAACCTCTATGAAATAACTTGATATTTGTTCCAGAATTCTACAACAATTGACAAACTGCACAGAAGTCCTGAAATATTTTAGAACAATACACCACTAGCATGCCTAGGCATCAGTAATATAACATCGAAAGTACATAAGTAGGCAAGTCTTCTAATATATTAATGGAAGAAGTATAAGGCCAAATTTTGGGATACCAGTCAGCAAATTAAGAGAGATACGCATGGAACAAAGGATATGGCAATAAAACAACATGCTGCAATGTTCTGTACTGTACTTACAGTGTGAAATGGCACATTGTCTTTTCCCATAAATTGATAAAGCTCCACATTCTCGGGATTCTTCCACCACTTCTCCCATTCAGATGTGTAGCATGATGTTATTGAAACATATCCGATAGGAGCATCAAACCAGACATAAAAGACCTATAACCAAGCTTTGAATTAGTAGTTCACAAATCATAAGAAACTTTGAAGAAGTTGATATGGTAAGGCCAAAGAAAACAAAACCTTAGTTAACAGAATTTTGATGTTTAATACACAGAGAGAGAAAGAATTATCCTCACCTTATCTTTATATTTCGGAAGTGGAACAGGAACACCCCATTTTAGGTCCCTTGTAATGCATCTTTGTTTCAGTCCTTCCTTAAGCCACGAATTTGTTATTTGAATAGCATTTTGACTCCACGATCCAGCAACAGATGTTTTATTTATGTACTCTTCCAGTTTATCTTTCAGTAAAGGAAGCTCAAGAAACAGGTGGTCTGTATCACGAATTTGTGGTGAGGTTCGGCAGACCTGTTTGAGAATTTAACACAGGTATTGGTGAAAACAAAGTTAAACCCTACATTCCTCAACCTCTATAAGAGGCCCAAAACTTCTACTTCTTACATCCTATATTCAAGGAAATAAAATAAGAGGAAAAAGGAAATATACTCAGTAAAAAAATAAAGGAAAAATAGAATGCCCATTATTATGAAGTACAACTTCTATCTGCCTGCAGAGGCATTCATTTGTCTGAGAGTTTTTGGAACACGACATTGCAGTACATCTATAGTAAAATACAATGTAAAAACACACAAAGATAAATCCATTAGAAATAGGCTCTATTAATGAGAAGTATAGTATACCTTGCACTTTGGATCTTTTAGTTCAGTAGGATTCAGGAGTTTTCCACATTTTTCACATTGATCTCCCCTTGCAGAATCATAGTTGCAGCTCGCAAATGGACAGGTACCCTCAACAAGCCGATCAGCTAAGAACTTCTTGCATGTCTCGCAGTAAAGCTGAAAAGGCAGGCGATCACAAAGACTCAAGCATAAGAAGCTATTAAGCATTGTAGAACCCACAACAAAAGATAAATTCACTACTGCAACTGAAAAAATGGATAAATTGAAATTAGAGAATGATTATTCACCTGTTGCATGGTGTTCTCTGATAGCCAGTTGTTCTCTAACAATTTCTTGAAAATTGCCTGACAAACTTCTGTCTGTTGTGGAGATGATGTTCGCCCAAATTTGTCAAAAAGTATATCAAACCACTCATAAACTTCTCTATGAATGGCATGGTACCTAAGAATGCACAAACAAGAAGAAATGGTAGCATCAATAACCAATGCATCACGAATGCGAAACTGACAAGGGCTTCAGCAAGCTACTCAGAAGAGTCATTTTCAAAACAACTACAGAAATCTATAAAACTTGCACAGAGTTTACAACACGAAAAGGAGAAAACTGGCGATGCATTACTTGTCACATATCTCTTTGGGGCTGCAATTCTCCTCCAAGGCTTTGGTCTCTGTTGCAGTTCCATATTCATCCGTCCCACATATGTATATGGCATTATAGCTACGAAGGCGGCAATATCTAGCAAAGACATCAGCACTTAGAACACCTGCCAAATACCACCCAAGACGCTTGATAAACACCAAAGCCGAGAAATACCCATCAAGACACGAACAAAACCAAACTCTTAAAGCCACAATAAGAAAACCCCCCAAATCCCCCATTGTTGACTCAAGAATTGTCCTTTCCTTTCTTTGGAGATATAAGTAAAGCAATATCCTATCCATCGAGCTCAAACAAACACAGAAACAGAGACATGCTTAAACATATAGCGTTATCATAACTACAGAAACCAAAATGCAGAAAATGTATAAGGTTTATTCAATTACATCCGATGATGTTGCCGAGATGAGGGACATTGTTCACGTAAGGCAGAGCGCTTGTGATAAGTATGTTCCTTTTGCCCGGGATGGGCAACTTGGTACCACTCTTTTCTTCCGCCATGGATGGCAAAAACGCAGAAAGCTTGCTTTTTCCTCGATTAGGGCTTTTTCCGGATTCGGACAGAGAGAGAGTTGAAATGGACGAATCAGCAAGGGTTTTGGCAAAGTGGTGTGTGTGTCGAATGTGAAATGATACGTTGCGGCGGCTAATATCTGACCTCACGCAGATCCGGTTCACCAAACCGAAGATAATCAACCGGTTAAGGGTCGGTTAAGAAACATTTCAAATGTGATGTGATTGATTCTAAGGATAATATAGAGGTTGAATGTGAAAGCAAATATAAATTCGGGATTTGTTTTTAATGTTTCTCCACTTCGCCTTTCCCATTTTGAAATCAAATCGTGATCTTCCAAAGTTCACAGTTGCAGTCTCACTTCGAAACTGTAGCGCGAAAACTCATCCCTAGCAGAAGCTTCTTCTACCATGGAAAATCCCTTTGATGCTTCTCTGGAAATTCAAGAGATTCGAAGGTTATTTGTCTCGCATTCTCTTTGGTTTGTGCAATCCACGATTTTTGGCGCTGGTTGTTGATTTATTTGTTCGAATCGCAGTCGCGTGAAACAACTGGAGGCCCTCCACAGAATTCGCGAGGACGAACCAGAAGAATCTTCTCTGTTGAATTCAAACAGCATGATCGAAGATTTTGCTTTCCAGCTTGAGGTAATTGCGTGTCTGAGGACTATCCTTCAGTTTTTCTTATGTAGATTGATTTAGCTTCGCTGTTTGTGCTTAGAATTCAACATGCATATAACCTCGATGGGCATCCGTGTTATCTCGGATTCGAGAATCTAATTTCTGGGTTCTGATGTGTGCAGACGAAAGTGAAGCAGATTGTTGACGAGTACTCTGATGCTGATTTATTGGGTGTCGAAGATTCAGGTTTTTAAACTTCATTTTTTTTTTCTATTGTCCCTTTTCTTTCCTTTTATTTTCTTTCTGTTGGAGGGCCTGAACAAAATGTTCTCGTGGTTTCCTCTCTTGTAACATTGCAATGGATTTGAAGCATGGTGATGCTTGAAATATGAGATAATGTTGTTTTTGGAAACTGTTGTTTCTTGGGAATGCTGAATGTTATACCTTTTGAAAAACACTGTGATGAACCTTTCGCTTGTGATGTCACAAGAGAATGAACTGATGCGTAGGAGATTATCTCACAGATGATTACTTGGAGTATTTGAAAAAGGAGCTTCACTCGGTGGAGGCTGAAAGTGCCAAGGTTTCAGAAGAAATTGAGCGACTTTCGAGGACTCATATAGAAGGTGAAGTTTTGTTGTTCTTATTTTGAATTAGTGTAGAAGTGTGGCTGCAGATGGCTTTTTTCTCATCACTGTATGAGTTTTATTTCAGACTCTAATGTGCTGGAAAGGGATCTTGAAGGTCTTTTGTTGTCACTGGATTCTATTTCATATCAGGTTACTTTTCCTTGCTTTTCCCGTACTAGGTTAACAGACAATAACCAAATTGTTCCCATGATGTCTTATTGATCCGCATGAGTTTTTTGTTGGAACAAGAAATTATTTTTTGGTGTTTAATGTGTCTCATGCAGGGTCTAGAGAAGGCCAAAGAGAATCCACCAGCCAGTTGTTCAACCGAAAAATGGGATACATCGAATTCAATTGATGAAAATTTATCTCAAAATATTAAGGTGCGAAGTTTTCAGATATTATGTTTGATATTTTTGTTTCTTCAAATATATATGAGCATATTATGTTCGGTACTTAGATATCAAAGGTTCCTGTTTCCTTGAAAAACATGAATCTCTCTTAAATAAAAAAACCTCTCTCAGTATGTCCCAAAGTTTCAGATGCTCTGTCAAACCTTTCTTACCCCAACAAACAAAAAGGGATCTCATTAGAACATTTCATCTTCAAACTATAAATCCCCTTGTTTTCCAAAAGTTTCGATACTTGGCCTGGTGATTATCATCAAATTTTTGTACATTGTGTAATTTATCTTTGACCAAGCAAGCAGATAAAGAAGATTTCTGTTGTTCTTTGCATCTCTGTTTTTTCCAAGAAAAAAATATAAATTAACCTATTCTAGATTTCAAGAAGCTTGATTTCACACTGACGAGACATTTTTTACCATCTAAAAGTTCCAGAAACGTTTTTTGATGATTATATTTCTCTTATGTGTACCGTTTGTCCCAATGTCGTCGTATGATGTGCCAGAGGACTTAAGTTGCATATTCTGCTTGTTTTCTATGGACCCCTTTTTTTATCTTGTTTGTCAGATTTTGGAACTTGAAGACCAAATTCAGGAGAAGAGAATGATTCTCAAGTCCTTGGAGGATCTGGATTTAGTATGTAAAAGGTAAAGTTGAACTTGCCTCCGATCTGATATTCATACATGTGTCTTTACTTGTTGTGTTCTTCTACTTCCAGGTTTGATGCTGCAGAACAGATCGAGGACGCATTGACTGGATTGAAGGTACTTGAGTTTGATGGAAACTTCCTTAGGCTCCAGTTGCAGACATACATTCCAAAATTAGATGGCTTGTTTGGCCAGCACAAAATCGAGGACACCACTGAGCCATCTGAATCGATCCATGAATTGCTGATTGAAGTGAAGGATGAAACTTTGGAAATAAAAAAAGTTGAGGTATATACATGTCTTAATTGCTAATTGCCCGACCCTCGTGTAATTAGACATTTGATTCTCAGAGTTTCCCCTCAACACCTAGCTGAATTGGGTGTTTCCCTTCTTCTTGTTGTCTTCTCACTGTGTGTATTCCTCAATTGATTCTGCATGTTTTTTTTTTCTTAAGTAGTTCTAATGACGACTTATTCATGATTTATTTTATTGTTTTTTTCCTCAGATGTTTCCAAATGATGTATACATAGGAGACATCATCGAAGCCACTGATTCTTTCAGGTCTGTTCTCTAATCATTTGTGCCGTAAAATAGATGTTGCAATCATATGCCAGAAACCTCTTTTACGACATAACTTTCATGTCTTGTCGATCTGCTCGAAGTTACTTGTTTAAGGATAGACCATTGAAGAGAACCCTTTTCTTTTAGCTTTTCCCACTGTCGTCTAAGTCGACCAGCTGCTTTTCATTTCTTATTAATGAATCTTACGCTCTATACTCCATTTTTGGTATTAAGTCGTTGCTCATACGTTGCTTTTTTTAGTACTTTGACATTCGTCCTGATATGGTATTAAGATTAAGCGATGGGGTATATTATATGTCTGTTACCAAGCTCTTGACCTAATTTTCATTATGCTATTAGCTGTATTAATTTCTAAGGAAACATGTAAACGTGCTTTTATTAAAAAGTAATGTGGCGTAACATGTTATATAATGGCAGGCAAATATCTCTACACCCTGCAGTGCTACAAACACGATCTCCATTGCAGTGGTTTGTTGGCAAAGTGCAAGAGAGAATAATATTGAGCACTCTAAGAAAATATATGGTGAAAAATTCGAATAAATTCAGGTGAGTCTTACAAGTTTTCGGTATCTTACTCACTAATCTATATGATGGTTCGGCTCTTTGAACTGACCACTGCACTGACCATATATTTTCATTTATTCTCATTAATCAAATGTCGAGCAAACTTTTTTTCATCTAGCTCTTTGAACTGACCAGTGCACTGTATAACCCGTAATTCTATCACAGGCACACATTCGAATACTATGACAAAGAAGGAACAATTGTGGCTCATATGATCGGTGGCGTTGATGCATTCATAAAGGTCTCTCATAGTTGGCCACTGCTGACTACTCCATTGAATCTAGTTTCCATCAAGAACTCCAACAGTTGCTCAGAGAGCATCTCCTTGAACATTATCTGCAAGGTCGAGGTGAGGCCATACTCTCTGGATCTAGGTTACGATTTCATAATAAACAAAAGGGATTTGCTGTCAAGAATATCGGTTATTTTACGTGAAAAAAAAAAGAATGGATCAGATGCAATTTAACATGGGTAAGACAGGTTTTAAAGCAACATCTGCTTCTAATGAGGAGCAGAATTTTGGAATGTGAGGATTATAAACCACGAAAAACGAAACTGAAGCAGAATGGTGTTTTGAGCATCTGAAGTGTTAACTGAGCCTTCCTTTGGTTACTTCACCGATCTGTTATTTTTTAGGAACTGGCGAATTCATTGGACCTACAGACACGACAAAGCTTAACAAGCTTTGTGGATGCGATTGAGAAAATACTCGTGGCGCAAACACAGCAAGAACTCCGTTTCAACCAGACTGCCTAAAATGGTGTATCAATATCCTCGTAGATGCCATAAATTTATGGCTCTTGAAGATTTTGCAACGTTTAATTTCGAAAGCCATCAAAAAAGGATAATGCAGAAATAATGGTAAGATTAGAGGATTAAGAGCAGGAAAACATCTATGTTTTCCACATGCCATGCGTTTAGGACAACTCTATTGTCGCAAGAATGAAGTTATGTTATGTCTTTGTATTAGCTATGTCCGAGGGGACAAGCGTATATATCTTCGCTCATAAGCTCATCAAGCAAACATTTGTATTTACTGGAGAAAAAAAAACAAAGATTTATATTTTTTATGTGTTCGTCACTATATACGCAATATATATATATATATATATATATATAAAGGCTGCTTAGGCATTGTATTATTAGGGCTGGGTACCCACGCAGGGTTGTGTTGGTATTCTCCTTATGCGGAGGTGAAAAAGAGAATAATTTGTGCACATATTTTACTTGCCAATTTGATAATTATAACTATTTGGTTGGTGTGTATATTTTTCATTTATTTAATTGATAGATATAACTAATTGGAAGGCAAATGAATTGCTATAAATATTCATTGGTATTGATTCGTAAGAACACATGACCAACAGAAAACTATTTAAGTAAGAGATAGAAAAAAGTGAAGGCGAGGTGAAGAAAACAGTTTGGGTGTTTGTGTTAAAGGCGACGATCGACCGATTTCCTTTAGTCCGATAGGCGTAAAATTTGGAGAAGCTTTTCATCACTCGTACATCTTGATTCTGTCCGATGGATTTATCAATCCAACGGTCAGTTTTGGAGAAACGAACTGATTACTGTGGTTGTCCGCTGGTGCGGTTTCAGACGCACAATTCTGATTTTTTGGAAAATCGGACAGTGGGTTCTCTCTGATTGAGCTGAAATTTGGTAGTTGTATTCTGCACCCTTTGGACTTTGATTTGTACGGTTGGATTAGACATTGGTTGTCGGAATGAGATGATACGGGGTTGCTTACGATCTATAATACAGCTTGGTGTTTGGATTCACTCGGGTGTTTCGGTGATTGGAATATTTACATAATATTCTTTAAATCTCGGTGATGTATCTATTGTTATATTGGTGTTTGTGTGGACATTGTAATCCATAAATTATTGTAGTGGATTTTTAGGTGGACTACGACCCTGTGTTTTTTACTCCTCACACCGGGGAGGTTTTTCACGTTAATTTGGTTGTGTCATTCAATTTCCGTTATCATACTAGATATTATCATCCTCATAGATTCACACAAGTAAGAGGTTTTTTTTGTCGGTTCACAACGAATGTGACGCGGTACCGTCTAACCCCCAACAGGTTGGTATTAGAGCATCGATTGGTTGTCCAGTGAATTTGTGTTGAACGATAGAGGCAAATGCTAGTAGGATGGTTAGCTTGAATGGTGCCAACTATCACGTGTGGAAGGGTAAGATGGAAGACTTACTATACGTAAAGGATTATCATCTACCGTTGGCTGTTGAAGTGAAATCCGAGGTAAAACCGATGAGTAGTGGAAGTTGCTTCATCGAAAAGTTTGTGCGTTGATTCGACAGTAGGTGGATGATAATATTTTGAATCATGTGACTAGTGAGACAAATGCTCGTTCTTTGTGGAAGAAGCTGGAGCAGTTGTATGCTTGAAACACTGGAAATCACAAGTTGTACTTCATCATGAAGTTGGTTGATTTGAAGAACGTCGAATGCACAACGGTAATAGATCATTTAAACGTATTTCAAAATCTGTTGAATCAATTATTTGAAATGGGGTTACATTTGAAGATGAGATTCAAAGTTTTTGGCTTCTCAATACACTTCCGGACTCGTGGGAGACATTCAGGATTGTCGAACTCAGCTCCAGATGGTACAATCACGATGGAATTAGCCAAGAATTGTATTTTGAATGAAGAGACACAAAGACAGTCGCAAGGTGCTTCCTCAAATTTAGATGTTCAGGTTACTTAAACGAGGGGAGGAGCGTGGATTGAGATCCGAAAGGCAAGAACAACAACAATAGCAAATAAAAAAAATGTCGTTGAATGTCACTATTGCCACAAGAAAGGATACATCAAGAAGGATTGTTCAAAATTGAAGAAATATGATAAAAAGAAACATGGAGACAGTGAGAAACGGGTTGTAGTTACAGAAGAGTTTCTAATAATGCTTGGTGATGACATGATCAATCTCGCATGCCATGAGACGAGTTGGGTCATTGACAGTGGAGCCTCCATTCATGCTATATCAAGACGTGAGTTCTATGCTACTTATACTTCGGGTAACTTTGGCTCAATCAAGATGGGTAATGATGGTTCAGCTTCTGTTGTTGGTATTGGAGATGTCTGCTTGGAGACTGGTCTTGGTACTAGACTTGTGCTCAAGGGAGTTAAGCATGTTCCAGTTATGTTGTTAAACTTGATCTTTGTGGGGAGACTTTACAATGAAGGATTTTGCAGTACATTCATCGGTGGCCAGTGGAAGCTTACTAAGGTTCCATGGTTATAGCGCGAGGTGAGAAGTCTTCATCATTATATTTGATGCAAGCTAAGCTTTCTAAGGATGTCATTAATGCCTTGGAGAGTGACAGCGCTACTAAGTGTGGCATGGGAGACTCAGACACATAAGCGAGAAAAGATTGTCTGTCAAAGGAGGTTCCTCAGGAGATCTCTGGGTTGCACTTAAAGAAGTGCGAGCATTGTTTTACGGGGAAGCAAAATATAGTTTCCTTCAAGTCTTCCAAATCTTCAAGAAAACCGTAGATACTTGATTTGATACATTCGAATGTGTGTAGTTCATTAAAGACAAGATCTCTTGGTGGTACCTCATATTTTATCACATTTATCGATGATCATTCGAGAAAATTATGGGCTTATACTATGAGGACAAAAGATCAAGTGCTGGGGTTTTTCAAGGAGTTTCAAGCATTGATGGAGAGACCAACTGGAAATAAACTGAAATGTATCCGAAGTGATAATGGAGGTGAGTATTCTGGACTGTTTGATGTCTATTACCAAGAACATGGTATTAGACATGAGAAGACGCCGCCGAAGACTTTGCAGTTGAATGGGTTGGCTGAAAGGATGACCAGCACAATCATGGAAAAGGTTAAATATTTTATTTCGCAGTCAAGGTTGTCGGATTCCTGTTGGGGTGAAGCTTTGAGCACTGTGGTTCATGTCTTGAACCTGCCACCTAGTGTACTGCTACAGGGTGATGTTCCAAAGCAGGTGTGGACTAGTAAGGATGTTTCTTAAATTCATTTGAAGGTGTTCGGTTGTAAAGCTTGTTCACACTCCAAAGGATGAGAGATCGAAGCTTGATGCAAAGTCAAGACAGTGTGTGTTCATCGATTACGGTCAGGATGACTTCGTATACAAGTTTTTTGATCCAATGGAGAAAAATCTCGTCAGAAGCAGGGATGTTATGTTCATAGAAGATCAAACTATTTGAGACATTGAGAAATGTAAAAATCCAACTCAGAGTAGTGAGGGTTTATTTAGTTTATGGATGATTCCTCAGACGTCGGTTCAGGATTCTATTGAATGTGAGGTTCATGTTGATACACCTGGTATAGATGCTCCCGTACAGGTTGATGATGGTGTTGGTGATGATGATCGGGTTGAGACACCAAATACCGATAATGCACCTATTCTCAGAAGATCAGAGAGAGAATGGATACCATTGACAAGGTATAACCCTAGTGAGTTTATATTACTTACTGAAGGGGGAGAACCAGAGAGTTTTGACGAAGTTCCCAAGGATGAACACAACGATGAGTGGCTGAAGGCCATGAATGACGAGATGGATTCTTTGCACAAGAATCATACATATGAGTTGGTGAAGTTGCCTGAGGGTAAACGGACATTGCTTAACAAATGGGTGTTCAGGGTTAAGCATGAAGAGCACAGTTTGCATCCTCGATTCAAGGCTCGACTGGTTGTAAAAGGTTTCAATCAAAAGAAAAGAGTTGATTTTAATGAGATCTTTTTGCTGGTTGTCAAGATGTCATCCATTCGGATTGTGCTTGGATTAGCAGCTAGTCTTGACTTAGAGATGGAGCAAATAGATGTGAAGACAGTCTTCCTTCATGGTGATTTGGAGGAAGAGATCTACATGTTAAACCTGAAGGCTTTGTTGAGAAGGGCAAAGAAGATTACTTTTATCGCTTGAAGAAAAGTATTACGGGTTGAAGCAAGTACCGAGACAATGGTACAAGAAATTTGAGTCAGTTATGGGGGAGCAAGGTTACAAGAAAACTCATTCAGACCATTGTGTGTTTGTGTATAACTTCTCTGGTGATGATTTTATCATCTTGCTGCTCTATATGGACGACATGTTGATTGTGGGCAAGAACATGGAGAAGGTAACTGAGTTGAAGAAACAACTCAGCCAATTCTTTGCTATGAAAGCTTTGGGACCAGCAAAGAAAATTCTCGGGATGAGAATTGTTCATGACAGAAATCACAAGTTGTTGTATCTCTCGCAAGAGAAGTACATTGAAAAAGTACTTCAGCGGTTCCATATGGATAAATCTAAAGTTGTGAGTACACCTCTTGCCACACACTTTAGATTGAGTAAGCAACAGAGTCTAACCACATATTCAGAGAAGGAGGACATGAGACATGTCTCGTATGCCTTTGCAGTTGGTAGCTTGATGTATGCTATGGTTTGTACGAGACCAGATTTAGCTCACGTTGTTGGTGTTGTCAGTCGTTTTCTTTCTAATCCTAGAAGAGAACATTGGAAGGCAGTGAAGTGGATTCTGAGATATCTTCGTGGGACTTCTGGTCTGAGACTTGTGTTTGGAGGTGACAAACCTCTATTGGTCGGGTACACAGATTCCGACATGGTCGGAGATACTCTTTTAAATCTATTGCGGGTTATTTGGTAACCTTTCACTACTAGAAAATTCAAAATTAGGGACGGAATTTGGGGACCGACATTTCCGTCCCTAAATTTAGGAACGGATTATACACGGATTAGGGACGGAAAATGAATTCCGTCCCTAATCCGTCCCCAAATTTGGGTACAGAAAAGTCGTGCCTAATCCGTCCCTAAATGCGGACCAATTAGGGACGAAATTGAAAGTCGTTCCTAAATTAGAGACGGCAGGTCATCCGTCTCCAAATTTGGAGACGGGCAGGTCATCCGTCTCCAAATTTGGAGACGGATTTGGGACTATCCCTAAGTTTAGGATTTTAAAAACCGTTTTAGGGACGATTTTGGGACGATTTTCCGGAAAATTAATCTCTTAGTCCCTATTCCGTCCCTAATTCGTGTATAAATAATCTATTTAACCCCTCAACCATTGATCCGTTTTTCATAAGCAACTCTCATATTTTTCACCCCATATCTTCTATAGTGTTTGCGATATAATGACATCTTCATCAAGATCGAACATTTTCGATTCTAGACAATGGATGTACAGAAGAATTGATCCAGAATCTCAAAGCGTATCGAAAGAGTTTATAGAAGGCGTGACACAGTTTATGACAATGGCGACGAATCAACAAGTTTACAAAGAAACGGGTACGTCGGTTTGTCCATGTGTCAAATGGAAGAATGAAAAATTTGTTAATGAGAGAACTGTTTGGAAGCATCTTTATTTAAGAGAATTTACCCCGAATTATTTCATGTGGTTATGTCATGGAGAAAAATTTGCACCACGACCTAGTAATGTTGTGGAAAACTTTAGTAGGGGCACTATACATCATGATGAATTTGAGTCTTCTCAAGATGTAGAAATGAACCCCTATGTGGAAATGGTGCAAAATGTATTCCGTGAAAAAAACGAAAATATTGAAGAAGATCCGAATGAAGAAGCAAAAAGTTTTTTTGAAATGCTATTTTTTTGGGAGAGACATCGGAGATGAGTAATTGTCTATTTTGTGGAAAAGATCGGTTTTATTTAACAAAAAATGGAAAATCGGTTCCATATCGTCGTATGTGGTATTTACCAATTACAGGCAGATTAAAAAGATTGTAGTAATCTGTGGAGACCGCAAGCGACATGAGACGGCATGCTGAGCATTCAAGTGGTGAAGGAGAGATGTGTCATCCCTCAGATGGTGAGGCGTGGAAACACTTTAACAAGGTATACCCTGATTTTGCGGCTGAGAGTCGAAATGTCTATTTAGGCCTCTGTACCGATGGTTTTAATACATTTGGGATGTCTGGAAAGAATTATTCATTGTGGCCAGTTATAGTGACACCTTACAACTTACCACCGGATATGTGCATGAAACGGGAATTTTTGTTTTTAACAATAATGATTCCCGGGCCTAATCATCCGAAAAGAAGTTTGGATATATTTCATCAACCACTTATTGAAGAATTAAGAGAATTGGGGACGGATTTAGGACCGCCCCTAAATTTAGGACTTTAAAAACCATTTTAGGGACGGATTCGGGACGATTTTTCGGAAAATTATTTTCTTTGTCCATAATCCATCCCCAATTTGTCTATAAATAATCTATTTAACCCCTCAACCATTGATCCGTTTTTCATAAGCATCTCTCATATTTTTCACCGCATAACTTCTATAGTGTTTGCGATTATAATGACATCTTCATCAAGATCGAACATTTTCGTTTCTAGACAATGGATGTACAGAAGAATTGATCCAGAATCTCAAAACGTATCGAAAGAGTTTATAGAAGGTGTCACACAGTTTATGACAATGGCGGCGAATCAACAAGTTTACAAAGAAACAGGTACGTTGGTTTGTCTATGCATCAAATGCAAGAATGAAAAATTGATCTAGAAGAATATTGCTCACGAAGGGAGTTACATATAGGTGAATGACGGTAAAGCGCCAGCCCCGATATTTAGATTGTCAAATGATACGAAATATAAATTGTTGAAATGGTTGAAAGAATATGTGAAATTTCCCGATGGCTATGCGTCTAACATTGGAAGGTGCGTTGACATTCAAGGAGGAAAGTTATTCGGGATGAAAAGTCACGATTGTCATGTATTCATGCAAAGACTACTTCCGATATGTTTTTCTGAATTGATGGACAAACATGCACACAAAGCAATTGGAGGTATGTGGTTGATTTTATATTAATATGTAGTGTGAATATTTGTTAAATACACTAATAATACTTTAATGTTATAGGTATTGGCCTATTCTTCCGAGATTTATGTTCGACAAATCTGAGTATGGATGTGGTTCGTCGACTGCAAAATAACATAGTTACTGTACTATGTAACTTGGAGAAGATTTTTCCACCATCATTCTTCGATGCTATGGAGCACTTGACAGTTCATTTACCACACGAAGCCGCACTAGGAGGTCCAGTTCAATTTCGTTGGATGTATCCATTCGAGCGATTTATGTTTCATCTGAAGAAAAAAAACCAAACAAAAAGCTCGACCGGAGGGTTCAATTGTGGAACAATACGTCAATGAGGAAATATCGTTCTTCACTTCATACTACTTCGAGCCACATCGGTTCTGTTACAATTGGACACATACCGATCCAGAAATTAAGCAACGATGGTGGAAATCATTTGTGGTATGTTTTAAACAATTTTTAATTTTATCAAGTAATTTAAATTACAATTTAAATTTAATAAGCTTATTATTATTTCAGCAAAAGATATATGGTTATCACAACGAGATCTTCATATCGCACATACATATGTTTTATTGAACTGCGAATATCTACACCTTTTGAAAGGTAAAATCCCACAATTAACTATGGTTATCACAATGACAATTTTGTTTATTGTTATAATATTTGTAGAATTTTGTTTCTTTTTATAGGACATTTGATGATATATTGAAGAATACATATACGAACATTGATTGATTCTCAGCTCCAAGAACTTAAAGAAAAAGATTTCTCCACATGGATCAGATAATATGTAAGTAATGAAATTTTACATAAACAACTTTTATAATATTCTGACGTCGTGTCTAAGTTTGTACATGTAATGCAGGTTGAGATGGGCAATCACCCGTTGTGGCTACGAGATCTTGTCAAAGGACCGATTGTGAAAGTTATGAGTTGGCATATGTATTTTACACGTGGTTATAATTTTCACACTTACGATCATGGGAAATTGAAGTCGACGATGAATTATGGTGTATGTGTGAAAGGTGAAAGATACTGTGCATCGGTCGATGAACCAAAATTTTATGGGATTTTAAAGAAAATTTTGCAATTGGAATATCCAGGTATAGAAAACAAGTTTAAAACAATGTTATCCTTACCACGTATATCATTTTGGATATTGACTCAGATTTTGATATGTTTTGTAGGTTATGTCGGTTTAAAAGTGATGTTATTTCGATGTGATTGGTTCAATTCAATAATCGGTCGCGGAACAAGAGTAAACAAACTAGGCGTTGTAGAAGTTAACTCCACACGAAGATATGCAAAATACGAGCCTTTTATTCCTGCGTCACAAGCTAATCAAGTTTGTTACGTTTCCTATCCGCATATTAGAAGATCTTCAGGTTGGCGTGTCGCAATGAAGATACTTCCGAGGGGCAAATTTATCGACAACACAGAACAACAACAATTGCCAATGCAACAACAAATGACCGAGATTATTGCTATTGACGATGTACGCGTTGAAGAACTTACGCACGGTGAAATGGAAGAAATCGAAAGAAATGAAGATGATCTTCATGAAGATATAGAAGAAAAAGAAGATGTGGAATTTGAATCAGATACAGAAGATTCGACGGAACAATTGTGTGACTCTGATGATGAATCATGTTAAAACGTTTACGGATTGTTTTTATATGTTAAAACTTTTTAATGATTGTTTCTATTTCTTAATGATTATATGTTTACGAATTGTTTCTCAATGATTATACGTTTTTTATGATTATCGTCCCGATCAATCACCGTTCCTGGTCAATCGTCCCCATCCCAGTCCCGGTCAATCGTCCCGATCCCGGTCCCGGTCAATCGTCCCCATCCCGGTCCCGGTCAATTGTCTCGATCCCGGCCCCGGTCAATCGTCCCGATCAATCACCGATCCCGGAATTGGGGACCGAAGGTTTAACCGTCGCCAATTAGGGACGGATGAGCCGTTCCCAATTAGGGATGGATGAGCCGTCCCCAATTGGAGACGGACATTATCCCCCCGTCTCCAATTGGAGACAGATTTTATTCATCCGTCTCCAATTGGAGACGGATTTTATTCATCCATCTCCAATTGGAGACGGATTTTATCCACCCGTCTCCAATTGGAGACGAATTTTGTTCTCCCGTCTCCAAATTATTATAAATTCTCGATGGCTTTCTCAGACTCTTCACGCTCGAATCGATTCCTTCCTTAACCGTCGCCGCCGCGTTCCCTTCCTCCTCCGTCGCCGCCGCGTTCGCTTCTCTCGCCGTAGCCGTCGCGTTCGCTGCGCCCATCCGTCGCTGCCGCCTTCATCCCCTCCCGTCGCCGCCTACGTTCGTTGCGTCTCCCCTCCCGTTGCCGCCCCGTCCCCTTGCGTCTCCCCTCCCGTCGCCGCCGCCCTCCCCTCCTTCGTCGCCGCCCCGTTCGCCGCCACCGGTCAGGTATGAGCATAGGTCGATTTCGCTGGAATTTCGCTGGATTAGTTGAAAAAAATCTTGGTAGGAGCATAGAATTTCGGTGGAATTGGTTCTAAGTTAGCTGGAATTTTAAGTTAGGAGCATTGAATTTAGCTGTTTATTTATGTATTGATGTTAGAAGTTGCGAAATTTAGAAATATACGATGAAATTTAGAATGCAATATTTTTATTTCACATTTCAGTATGTCGCGCCGCGTTGGAAGATGCGGTAAAACGAGAAACCGCCCTTAGTCCGAGGAAAGTGGCAACCTTTCATCTCATTCCCGACATTCCAATTCAGGATATGATGATTACATGAATCCAAATTTCTTCCGAAACACTGGATCGACACAATCGGGGCAATATATGACGTATTATCCGCAAATGCAACCACCACCAGATCAAGTACAGCATCACGATCTGCATATATACGAGGAACCAACAGTGGAAGAAATTTTAGCAATGGATGAAGAGCGACGGAAGCTTCCTCTTATAGACCCTGATCGAAAAAGCGGCGGACTATGGTACGTATACTCAATTTCAAATCTCAATTATAAATAGTTAACTAATGTTAATTTATTTGTCATTTTGATTTGTAGGTTTGGCTTTAATCAACTTAATCGTCACATAACAGCTACGATAACAGCTGATTATGATCGGTTTTGTTACAATTGGATACATACCGATCCAGATATTAAGCAACGATGGTGGAAATCATTTGTGGTATGTTTTAAACAATTTTTAATTTTATCAAGTAATTTAAATTCAATTTAATTATAATAAGCTTATTATTATTGCAGCAAAAATTTTATTGGAATCACGCCCTTACCGGACTAGTAAAGTCCGAATTTGAAAGAAATGCGGCTTTGCGTCTCAAGTCTATCGTAAATAAATGTCACGCAAACCGATATACAAAAGGAAGACCCAAGTGGATGGCGAAAGATATTTGGGATCAAATGTGCACATATTGGGATTCTCCAGAATTTAAGGCAAAGAGCGAGCGAGCAAGTAAATCCCGGCGTTCTGATAAAGCAGGATACGGGATAAGCGTACACACGGCATGGTCTCATTCTTTTGCGGAAGTATACGAAGATCTGGTAAGCTTTATTCAATTTTTATGCATTTATATAAAATTAACATTTCATTAAACTATGTCTTTTTATTTTTTTCAGGCGAAAGAGAAGGGATCCGAACCATCGTATCTAGAATTGTTGGAACGTACGCACGTTAAGAAGTCAGATGGTTCGTGGGTGGATCCTATGGCGAAGAGCGTTTACAATGAAATTGAAAACATGGCAGCGGAACGAGTATCGCAAATTCCCCCGAGAGAAGACGACTCACAAACTACTCTTAGTCAGGAAGAGTACAACGAGTTGTATATCGAGGTAATAATGACATTCTACTATGATCTAATTTCACTATTTATAAATGTTATTAATTCTCGATATTTGTTTTGCAGCAAGTTATGCCATACAAAGGTCGTATTTTCGGACTTGGAGCAATGACCTCAAAACATTCAACTTCATCTAAAGGTAAAGAAAAAGTATCGGATTACGAGCTCCGACATTAAATATCCGAAAGGTTCCAAGAATCCGACAAGCGGGTTGAACAAGCACTAAAGGAGGCTGAACTATCAAGAAAGGAGGCTAAACTATCAAGAAAGCATGCTGAACGATCAGATAGGCGTATGGATAAGCTTCTGCGCATGATGAAAGCACAAATGCCTAACATCGATTGGGATACAGTTCAGAGCAGTGATTCCAACCACGACTAATCGGAACGGCTTAGGATTATATGTAATCGGAATGTTGGTTATATGTATGGTTTGTAATTTTTTATGTACTAATATTTATCTTTTAATGTAATCGAACTTTTTAAAATTTTATTTTTTTATTTTTTTTAAAAAGAATTAGGGACAGAAAATATTGCCCGTCTCTAAATTTCGCGAGGGCTTTGTCGTCCCTAAATTTGGAGACGGATTCAGTGGTCCGTCTCCAAATTTTAGAGATCGAAAACAACTCGTCCCCAATCCAGGGACTACTTATTCCGTCCCTAATGAAGACGGATTGGGGACTGGAATTTTTTTCCCTAATTAGGAACGGATTGGGGATGGATAGCATTTGGAGTCGCGCGATTGGGTACTACCGCTAGTCGTCCCTAATCCGTCCCTAAACCTATTTAGGGACGGATTAGGGACTGATTTTTCAGTCTCTAAAACCTGATTTTCTTGTAGTGTTTGCGGTGGAGCAGTGGCACTGTAATCAAGGTTACAGAAGTGCATTGTACTTTCTACCATCAAGGCAGAGCTTATCGCCGCAACCGAAGCTTGTAAGGAGTTGTTGTGGATGAAGAGGTTTCTTGAGCAGCTTGGTTTCAAGAAAGATAGGCATGTCTTGTTTTGTGACAATCAGAGTGATATTTATCTTGAGAAGAATCAGACATATCATTCAAAGTCAAAACATATACATGTATGATATCATTGGATACAAAATGTCGTGGATTCAAAGAAACTTGAACTGGGGAAGGTTCATACAGATGATAATGGGGTTGGCATGATGACTAAGACGTTGTCTTGAGAGAAGCTTGAGATATGGCGTACTATCATTGGGATGAAGATTTCCTCCACATAGTCGGAAGGGGGAGATTTGTTGGTATTCCTCCTTATGTGGAGGTGAAGAAGTGAAGAATTTGTGCACATGTTAAAGGCAACGATCAATCGACTTCCCTTAGTCCAATCGGCGTGAAATTTTGAGAAGCTTTTCATCACTCGTAGATCTTAATTCTGTCCGGTGGTTTTATCAATCCAATTATCAGTTTTGGACAAACGAGCTGATTAGCGTGGTTGTCCTCTGGTGTAGTTTCAGACGTGCGGTTCTGATTGTTTGGAAAATCGGATGGTGAGTTCTTCTCCGATTAAGATGCAATTTGGTAATTGTATTCTTCACCCTTTGGACTTTTATTTATACGGTTGGATTAGACATTGGTTGCCGGAATCATAGGATATGGGGTTGCTTACGATCTAAGTTACAGTTTGGTGTTTGGTTTCACTGGGGTGTTTCGTGATTAAAATTTTAAATATCGGTGTTGTATCTCTTGTTATATTTGTGTTTTGTGGACATTGTAATCCATAAATTATTGTAATGGATTTTTAGGTGGACTACGATCCAGTGGTTTTTACTCCTCACATCAGGGAGGTTTTCCACGTTAAATTGGTTGTGTCGTTCAATTTTCGTTATCATACTAGATATTATCATCCTCATAGGTTCACACAAGTAAGAGGTTTGTGTTTTGTCGGTTCACAGCGAATTTGACGTGGTACCATCTAACCGCAACAGGTTGGGCATCATAGGTACATGTGGGATAAATGATATACGACTTCGAATCTCAACAATTTATATGTAATAATTGTTATTCGAATGTGAATCTGCAAAATTGTACATGTATTTTAAATTGACACGAGTATTTGTCACACAATAACAAGCTGCAAGAGAATAGGTCTTCCTTCAAATTAGTAAGCTAACAACAGAAAAGTATGTTGCAAATATGTTAGTTGGAGTGGCTATAAAAGGAGAAGGATGCAACAAAATTTGGTACAACTCACAAACAAAAGCAAAGAGCAATCAAACACAAAACGTTAAAGAATTGAATCTACACGAGCATCTCTAAATACAAACATTGTGTGTGTTGGGTTTGTGAATGTGAAGACTCGCTTATAAAGTTCATATATGGGTGGTCTAGTGAACTATGAAGTTATGGTTGGGTATAGTCTGCAAATAACTTAGGGTAGTGAGATGTATTCCGGATGTGTTCATGTGTATTTTGGATGATAAGTACTTGTAATTGAACATATTGCAACGTGAAGAAAACATTTTACTTTGTACGGTGGTGAAAAGTCGTTGTAGTTAAATCTTGGTGTTCAATTGAGATTTATACAAATTTTGAATTGGTATCAAAGGAGGTCACGAACATGAAGAAATCAATTCATGCACGATCAAGGTAACATGTAAAGACTCATACAGAGTACTGGTTTCAATTCCAAAACAACATATGTTGGATTTTACAAACTATGCCTACTAGAAAGTCAAGATGAAATTAGAGGCGTAGATGAAGATGCTTGGGTGGCGATAGAATCATAGTAGAATCTTCCAAGATGAAAAGGAAATTTAGTTCCTGAACCGAAATCGCTATGGGCATTGGAAGATAAATTGCTTTCAACCTACAATACAAAGGCGTTATCTATTACTTTCAAATCTGTAGACATTAATCGATCCAAATAGATTCAATCATGTGAATCAGCAAAAGAGTCTTGGGACAAACTTCAAATACAACGTGAAGGGACAACTAGTGTAAGAAGAACCCGTTTAGACATTCTAGCTTCACAGTTTAAAAATATGAGGATGGATAAAGATGAAAATATCACTAAATTTAGTGCAAGGATGAATGTACTAGCAAATGAGGCAGATAATTTGGAAAAGACGTACAAAGAGAAGAAGTTAGTGAAAAAACTCATTCGTTGTCTACCAACGAAGTTTTAAGCCAAGAAAGTTGCAAAGGAAATTGGGATGAACACTGACACTACCAGCTTTTGCAAAAGTTTTTGGAATTCTTTTAGCTCATGATATGAGTGAAAGTCCTATGCCAATTATGTAATATTTGAATAGTTATGGGTTTAAGTTGTAATTATTAAAGAGTTAATAATTATAAATAAACGCTTTACGAGGTTTCGTTATACATACGATTCTAAAACAGAAACCCTAGCCGTCAGAAAAGAAAAACCCGAAGAACGAAAAACAGTTTTTCGTTCTTCCGAATCCCGCATCAAAGCAATCCCGATCTCGGCGTGGATACGAGTAGAGGGCTTGCATCATCAAGTCTCACATCCGATCGTCCGTTTCAACGCAACAGGTATCACTGAAATTGTTTCTGTATTTGTTCGCCGTTGAAATCTGTAAAACTAATCCGAACATGAGTAGATCTAAATTCGGGTTGATAAAAACACGCTTCCGCTAATTGAAATCAACCCTACAATGAGTTTAGAACATGATAATGGATTGAAAAATAAAGGAATTGCTTTTCAGGTAACATATGAAGCAAGTCAGCTCAGTGCTTTGGAAAAACATGACATATATGATGAAGGAATTTGAAAAGTTCTTAAAGAAAAGAATGGAGAAAATTCAAAATTTCAACCAAATTCAAAAGAGAGAAAAGTTTCCATTTAATGCCATGAAGTAAAGGTTTCGTTCACTTCAAAGTCCAATGTCCAAACATCTTAAAGAGAGAAGCAATGCTGAAAAATTTAAAGTAAATTCAATGCTTTGAATACAAAGACGCACAAAAGTTGAATGTGGAGAAATCATGAAAAAGAAAAAAGGAAAATTAGTTTTTAACTTAGAGTGCTTCTAATACCAATGAAGAAGATTAAAAAAACATGAAAATTTTTGTGGCATTCCTAGGAAAAACATTGATATATGATAATGATAGTGATGATGATCTTACTGTTGAGTCGATGTATACATATTCGATGAAGATAAGCAAACAAAATATTGAGCTAGTAAAAAAAATATGCAACTAGAAGAATGACTCAAACATAATAAAGTGCAGTTGCAACAACGGAATAAAGAAGTGGTGATAATCAAATATCAACTAGAAAAACCTCAAAAGCAACTGCACATACGTAACAATGGAACTGAAAAGTTGGATCATCTTTTGACTATAGACTTAGTTTCAAGACAAGAAACACCAACAACGGAGATAATGCTGAGAAAAATGTAAATTTTGTTATTGGTGGCTTACTAGAAGATCCAATTCTGACTATTCGAACTATAGTTTCACCAAAGCAGGTTATTGCAAAGACTGTTCGACATACAGTGCAACCCAAACAAGTTGTTACACAGAGTGTTCGAACTACAGTTCAAGCAAAGCAACATGTAATAAAAAAGGAACCTACAGTCTAAAAGAAAAAACAAACATATGTATAAAGATGTTATTCATGTGGACAACCAGGACATCTTTGAAGCTGGTGCCCCTACAATAGGAGAAGGCTATCTATAGGTAAGTATTCTCACTGGAAATGCAAAAATATCAAACAAATATGAGTGAGAAAATCCGATATATTGGAAGCCTAAAAAGATTAAACAAGTTTGAGTAAGAAAATCTGATTTACATTGCAATGTTGTTTATACTTCTATTCATGACAATTATGATATCACGTGGTATTTTGATAGTGGTTGTTTCAAGCATGCAACATGAACAAAGCAATTACTTTCAGATTTTTCTGAAAACGAGAATAGACATGTGACCTTTGGTGATGGCGGAAAAGGAAGAATCCTAGAAAAAATGTCACGTAGAGTGAATGGTCAACCACAACTTACTGATGCATACTATGTTGAAGGGCTAGAAGCAAATCTTGCAGATGTATACAATGGATTTCAAATCAAAATTTAAAATGAAAAATATAATTTTTTTTATAGTAACATTAAATTTGTGTTGACACGAATAAGAGGACAAAACAATTTTTTTGTGTGGAGAAATGAACAAAAAATAATTACAAATAGTTAGTGGTGAACTTATTTTGTGACATCAACGGTTTGGACACAATAGCAACAGAACTTTGATCAAACTTACTAATAATAATATTATTCAAGGAGTACCAAAACTTGCTAAGGAAAAACAAGGAAAGCAATACAGGTACTTCTGTGGCTCAGTGTGATAATACAAGTGCAATAACT
Source organism: Gynandropsis gynandra (assembly GCA_036759665.1). Classification (NCBI taxonomy): domain Eukaryota; kingdom Viridiplantae; phylum Streptophyta; class Magnoliopsida; order Brassicales; family Cleomaceae; genus Gynandropsis; species Gynandropsis gynandra. Next base: position 29,367,553 of record CM071875.1, read on the forward strand.
TTACCAAGGAATCATGTACAACACTCTAGAATCAAACATCATTTTCTTAAAGAACAAGTGGTGAAAAAGCAACTAGTGATACACTATATACCTACTGAGCATCAACTAGCGAATATACTCAATCAACCCTTGGATATGAACAGATTTATATGCTTAAGAAAATCCTTTGAAGTTTGTGAAATGTGAGCTTTCTCCTTGTTAAGAAAACTGGAGGAGATTAATGAGTTCACATGACATCTAAAATGAATGGAATATATTGACTAAACTCTAATATTCAAATGTGTTTGGATCTCTTTATAGTACAACGGATAATTTTTGAAGTACAGTTCAGAGTGCTTAATATGGAAAAAAGAAAAAAATCAAAAAGTTGTGAAAAGTATGTACTAAGTATTCCTACAATTTGTTGTCAACCTAAACATGTATTGAATTTATATTTTGTTGATATGAGTACATTACTCGGATCTAAGTGGTGAGACAGTGAATCAACTTCGATGTCCTAAAAGATACATGACGTTAACTTGTTTACTCCTATATAATATGCATCATATGGGTATACCCAATGAGGGAATCTTGATCTAAGTGGTGAGATGAGATGTGAACATGATTTCATTAAAACTTCGACGTCCTAGAAGTATAGAATTCTGCAGATAAAAAAAAAAGAAAGAAAAGAAGCAAAGAAATAGAAGAAAAGGTGATGAGGAAACTTGATGAAAAGCTAAGTTAGTAAACCAAAAGTTTGACTCACTTAAGAAAAGAACAATTGTACTATCAAGAGGTTATGATACACTTTACTATGTTATGGAAAATTTTGGATATTTTTAGTCTGGTACAGTTGAAGAGATGATATTTTTTTCGAAAACACATTTTTCTGATGATAACTGAGCTCATAGAGTAAAATGAAATTTTGACCTATTGAAATATGATTAAATATGCTACGAGGTGTGGAAGTCTCTTCTACTTGGTTCATATATATTTAATTTCTAAATAAATGAATAGGGTTGTGTGGTAGTCTGACGATTTTTATGAATTGGGGTCACTATTTAGGAAAATATGGGCATTATAATATTATTTTACTATGAACCCTAATTGTGCTAAAAAAGAAGCGAAAAACTTCTACTTTCTGCAAAAATTCTTCAAAGATGACAGAAAAATGGAAAGCGAGAGTACATCAAAAGGAAAGACAACTACCAAAGAAAAAATATATTGTGATAAAGAACAAGGTGGAAGAAGAGACATGCACATATGAAAGAACACATATTGAGACTGTGAGTCGTAACATGCATATTCTCTTATTAAGATTGTATTATTTTTTAGTGAATTGACTTATGTGTTTTGAATTTATGCTCAACAAAACAAGGGGAGATGATGGAAAAGTTAAATGTAAACATATAGTTAGAAACTTTCAATGTTGAATCTAATGATCTTAGAGATGATTATTCTTGAGAATCTTAGAGTTGAATTAATTTTCAAACGTGTTGAATTACAGTTAACTACAACAGACTTGTTTAACTTGTTTGTGTTGGCTTGTTCCTATTTTTTGAACTTTTAATGCTCATTTTATTTGTGGATATTTTTATGAATTGTATGTTTATGTATATTTACTTTCATTGTTTGTGATTGAGCATAAAGTTAAAAATGAGGAGATTATTAGGAAGCAAAGAAGGAAATGAGTAAACAAACAAAGGGATCGAAGATCTGAGTTGGAGTGAAGAGATGGAAGGGCACCTATCCCAATATTCAGATTGTCTATGCTGGTAAAAACCACATTATTAAGGTGGTTAAAAGAAGACGTTAGGTTTCCAGATAGATATGCATCAAACATTGCTCGATGTGTTGATATTTTTGGTTCGAGGCTGATCGGGTTGAAAAGTCACGACACACCAACAAGATGAATTCTTCAAAAGAAATTCAAGATTAAAAATCAAAATTCAAAGGTTGTTCTACACCAAGCTCATGGTCGGCCATATGTAGTCAAAGTAGCCATGCAAGGCCTTAAATGCGACATAAATGCTAGGTAACCATGCAAGGCTAGATGTGAATGACCTAGAAAATATCCAAAGTCATAAATAAGATATAATCGTAAAATGTGTCTTCGATATGTGGACTTATCTTGAAGTCTTGAGTCAATAATTAGGTCACGGAAGTGAGTCGTGACCTCGTTAAAACCCATCGATGGAAAACCCCGTGGGTCAAAACCAACGAAGGGAAAAAAGTACATACAAAGCACTTACTCTAATTATCGATCGTTGCAAGTTGTGCTTCAGCTTGAAGAATGACACGGATATTAGAAATCTCATGAAGGCTCGAATACTCGTCTTGAACTTGGACGGCCGTGAGAATCCCGATGATCGCCTCCTTGAGCTTCTTAGCTTTAGCTCGGGTCATGGGTCCTGCTGGTAAGGTCAAGGCCTCCTCCTCCCTAGCCCTAGCATGCGTCACGGGACCGACGTCCTTCTTTCAGATTGTTTCCACCTTCTATTCCGCTCGGATCGTTTCTTCCGCAGCGTGGATCGTGTCTCGTGCAGCGCGGGTCGCGTCTTCCTCAACCATGCGGGTCGCGTTTTCCTCAGCATTACAGGTCATGTCCTCGACGTCATCTGGAATCATATCATGCCCTCCCACTTGAAAAGGATTTTTCCTCAAATCCGTTTGATCTGCGACAAAAGGAACCAAGTGAGTAACATTAAAGCTGGGACTCACATTATACTTACCTTGCAAGTCGAGTTGGTAGGCGTTGTTGCTGATTCTCTTGGTCATTGTGAAAGGACCGTCAAACCGGGGCATTAACTTGGACTTCCGCTCGTTTGGAAATCGTTCAATTCGTAGATGAACCCAAACTTGGTCACCGAGCTCGAAAGTCAATTGTTTCCGTCCCTTGTTTGCCTATTTCACATAGAGTTTTGTTTTCTCCTCTATGTTCTTCCTAGCTTTCTCATGGATCTGTTGGACCATCTTCGCTTTTCTTTCTCCGTCCAGACTCGTATGTCGCTTACTGAGTTTGTTCTGACCCTTTAAATACTTGAACGGTTCGTGGTCGGCGTGTATCACAAACTCCTTCGATCACAGATAATGTTACCAAGTTTGTAACGCCCTCACAAGCGCATATAACTCCTTGTCGCTGGTGGCCTAGTTGAGGGTTACACCCCCAAGTTTCTTGCTGAAATAGGCAATTGGATTCCGTTCCTGCATTAATACTGCATCAATTCCTACACCGGATGCATCACACTTGATTTCAAAAGTTTTAAGAAAATCCGGTAAAATCAGTAAAGGAGCGTTAGTAAGCTTTTCTTTCAACGTTTGAAACATTGTCTCTTGCGTTTCTCCCCACTTGAACCCAACATTTTTCTTGATGACTTCGGTGACAGGGGCAGCCAAGGTGCTGAAATCCTTTACAAATCGTCGATAGAACCCCGCGAGTCCATGGAAGCTTCGGACTTCCCCGACGGTCTTTAGGCTCAGCCATTCCCGAATGGCTTTAACCTTTCTTCATCCACCTTTACGCCATCTGCACTTACAACAAAACCTGGAAACACGACGTTATCCGTAAAAAGATACACTTTTCAAAGTTTTCATATAGTTCTTCCTTCCTAAGTACCTTGAGGACTGATTCTAGGTGGCCTACATGTTCTTCTAAGTTTTTACTGTAAATCAATATGTCATCGAAGTAGACTACGGTGAATCTATTTCTATACTCTCGAAGAACATGATTCATTAGGCGCATGAAAGTACTAGGTGCATTTGACAATCCAAAAGACATTACTAACCACTCATACAATCCATATTTAGTTTTAAATGTCATTTTCCATTCATCACCTTCTTTCATCCTAATTTGATGATAACCACTTTTAAGGTCAATTTTAGAAAATATCATACTTCCATGCAACTCATCTAGCATATCATCTAGCCTAGAAATAGGATGTCGATACTTCACCGTGATGTTGTGTATTGCATGGCAATCAACACACATGCGCCAGCTACCATCTTTCTTTGGCACGAGTAGAACGGGTACGGCGCATGGGTTCATGCTTTCTCGGATGTGTCTTTTGGCCATGAGTTCCTCCACTTGCCTTTGCAGCTCCTTGGTCTCCACTGGATTGGTTTGGTATGCTAGCCAATTTGGCAACGCGGCTCCGAGAATGAAGACGATTTGATGTTCTATACCGCGTATCGGGGGTAATCCCGTGGGGTAGTCTTCGTGAAAGACATCTCCAAAATCCTGTAATAAAGATGTAATCTCACTCGGCAGCACCGATGCAAGGTTAGTAAAGCTCGAGAGAGCTTCCTTATATACGAATAATAACACGGATTGATTAGAGTGAAGAGATTTCTTGATCTCACCCGATCTCACGTAGAAGTTTGAAGACTTAAGTACGCATGCTCCTTGTTGTTTTAAGTGCATTTGATCTTGATGCACTTCCTTTGGCGTCAACAGAATAAGAACGGTTTTACTGCCACTAAACTCAAAAGAATGTTTGTTAGTGAAACCGTAATGTTTTACCTTGCGATCCGATTGCCACGGTCTACCGAGAAGGGTATGACTCGCCTCCATTGATAGAACGTCGCACAAGATTTCGTCCTCGTATTTGCTAATGGAAATAGATACGATCACATGGCTAGTCACATTCATCTCGCCATTTTTGATAAGTCATTGGAGCTTATACGGCCTCGGGTGCTTTTGAACCTTCAACCCGAGTTTTCGGACCATGGTAGCACTTGTAACTTTCGTGCAACTTCTTTCGTCGATAATAACGCCACATACTTTCCCATGAACAAGGCAGAGCGGGTGTTGACTAAGTTTTCTCACTATTCTTGTTCGTCGGCCTTAGGCTGCACGCTCAAGGATCTTCGTGCTACCAACAACTCCTTTGATCGGTTCCTCTTCATACGTTTCGTCCGAGTTTTCAGCCGCTTCGTCATTGGATTCGAACTCGCCATCGTCACGAATGATCATGACTCTCTTGTTCGTACATGCACTTGCATAGTGTCCCCTTCCATGACACTTGAAGCATTTCATGTCCCGAGCCGTCGAGGTAGTGGCCTCGGTCTTTCCTTTGTCTCGTGGAACCGCTGGAACCACTTTGGTCGTGTCTGGGGTTTCTAAACAGGTTGCCTCTCCTTGGATAGCTCGGTTTTTTCTCTCATTGATGGTTGCATTTTCCAGCCGCAAAGTTAGAACTCCTTCTCTGCTGGAGTTGTTGTTCGATTAAAATCGCCTTATGGAGCATCTCCTCAATCTCCACATAGTGTTGCATCTCCAAGTTGTCCTGAATTTTCAGATTTAAGCCTCCAAAGAAACAAGACATTAACGCCTCTCTATCCTCCGAGATATCAGCCCTCAACATCAGCAACTCCATCTTTTGATAATAATCATCTACGGTTCGGTTCCCTTGGGTAAGTTTCCTTAGTCTTCGATGTACCTCTCGGTGGTGATGACTCGGAACAAACCGCTTGCGCATGATGGCCTTCATTTCCAACCACGTCGCTACTGGTTTCTCACCATTTTGCCTAGAAGTCACAAGTTGATCCCACCAACTCAAGTCGTAGTCGTACAACTCCGTGGCCGCAATCATAACCTTCTTTGTCTTGGTATAGTGTTGACAACCAAAAACAAGTTCAATCTTCTTCTCCAATTCTAGGTAGGCATCCGGGTCGGCCTTGCTGTGAAATGAAGGGATTTTCAGCTTAAGACCAACGAGATCATCCCTCGGATCGTCTCAGCATTCCCTCATCACTTGCCGCCTCTTATGACTACTTCGAGACGAGGATGAACTGCCTCATTTGTAATAGTTGTTGTCCTCCTCATGCTGATTCCTTTCTCATTGCTGGAACGCATGATTGTCTCTGGGTCAGGTCTTATTTTCGTGTTGAAACTCTTGTAAACTCCTCCATTTTGTTGCTAAGACTTTGCTCCAATCAAACCGCGAGAGCCTCTATCAACCTCTCGTTTACTCGGCTGGTTTCGGTTCCCTTATCTCCCATTTTGTTGATGATTATAATATTGCAAACTCACGGTCAACCTGCACACTAGCACACTAGAGCAGCCACAAGCGAAAACTAAAAGAAACGTACAAGCAACCAAGACTTGTAACACAAAATATACGTAGTGACGAATAGACACTACGCACGGTTCAACCCTAGCTACGGTCTAAACAACCAAAGAGCCGAGAATGAACCAACCTTTGCTAGAACGAGCTCTGATACCACTTGACGCGATCCTCGCTGGAACGATGCTCTAGACGAAGGTTGAACGGATAGGCCTTGCTGCAGTCGAGTCTCACGACTCCTCGCACTAGGTGGGTGGAGCGAATGGTCACACGAGAGTTGCGGAAAAACTCTCGATTTACCGGCTCGTCTTCGAGGATATTACACACCTATGAAGAATAAACGTATCGTTGGATATTAGTCACCAATGAGTTTTGCTGGATATGACACACCAACAAGATGAATTCTTCAAAAGAAATTCAAGATTAAAAATCAAAATTCAGAGATTGTTCTACACCAAGCTCATGGTCGGCCATATGTAGTCAAGGTAGCCATGCAAGACCTTAAATGCGACATAAATGTTAAGTAGCCATGCAAGACTAGATATAAATGACCTAGAAAATATCTAAAGTCATAAATAAGACATAATCGTAAAATGTGTCTTCGATATGTGAATTTTTCTTGAAGCCTCGGGTCAATAATTAGGTCGTGGAAGTGAGTCGCGACCTCGTTAAAAACCCGTCGTTGGAAAACCCCGTAGGACAAAACCAACGAAGGGAAAAGAATACACGCGAAGCACTTACTCTAATTATCGACCGTTGCGAGTTGTGCTTCAGCTTGAAGAATGACACGGATATTAGAAATCTCATGAAGGCTCGAATACTCGTCTTGAACTTGGACGGCCGTGAGAATCCCGATGATCACCTCCTTGAGCTTCTTAGCTTTAGCTCGGGTTACGGGTCCTGCTAGTAAGATCAAGACCTCTTCCTCCCTAGCCCTAGCATGGGTCACGGGACCAACGTCCTTTTTTCGGGTCGCATCCACCTTCCGTTCCGCTCGGATTTATTCTTCCGCGAGGCGAGTCGCTTCTTCTGCGGTGCGGGTCACGTCTCATGCAGCGCAGGTCACATCCTCCTCAGCCATGCGGGTTACGTCCTCCTCAGCATTACAGGTCGCATCCTCGACGTTGTCCGGAATCATATCAATTGAACAAATCAATAACTTGGACTTAGTTTTAGCAAGTCAATAACAACATACAAGCGAATAGATCTCTCTTCAAATAAGGAAGCTAACAACAGAAAAACTATCGCAAATATGTCGGGTGGAGAGGTTATAAAAGGACAAGGATGCAACAACATTTGGTATAACTCACAAGCAAAATTAAAGAGCAACTAAGCATAAAACGTTAAAGAGTTGAACTTACACTAGTATCTCTAAATACAAACATTATGTGTGTTGGGTTGGTGACTGTGAAGATTCACCTATAAGGTTTATACATGTGTCGTGTTGTGAACTGAGGGGAGGTGAACTGTGAGGTTATAATTGGTATAGTTTGCAAATAATTCAGAGTAGTGAGATATATTTCGGACGTGTTCAAATGTGTTTGGGTGTTAAATATACTGTAACGTAAATAAAACAGTTTACTTTGTATCGTGGTAAAAAGTCATTGTGGTTAAATTTTAGTGTTTAATTGAGATTCATACAAATTTTCAATTACGATTATTTTTAATAGAAACCAATGATTCATTTACAATTCAATGCATGTTATTCGTTCCGGAGTCCACTTTATAAGGTGTTTAGCATTGTTCAATAGATAATCATATACCTTCAAATCAATTTCTTTCTTTTTTTTAAATAGATTTTACGGTTCATTATATATTACATATCTCTTCTTCAAAGACAATTTTGATAATATATATATATATATATATATAAATTAAGGCAATGAAGTAGCTACCAATGTCTGAGTTTTGTCTTGTAACAGTCAAAGAAAGACAGCAAACAATATGGTCACAAATGATCTTAAATATAAACAAGTTCTAATGGACCCTGAAGCTGTCTAGAAAGAGAAGAACAAGTAAGAAAAAAACTGAAGAAAGATATTCATATGACAATCCACCAACCTACCATCACCATGTGCACTTGTCTTCATCACATCAAAACCCTAAAGAAACCATCTCAAGAGGGCCCTGATTAGCTCATTCTTCCTCCAAATTGTTCCACAGTGTTATTAAACTTCTTGATAAGATTTCATTTTAGTCAAAGGGCACCATTCTTTCTATAAATACACCTTACCTTAAAATCCTTAAGCTTCACAGATTCTTCCATTTTCAGAGCTTTACAGTCAGAAACACAGATCATTTCAGCACCAGAATCCATGGCTATCAGGCAAATTATCCGGCAAGTGAAGCTGTTCTCTTCATCAAACTCTTTTGGGGTCCCAAAAGGACACCTTCCTGTTTACGTTGGCAAAATTAAAAGGAAGAGATTTGTGGTTCCGATATCGTTCTTGAGTCAGCCTTCATTTCAAGATTTGCTAAAGAAAGCTGAGGAAGAGTTTGGATTTGATCATCCAATGGGAGGACTCACAATTCCTTGCTCTGAAGAAATCTTTCTTGATCTTACATCTCGCCTTAACAGTTCATAAAAACACACATTGACAGATAATACTTGTACATTTTCTTCGAGAGAAGAAGATCAAATGTCTCTCCTCGAATGAACAATACATGTTTAAACAAAATTAATCGATGTTCTTGAAGAAAGCACGAGTATTTTTCTGGTTTTTATCGAGTTTACTGATAAGAAAATCGATGGAAACATTGTATACATCACTACCTGAAACCTAATTATGTTCATAAAGTTTTGTTTCCTTCGAATGAATGATTCATAGAATTACATCAACAAAAAAAAACAAAGAAATCAATGAATCAGCCTTTTAGATCATCACTAAATCCCCCAAATCTCATGATACAACACAATCCCTTCAACCAGAAAGAACCCTTTTAAACTCACCCTTTGATGACTTCTTGCGTTGAGCGTTACCGTTCAGGGCGTAATCAGAACCGTTGGATCTTTCCAACCGCAGCACAACCGTTGGATGAATCGCAGACAAAGGACTAGCCATCAGAGTAGGAGCTGCGACTGGAACAGCTGTTGGTAAAGACAGGAGTCTCTCTGGGCGTGTGAAAAACGCCACGGCCGCTGCCGCTGTTTCCCATGTCTTTGGTTTTGTGAAGGAGGAAAGTTCCTGATAGAATGGTCACAAAGCCGCAGAGCTCTGTCGCTATTTGCAAACCGCTCTGAGAAGCCCAGTCCTATCATATAAACACACACACACAATATGTTCATTATACCATAAGAATTTCATCAAGATTACAAATTCTTAAACATATATAGCATAATTCTTGTCCACAATACATGTTTAACAAACACATACACATGTGAAATGAAGGCGGGGAGATCGATTATGCGATGAAAAGGAAGAACATCACGAAACTTTGCCCAAATTGCCGAAAAACGCAACGCAATTCTCCTAATTTGTATTCATTCAGACTTCTCAACATTGCAAAACAACTAAAGGGTGCTTAGCCAATCACTTTATATAATAACCCCGCAATAAATTAACTTCAGAGTGAAGGAAGTTTACCTTGAACATGATCATGCTAGCGATGATGGTGAAGGTCGTAAACATTACGTAGTAAACAGGAGAAATCACTGCTGTGTTAAAAGTATCCAGCGCCTGTTTTGCAGAGAAAAACACACAGATGCTTCATCACATTTCCATCATAAAGCAACAATGGTAATCAGATCTAACAGGGTTTAAATCTCATAAAGCTTATGTCAACGATATATTCAGCGACACTAAGATACTTTCCAGTGGAAAAATCATGTTTTTTTATGATCTCGAATGGTAAATTACTGAATAGAAGAGTCTTGTTACCTTGTTCAAGTAATTGAGTTGCAGAAGGCAACATATGGCCACTATGATAATAAAAATCCATGCATAGAAGAATTTGAATTGGTTCATTCCTGAAAATGTCAGCTTAATGGCGATTGCCACCGCTTTCACACTCATAACCTAAACCAGAAAATTAAGAACAGTTCCTTTAATCGACGACAATCCAAGAAAACATTCTGAAAGAGAGCTTGGGAAATAAAATAAACGTACCGTGAGTGAACCCATCAAAGAGCAAATTCCAACATATACAATCAAATGTGTCCGCCCATAACGTGGTTCATAATAGAAGATAAGTATGAGCACCACGAATACAACCACGGCTGAATACACGAGGAAACCTAATCAAGTAGAACCACGAGAAACGTTTAATAACAGATTGATGATTTTCAGTCCATCAGAATTTAGACACTCTGAAATTCAGTTATATTGCTGGAAGTACCTGGCTCTGTAGCAAGGTGCCATATTTCTTTAACTGATTCGATATTTTGCTCGTGTGGAGCGTGTAAAACAATAGTTGTAGACCCGACAACACAAAGAACACAACCGAGTACTCCAAAAATATGCAATTTCTCCTGCAAAATAAAATGTGCTAGCACTGCACTGCATAACACAGTTTTGCTTTCAGAAAACTATCATCTTTCTGCAGATACACCATAGAAATGGATATGGTGATGTATAGTGATACCTGAAAATAATACTTAGGGCTCCCAAAGGTGTTACTAAAATGGCTGGTGCAAATGCATACGCTGCAAAATTGGCGATTTCCCCAACAATCACTGTAAAATAGAATGAAACATAATGTATTACAGATTTCCAAATCCAATCTCCACTTTGTAGATACAATTCAACAGAGGAAAAAGAGATCAAATATTGTTCGATATAGCAAAGAAACGAAAAGTCGAAACTTACTTGTTATCATACCAGCCCACCACCAAGGCTGATACAAATATCCATACCCTCCTTCACCTGATCACAGCCAAGAAAAGTCGAAAATAAGTATCCATGGTCAAAAACTAATGATATATTCAAACGAAGATCGATCCTATGCAGAAGATTAGATCAAGAACAAATGAGTTAACAGCTTGATGAATCTGAAAAAACCTGCTCGGACTCCGCTGAGACCCGCCTTCTTGAGACCCTTTTTCTTGATGATGAAGCTTGAACCGATGAAGATACTTGAAGACACAGCTAAAACGACTCCATTTATATTATCAGTAGAAATTTGATCCATCTTAGTTATATATATATATATATATATTTGTGTGTATATATATATAACAAAGATGAATCAAGCAACTAGATGAACCTGGATTCCAATCCCTCCCTGCATCCAATACAGAAATCAAGTATATGATTACAACCAGATCTATTCTCAAACATAAATGTAAAGACCGAAACGCAAAGTATCTTTTGTCGCACGTAAACACAAGATCAACCCCAAAACGAATCCGACAAGATTACTGATCAGAAGATCAAACAAATGATGTAAAACAGAGAACCCATAAACAAAACAAGCATAGTTCCATGTTCATCAAAAAGAACAACTTTGAAGGCAGAAGATCATCAAGATCCCAACTTTATACGTTGACCAAATCATTACCTCAAAGCAAGAACAACAAAATGAAGAAAAACTTACAGGTAGACCTTCCTGTGTTTGAGATGGGTTCCTCTGAATTTGCCCAGAAAAGCTTTTAACGTACAACGGAATTACAATTACATTATGAAAAAGATTCAAAACTCGAAACCCATCATTTATACGTTATCTTTGCCCACGTTTCCCCAATTAATTCTCAATAAATTCAATATATAAAGTACACCGAAAACTTCAAAAAAGAATTAAGTGAAGAACGCAGCAAAGGGGCTGAAATTAATGGTTTTCTAGTTCTCAATTTGTTACGAAAGTTGACGATTTCGATATTAAGATTAACCAATAAATAAATAAAAATGAAAACTTTAAATAAGAAAATTAACGAGCACGAACGTGCAATGCATTAGAACATTCGTATCCTACCTTTTCCTACTCTTCGCCTTCTTCCCACGTAATCACCACACCCAAAAAAACCCAGAAAAATAAAAATGATAAGATTGGAGCGAGAATGATAAAACTCTTTGAAAATTAGGGTTTTTCTTTTGGGTGATGGAATAGAATTAATATGGAGAAAAAGAGGAAGAGGGAGAACAAAGAACAAAAAAGAGGAACTAAAAAGACAGTGACGTTCTCCGAATCCGGCGGATTTGGAGACGCAACGTGAACGAAACACACTCATCAAAACAACTCAAATTTGACATGCATGTCTTTTTCTCTATTATTATTATTATTATTATTATTATTATTATTATTATTATTATTATTATTATTATTATTATTATTATTATTGTTATTATTATTATTATTGGTATTATTATTATTATTATTTTGATCATTTTGATCGCTAAAATTTCATATTTGAATAGATCAAAATTGGTTAAGTCAAAGGAGTTAAAAACATGGAGTATGTTAGAGAAAATCAAGGAGCTAAAAGCATAGAATATGTAGATAGAATTGTAGCTTAGTTGCAAGCAAATATGCTAAACATGCATGTGGAAGTCGAAGGTTCACCTGAGGAACAAACTGACAACCTAGAAACAAGAATTACCGAGGAGAACTCAGCAAAGGAGATGGAAGGAGAAATCGATTCAACTCAAGTACACAAAAATCATCCCATAACAGATGTCATTGGAAATGTTCATGACCCAAGAAGATTGAGGAACAAACCACGTATCAACTACAAAGATTTGGTGAGATTCGTTTCCTTTACATCCTTATTCACGGCAGAGGCGGAATATATAGCATTGGGGAGTTGCAGCACACAACTCGTTTGAATGAACCAAATGCTATCGGACTGTGGTATGGATTCTAAATCTTTCATTGCTCAATGTGATAATACAAGTGTCATAAATATTTCATAGAATCCAGTACTACATTCTAGAACAAAATATATTGAGATTAGGCATTATTTTCTTAGATAGCTTGTTGAGAAAAAAACAATTGAAAATTGAATATGTGCCTACGGAACGACAATTGGCTGATATTTTTACCAAACCTCTGGACATGAACCGCTTTGTGAATCTGAGAAAAGTACTTGGTGTGTGCGAGCTTTAAAAGGAAAAAGGGTAATGAATATACTTTATTGTTTGAGAAATATGTTAGTAGAAGTATACTTACGCTGATATTGAGGTGCACCTGGTATATTGGAAAAAGTTTTTAGTGCACAGATGGGAACAACACATCTACACTCCGTTATCAATAAAATTGATAAGAGTGTAATGGAATTGGCTCGGATCTAAGTGGTGAGGCGAATTTCCAACTTCGACGTTTTAAGGGCATAAGGTTAATTAAAAAATGAAAAAGGAAAAGAAAAAGATAAAAGAAAAAGATAAAAGAAAAAGAATATTCAAGCATGCATATGCAAGAATAAACGAAAAAAAATGAATGATGATAAAAGAACAAAACCTACATACTCCGCTATGATTTGATCATAAGAGTATACCTACACGGTAACCTGAGTCTAAGTGGTGGGAAAATCTATCAATTTCGACGATCTAGAAGTCCAGAGTGTTTGTTCTTAATGAGGTACTATTTGTATATATGTCGGGTGTACCTGGTGGATGTGTTGAGTATATTTGTGTCGACTATTTCTTTTCAATTGAGTATATTTGAAAAAGAAATGTTTACGAAAGTGTTTTTGAAGGGTTTTGTGGTAAATGTCAGCTAAATTGAAGTGAAGTATCACATTTCAAGAAGAAATTGTTTAAAAGAAATAAAGGATAATTAAGTTCGATATTGAATGCATTGTTTACCATTTGAATGTGAATGTTGAAATTCTTTATATGAACGATACCCTAATCCAATGACGTCAAAGAGAAAAGATAAATCTTTGCAGGAATGATAAGAAGTTGAACTCAAGTTGCTGATAAGGACTACAAGTGTATTGTTTTTTCCGATCATTCCCTTCTAATCTCGATTTCACTTTAATGTGAGTCTCATACAGGGGGAGAATTTTTGTTCTTATACTCATACAAACAGAGGGAGAAAAATGTACTAGTGCAGGTGTAATTGTTACCTATGCAGGCAAACCTAAAGACATGCAGAAGTGGATAACAATGATCGTGGATAGTTGGTGTTTGGTCTTTCAAAGATATGGATGATGCGATGATGTGTTTGTTTAATTATAAGATAAAAAAGGAGGAGATTGTTAGAGTATTTTGATCTTATTTTGATTGCTGAAATTTTATATTTGAATAGGTCAAAATTGGTTAAGTCAAAGGAGCTAAAAACATAGAGTTTGTTAGAGAAAATCAAGGAGCTAAAAACATGGAAGTTGTTGGAGAAAAACAAGGAGCACAAAATTGGAACAAACACATCAAGAAGATCTATTTAAGGAGTGATGGTCCAATTTAACAATTGAGAGACTTCTCCATCTGATTTGAGAGTGCATCAATGACAAAGAGAGAAGTGGAGCTTAGAACGGCAAATTCTATTTAGAGTTTCGTATACACTTTACGAAGTGTTTTTGTTTATACAAATCATAGAGTGTGCGTCTAGGGATTTGTGGGGGAGTGGCTTGCGAGTCATTTTGTAAGGTTATTGTGAGAATAGCCTTAGGCTGTCATACATGTGTGTGTGAAGCTCGGGATTTAGAATTTGGGTTCAAGGCGGGTAGAATCTCAGGATGAGTTTGAGTCTATATCCAGGTGTACCTAGTAGACCGATTGAATCGAATAGAAAATTTTTTGGAGTTTTAAAACTCCACCAAATGTTGTTACCATCTACTCTTTAATTTTTTCAATTATTATTTCATGTACCATGACATGATATTATCACATGTTAATACGTCATATATAACTACTAATGTTCTAAAAGATTTCGTTGCTTTGATTTTGTCTAGACGTTAAGTGGTCTGTATATGTCCAACAAGTGAATTTGAATTTATTTCTAAATTTATCTAAAATAATATTATTTTAATATTTAAAATAAATATAAAAATAGAGACGATTTTGAACTTACACTAGTAAATAATAAAATAGATATTATCGATTTATCTAAGCAGTGTTCAACGATTTTTAAAGTATTAATAATTAGTTTATCACTAATTTTCCTTAAACATGTGATTATGTTGTCTTTCTTTATATATTTTGCCTTTTTTCCATTTTTTTCTCATTTACTTTTTTATTTGGGTTTTTTATCTTCTCTTGTGCACAAAGAACAATTGATTTGGCAAGCTACATATAATTTGTTGCAATTTGGATTGTGCTCGGAAGAATGGCTCCAACAATAACTCCCAACAGAGAGACAGATTAGTGAGCACATTTCGTATTTCGACATTAATGTAAAAAATATTTTACTAACATGCAAAAGATTGCATAAAACCACTAGGGTTCTCCGTCAAAGATAGTGAATAATATTATTGTTTCATTTTTTAGAGTAATCTTCGTAGAAAGGAAAATGTTTAGAATGTTATGTCAAAGATTTTGTTGGCATTTCCTCTCTAAGTTTGGTGGCCTTAATTATCACGCCTAGATCTTCCCCGGTTGAGGGACAGATTGATAGTCCCGTCATTTCAAGATAAATTCTCTCTAGATACATATTTAATTAATTAAATTAATGAAAATAAGTTAGACTGAAAATAGGAATTGCGTGAAAGTTTAAACCATTTCAATTTTCAATTTATTTTTCAGTAAAGTTTTTTTTAAATGCTTTTTCTATTTCTTTTCTAGAATACCTAATATCTTTTTTACATTTTTTACATCTTCTATGTGAAAATGCAGGACGAAAGGGAGGAAGAGTGGAGAGAAAGAGATCACATTCTATCCTAGGGCTAGGATTGTTTGTGCGGTTGATCTAAACACAAAGCGTGATATGAATAGGGGTTGATACGGATCGGGTATCCGCGAATTCTAGGGTATCTGAACCCGAACAAGCCCTTTTTTACCCAAACGCTAACCCATGACATGCAGGTACCCTTTCTTCGAATACCCAAAAAATTGGACAGGTATCCACGAGTACCCGGATCTGAATTTTTTTATATAGTATTAGATTATGTATTGGTTCGGATTCGGACAGTTTGAGTTAGGGTAATCGATCCATACCAAGCGTAACAATAATGGTATTTTTTGTATTTATCATAAAAATTAAAGTTATTTTAATAAATTAATATATATACTCGAATACCCGCAGGTACCGTTTGTGAGAGTGAAAAAATTAAACCCACAGGTTCGAGTATTTTTTTCGGGTTCGAGACGAGTTTCGGGTCGAGACGGATTTTTCGAATATTTTTCCACCCTTATATGTGATATATAGATTTAAGTTCATCTATCATATGGTTCAATCTGATTTAAATATTTTGATATTGGTTTTCTCTTAGTAATATAATGAGGTCCTCGAAACCAAAATGAGAAGTCCGAAGCAAGTACCGATAGGAGATGACCCATAAATCAACCAAATTATCTATCATTGTCACTACAAGAAATTCACAGATTAGGGACTGAAGAATCAGTCCCTAATCCGTCCGGAAAGGCATTTAGGGACTAATTAGGGACTGACAAGCGCCGTCCGCAAACGAGCGTCGGCAATCAGTTCCAGTCCGCAAACCGTCCGCAATTTCGAACGTAAAAGGTAGTCCGAAAACCGTCGCAAAATTCCGGACGGAGTGTGCCGTCGGGAAATTTCCCGACGGGAGTCGCCGTCGGGAAGTAGTTTTTTTTAAAAAAAAATTCCGGACGGAGATTAGCCG